>PYAF01006309.1:2298041-2317257 GCA_007407185.1 Glycine tomentella | reverse complement strand
GATCTTTCATGTCAAATTCTCTAGCTAAAGTGGTTTTCACATCACTCACTATAGAATGATCAGAGCCAAGAATTAACATGTCATCAACATACAAGCATATGATGACTATCTTATTTGACATGAAACGATAATAAAGACATTTATCTGAATAACTGGACTGAAAACCATAGCTCTTTACCACCTTATCAAACTTAAGATGTCACATCTTAGGTGCTTGTTTAAGACCATACAAAGATTTGTTCAATTTACAAACTTTATCCTCAAGGCCTTTCATGACATACCCTTCAGGTTGTTCCATGTAGATTTCTTCATTTAAATCTCCATTTAAGAAAGCTGTCTTTACATCCATTTGATGCACTACAAAGTGTTCAATAGATACCAAAGCAAGAAGAATTCTAATAGTTGACAGATGACATACAGGTGAATAAACGTAAAAAAAAATCTATTTCACTCTGCTGTTTAAAGCCTTTAGCTACTAAACGTGCTTTATATCTAGCTATTGATCTGTCACCATTCAGTTTCTTCTTTAATACCCACTTACAGCCTATAGCCTTAGCCCCTTTTGGCAAATTGACTAGCTGCCAAGTATGATTTTGTAGCAAAGAACTCATTTCATCATCTATGGCTTCTGCCCACAGTAAGGATTCTCTAGATCTCATTGCTTCTTGATAGGAGAATGGATCACCCTCTATATGGTAAGTGTCAAAGTCATCACCAAAACTTTTAGAAACTTTATCTCTTGTATATTTTCTAATTGAGATTGGTTCAAAAGCCAATTATGTGAGATTAGTGTCAGAAGGACAAGCTATAGATTCTACAAGAGATTATGAAATCATATCTGTAGATCCAAAAACCTTCAAGTTAAGATTGCTAACAAACTTGAACTCAAAGAATTCTGCATCTCTAGATTCTATCACTGTATTAGTAGATAGATACAAAAATCTATTTGCAGCACTATCTTCTGCACTACCTAGATATACACAAGTAGTGGTTCTAGGTCCCACCTTAGGCCTTTTAGGATCTTGTATCCTTACATAGGCAACACAACCCTAAGTTTTAAGGGTATCATATCTACAAGGACGTTTGTGCCATATCTCATAAGGTGTCTCAGACAATTTAGAGTGCGGCAACCAGTTTAAGATGTGATTAGCAGTTAAAACAGCTTCTCCCCAATAGGAGGAAGGCATGCCAGCTGTAAGTAACATAGAATTTAGCATTTCAATTAAAGTTTTATTCTTATGCTCTGCAACACCATTCGATTTCAACAAATAAACATGACAGTATCTAGAATAATCATCTATGAAAGTGATTAGATACTTTCGACCCCCTCTGGTGACATAGTTTTTAAAGTCACAAAGATCAGAATGTATAAGCTCAAGAAGTGTTGTGCTTTTAGAAACCGATTTAAAAGGTTTTCTAGTAATCTTAGTTTGTGCACACACTTCACATTTGTCAAAACGAATAGAAGTATCTAATGGAATGTTGTGAGTTTTAGATAAAAGTTGCATTTTCCTATAGTTCACATGTCCAAGTCTATTATGTAATAATTTTGGATCAATCAAAGTAGAACTAACATGGTTTATGCTATCAATATCTAAACTCAATCTATACATGCCATTGATCATAAACGTACAACCGAAGTAGCATGAGTTAACAGATAAAGTTACTCTACCATTCATAGTTGAAAAAGACATACCAACTTTATCAAGTAAACTCATAGATATTAAATTCTTTTTAAGTAAAGGTACTACTTTAACATGTTTCAAAGTTAGTAACTTACCTGAAGAAAGCACCAGATTAGTAGTTCCAGCATGAGTCACTTCTGCCTCACCACCATTACAATTTTTCACGGTGTCTTTCACTTCTACGACCTCAGTGAGTAAATTACCATCATTTGTCGCATGACATGTAGCACCACTGTCCAACCACCACTCAGAAGAGACACTAGCCTTTCCATTATTCATCATTCCAATGAAGGCTTGAGGCTCAGGTTCACTAATTAGCATATTAGCCTCATTTTGTGGTGTGTTGTTCTTTAACATCTTTGGTAGCTTACACTCTGCTGCCCGGTGACCCCACTTTGCACAGTTATGGCACTTGCCCTTCTTCTTCTTCTTGAAGATAGGCTTTTTGGCCTCTAACTGTCTAGAGAATTCACCTTTTGGTGGCTTGGACTTTTTCTGATATTTATAGGAATGTGAAACTAAATTGGAAACTGACTTTTGTTGTCCTACTTGTTCCAAACTCTTCCTACAAATGTTTTGATCTTCAATATGAATATACCTTTTTAATTCATCCAGCCCCATCTGTTCTTTTAGCCTGTGCATGTCAGTCTTAAAAGAATTCCATTCAACAGGTAGCTTACTCAACACAAGACCAACAAAGAGATTATCAGACAAATCAGACTTGTCCTCTTTTATCTTGTTTCTCATATTCTCAAGTTCAATTAATTGAGAAATGATGCTTGAGTTCATATTGAACTTAAAGTCAAAGAACTTCTCTGCTAGAAAAGTCTTAGAAAGTCTCTCTTGTTTTTGAAATTGACTGTTTAAGTGATCTCATATCTCCTTTGTAGTCTTATACTCACTATAAGTAATAGCTAAACGAGGAGTTAAAGAGTTTAATAAATAATCTCTACAAAAATCTTCATCTTTAATCCATTGATATTCATCCACATTTTCAACAGTAGATGCAAAATCACTTAATACGGTATAGAATATATCATGTTCCTTCATGCCAAACTGAACATGAAATTTCCAACCATGAAATTCAGTGACATCAAAGGATTTCAGCTTTATGATATCATGGGAGTTATGTTTTGCCATTTTAATCAAGTAAAAGAGTTAGAAAGAGTGCACCTTAAAATTCTCCAAAGTATATCAAACCTTCTAACTTTTCAAAAACAACACTATAGAGGTGAAATTTGTCAAATTTGACCCCAAAAATGAGTCCGGAGTGCCCAAAAACCTTAGGAACAATGATTTTTGGTTGCCGGAGACTTGCTGAAAAATCGCCGGAAAAGTCCATCGGAAAGTCGCCGGTCGCCGAAAAAGTTCGCCAGAGAAGATGAACCAGTCACTGGAAAAGTTGTAGAAACTTCAAACGGCTGTAGCTCCTTCGTTTGTCGTCTGTTTTTCGCAAATGACCACTCAAAACAATCGTCTCGACGAGGAGAACAAAACTCACAAGGTTTCAACTCATGAAATTGGCTGAAATTTCCAGGATCTGGTCTCAAAAGTTGCGGCTGCAAGGTTTTCAATCTCAGATCCTGGTCAATTCTTCCGTCGAAACACGAAAGTGATCACACCCTTGAGTTCCTCTCGATGAGATCTTCGAAACAACACCTTACTCGCTCAAATCCGATACACGAAGCTAATACTTCAAGATTGTTGGAGGTAAGGAGGTTTGAGAGATAAGGGTTTAGTGTTGGGTGCTTGAAGTATTACACCAAGAGGCATCAGAATTTGGAATGCTCAACAGGGTTACCTCTAGCGTAGGGAAAATCTTAGTAATATAATAGGCTATTGAGCTCCAGCCCATATGAACCCATATAACCATACAATAATCTATTGGGCTTATATGTGAACATATTAATATTTAATATATATATATATTAAATATTCTCAACAGTGTTCACTGTCATTAGAGCATATGAGATGTGTACATATATAACAGGAGTTCCGAAAGTACCTGAATTGACTCTCAGAGATGATATAGTGGAAACGTTGGATGGTTCGTCCACTCAGCTATCCAATAAACCAAAACTTCAATAAAATTAATCTTAATCTTATAGAGCCAAGAACTAAAAGAGTGTTTTTAAAATTTTAGGAACTAAAATATTCATTCCCTGCAATCTTGACGACTAGCTCCAAGAGTTTATTCATTAAAACCCACGAAGACCATTGGAATTAATTATATAATTTCCACAATGTCCACATTTATGGAAGACTCACAGACAAATTTCAAATTGCAGTAGCAGAAAGAGTGCTATTGTTACTTCATGGGATAAGTCCCTCATTTACTCTCTCAGTTGTCTACCTTCCTTCCGATTAATATTTCTTCTTAAAAAATGAAATAAAATAAAACAATACCAATAACAACTTGCAGCCATGGAGAAGCCATATATGCTTTTCCCTAAGCATAAGTCTTAGGATAAATTAAATCGGAGCAAATGTGATGTTGCAAATGCAAGAAAACTATGCCAAATCTCTTGTACCTTTACTTAATCTACTCTTATTATATCTTGCAGACTTTATAAATAAAAATTCAACAATTTTCACATTACCACAACATTCTGTACATGTATCAGATCTACTCAATGTCACATTTTATATTGCCCTGCATAATGTGTATGTGCAAGCCACGAAAATCACACCAATTATTGAAGAAATACTCACTATTCATCCCTGAACTTAGAATACTGCACTTACATGGTTTGTTTGTTCGGTTTAGATAACTTGTAACAATGTTTTAACTGCTGTTGTGTGTCAAGGATGACCCATTAATTACATAAAATCAATCTAACCTAAGTAATAATGAACAAATCCCTAACATGAGTATAGCCTATAACAAATCAGTGAATAATATGAGTATAGCGTAAAACAAATCCGAAACACAAGAGAAAATGAGAGGGAAAAGTGAACCTTTGTCGTTGCGTAGTATGTGACGAGTCACATACACCGCACTCTGAGAGCAACTGTGACGTCGAGAGTCACACTGAGAGCGACGACGATGGCGAGAGTAGTGTTGAGAGGGAGGAGTTCAAGGGTCGCGAAGAGTGAGAGCTTTAGAGTGAGAGTGAGAGTGGGCGCGATAATAGGGAAACACATTTAAATATAGGAAAACACAACGTCTATTTTTATAAAAATCGACGTTAACATCAAAACACAACATTGATTTTTTTAAAATTTTAAAATAACATCAGTTTTTCAAAAAATTGATGTTAATATCACCATTGTAACATCAATTTTTCAAAAAGTCGATGTTAACGAACTCTTTTTATTTACAAATATGCTACCGTACTTTTGTTAACATCGATTTTTTTTATCAAAAATCGATGTTAAAGTGGCAATGTTAAAAGGTTTTTTTTTCTAGTAGTAGTCTATCTATTAATATTACTTTTCCTTTGCAAATTGGTATTGTTTTAAAATAATATTAATAATAAAGTGTTTGGAAGGGTAATCCCTCAAACTAATTATTGATCTAATACAAGTAATATATAGTTGAAAGGATGACAAATGTGATATGATTGGTAGGTAATTTTGTTTCTTAAATATGTAATCATGAGTTTGATCATTGACATATGAGTATGGAAAAAATATTTGTTAAAAATCAATCCCATAATTGACTTTGGAGCGAAGAGTATCCTACTTTAAAAAATGTAAAAGAAAGACAACTTTTTTACTGCATAAACTTGGACACAAACTTTTGTTATTGTTTATTTATTTTTTTAGACAATCATGTTTCTTATACAAAGATAGCGATTAACTAGGTTTCAATTCTTTTATCAGGGGAGACTTGCGTGCACACATGTACAACAACACCACTCAGGGACGAGAAGAGATGTTAATGTTTCTAACGCGGTTATTGACCCCTTTGTGGTGTTTCGGAACGTTGATAGTGAGCACCCCATTATCCATATAGGCCTTAACAAGGTCCTCCTTCTCAATGCTCTTGCCACGGACGATGCAGAACACGCGATCGTTGTCGACCTCGAGGCGCACATCGTTGCACTTATAGCCTAGGAGGTGTGCCTTGTAGATGTGCACCTCGGGGGTCTCCTTCCACTCTATGTGGGAGGTGTTGAGGGACATTTTTTTCTCAAGTTGGGGTGTGATGGGGGTGAAGAATTAAATAGGCTACTTGTGGGCTAGGTGTATGAAGAAGGACTTATTTATAGATGTGGAAATACTAACAACATATAGATTTTTTTTTAAAGATCAATAGAAAATAAAATGAAAAGACAAGAGAATTGAGATAAAAATCTTAAATTAAAGTAAAATGTAAAAGTGTGAATTTTATTGTTCATTATTTTTCATTTTTACTTTCTTTTTACACAAACAAACACAACTTGTAGAGATAAAGAGATAGAAGAGAGAGAATACACACACACACACACACATATATGATAGGTATTATAATGTGATAAAAATAAAAAGATAATGAAAAAAAACGGATGTTTATGTTGAGATTTTAGAAATATCTAAATATTGAGACTTTTTTATCCCATTTATTTTTTTGATAAAAGGAAAGATTAATTTCTCGTGATACTAATATTTTTTATTTAAAATTTTCCAACAAATATCCTTTCTATAACCACAAATTTGGAACTGGTTTTGTCTTAGTTTTAAAGGTGTGACAATTCTGAAAAAGATTCAATCCCCACACCAACGTATTAAGCAAATAACATCAAAAGAAAATCCCAAGCTTCAATTTCTACAACAAAAAAACATTACATAATAATAATAATATAATACAAGCCAAACCTTCAAGCCTCAACAACACGTAAACCTAACAAACACCCTAACCCCCAATCACAAAAATCCTAACCCCCAATCCGAAACCCAAACCATCAAAAACAGCCAAATAAAGAAACATTGAAGGAAAAACCCTCACCAGAATGGGATCAAAAAGCGTGGCCTGATCAAACTTGATGAAATCAGTGTCCCAAGCCTTGAGTTCATCCTAAATGGGCTTCTCATCAGCGCAATTGGCCTCAACATGCTTCTTGCAATACTCGATAACCTTCACCAGAATCTTGCTGGTAACATTGGGGAGAGGAATTCCACTGTCAGCACAGTTGTCCTCAACCATGTGTTTATTGTCTGCCACTCCATTGCCATCGCCTTCTCCACCTCGAAGGCCTCGCCGTCCGAACTCTTCAGTGTGATTTTCTTCATCGAAGCCATCTCAATCTCTCTAAGAAAAAAACTCTTCTTTCGATTTGGTGCGTCGTTTCGCTTTCTCAAGTGAGTGAATGATTTTGTTTGTTGAGGTACAAGGTGTGCTTGGCTCCTCCGTTATTTGAATCTGTCGAAGCCAAAGGAACTGATTTTCTAGATTGAGAAGATGGGTGAAGGGGTATGGTCGAAGGATTTAAAGTCGCGGAGAAGGGTTGATGGTTGAGTGAGAGAGTGAGTGAGTGCGAGAACGAAAGGCATTTTGTGAAAAACACAACATCGGTTTTTCTATTAAAATCGATGTTTTGAGTGAGTGTGAGAATAAAAGGGATTTTGTGAAAAAAACAACATCAATTTTTATACAAAAACCGATATTGTGTTTTGCGAATCGCCAACAAGAAAATATAAATATTGTAATTTAAATACAAAATTACAAATTTGTAGTAATTCAGAAAGTATTTACCAATGTATGGCAACAAGTCACGCCCATCCAAGACACAACAAGTCACGCCTAGCCTAGGCGCCACAGAGACCAAGTCACACCCCATCCAGGCGTGACTGAACACGTCTCCTCAAGGTATGACTTAGCCTGAGTCACGCCCCCACCAGGAGTGACCGTGCAGGGCTGTCTAACCTCCTCTATTTAAACCTTATTCCTCTTCATAATGTTCACAAATGTTGTTCATCAATTTGCTAGTCTTAGATATTTGAAAATTTGGTTATTTGTACCTTTTTTTATACATTTATATATATATATAAATGTGTTAAAATTTTGATTTTGTTCATATTGTTCAATATTATAATGGTAGGAAAATTAAGGGCCAACGCGGTGTTGTTTTCGAAGGTGAGAAAAGGCCAACACGCATGAAGCGCAACTCAACTATTGACGAACTAAATCAGAAAATCTGTCAAAAATTAGTTCTCAAAGGTAATCAATTTATCACTATGGTTACTGCAGGGATATGGTGCGATGATAAATATATTAGCATGCAAGTAGTGGATGACGAAGACGTCGAAATGGTAATAGGAGAATTCTTCAACCAGTCAAGGAAAGATTTCTTAGAGTTGTTTGTGGATATTGCTGAAGCAGAGGATGTTGTTTTACCAATGTGGTCAGTTCATTTTAATTATTCCCATAATGCATCATCATTTGTTGCTCCACTTGTTAATTTGTCTATGGAAGATGAAAATGATCCTACTTGGGTTATGGATGACAATATTGACGATGCTGATGATGAAAACATCTCAATGGAAGATCGTCTTCTTGCCAAGAATGCTAGTGCTTCAGACGATGATGGTCCAAGCGCAAGTTAATTACAAGTACATCACTCTTTTGTGGGGGCGTCTGAAATCCAACCACACGAGGATGCGGGGGAGTCTCAATTACGACAACAATCTAAAGGTGTGCTACTAAACAATAGTTATTTACATATATGTGTGGTTGTTTTATATGTATTTTATTGTAATAAATATGGGATATTACACTTGTAGGTGAGGGTAATACTACTTTTTGGGATGGAATCTCACATTACACATACATTGATTGAGATTATCAGAGTGAACAAGATTCTGGCACTAGTTCTGGTTTAGTTGAAGGCCCATAGATATTAGGGAATAAGTTGTTTGTTAAACAGGAATTTGCATCAAAAGAAGAGGCACAGATGCAATAAAGAGGAACCTCATGAAGGAGCATTAGGAAGCTGTTGTGGTTGAAAGTATGCCGACAAAGTTAAGCATGAAATGTTGTGCGCTTGACCAGAATTGTCCGTGGAGGGTTAGGGTAATGAAACCAACGTATGTTGAGAAATGGATGGTTACCAAATGGGGTGGGGATCACAATTGCTTAAATGATCACATTTCTCAAGACCATAAACAACTTGATGCTGATGTTATTGTTTCACTCGTACTAGGTACGTTATTGAATGTCATGATAATAATGATAATTAATGTTTTCATTTTTTCATTAATGTTAACGTGACATTTTTTATTATCAGGGATGATAAAGCATGATCCATCATGTTCAATTGGACTAGTGCAGGAGAGGATAACTCATTCCTATGGATACAAAGTTTCATATAGAAAGGCATGGTATGCAAAGCACAAAGCAATGACAATTACCTACGGTGATTGGGAGGAATCATACGCATTTTTGTCGAGGTGGTGTGACTATATGCTTCGCTTTTTCACCAAGTTTTGTTTATCATATTCAATCAAAAGATTATTATGTGGCGCATAGAATTTTTCATGGAAAACGTGTGTTTCACTGCATTTTTTGGACCTTCGGACAATGTTCCAAGGCTCTCAATTTTTGTAAACCGGTTATTCAAATTAATGACACTAATTTATATGGTAAGTACAAAGGAAAATTGTTGATTACCACAACTCAAGATGAAAATAATGAATGTTTGCCACTAGCATTTGCTATTGTTGAGGGTGAGACGTTAGAAGCTTGGGAATACTTTCTGGATAACATTCGCACTCATGTTACAAGTAAGACAAATATTTGTCTTATTTCTGATTGGCATCGAAGCATATTATCTGCAGTTGAGAGGCGCCGTGGGTGGCAGCCACCGCATGCTTATCATGTGTTTTACCTTTGTCATATTGCTAGCAATTTTAATAAAAAGTTCATAAATGAATATATGAAGAGGGTGGTAATGAATTTAGGTACAGTTAACAACTTCATCTTCCAATTTTGCACACCTTTACTAAATTTTAATGTTATTCAATTTGTGTGCAGGTTATACTCCTTCTATTATTGATTTTGAGGTAACCTTCGCACGTTTTCATGATGTTAGTCCTGAGGTTGCAAACTGGATTGATAACATCCCAAAGGAAAACTAGACACGTGCATATGATGTAGAGGGGCGAAGGTATGGGCATATGACAACAAATTTGTTAGAGTCAGTTAATAGGATTTTCAATGGTGCAAGAAACATGCCAATAACTGCATTGGATAAACACACATATAGCATATTGGTTGAATATTTTGTATGCAGGGGGCAATCGGTTGCTAAGCAAATGCAAGGTCCTCATCCTCATTGCAAAAATGTGGTTGCAATGTTGAAGGCGAATGAGTCAAATGCTACTTGTACTTATGTTCGTACATATAATGTCAAACAAACTGTATTTGAGGTTGATGATGGTTATGAAAAATCGTTTTCAGTAAACCTCCCTGAGCGGTTCTGTTAGTGTGGAAAATTTAAGGCATTTAAGTATCCTTGTAGTCATGTCGCAGCAGCCACTTTACATGTTCGTCAGGCACCAGCACAATATGTTGATGACATATTCCTTATAACAAACCTGGTGAATGCGTACTCATTTCCATGGCACCCAATTGGTAATGAGCAAGCAATTCCACCAAGTGCAGATCCTGTTGTCATACCTGACAGGTCTATGTTGCGTGCAAAGGGTTGTCCAAAGTCAACTAGAATACGCAATGAAATGGATAAAGTTGATGCTAGTCAAAGTCGTATTAGGTGTGATATATGCAGATTACCTGGTCATAACCGACGAAATTGTCCTAGTCGTCCATCTCTGTCATGATTTTAATTTTGATATGTTAATGTTTTCTTTATGTTGTTCTATTTCGTAAGTCAATGTGTTTGCGGTTGACTTTGCTGTTATTTGTTGTAATTTGTTGTCTTATGTTTTAACATCGTACGTAGGACATAACATAGAACGTAACAACTCATAAGCGATTCCTATGAATAAAGATAGTACAGAACGTAGTCCATGACAAATATAAGCAATAAAAAAGGGTCTATAATAGCATGAAATTCATAACATAGTCCATAATAATTAACAAATACAGGTCACAAAGTCTAAGAAGGTGGAGGCCACTGGTAATGACGCGCTTGACGATCAGGCAATCTGCGTCTACCATGTCCACGTTGATATTGTGGAGCAGGAGTATGTGCTGGAAATGGCATTGCACCCGAAGGTGGAAAGGCCTCGACTCCTATCTGTGTGTCATTGCTTGCTTGCCGAGGTGGTGAAAATTCTATTTGGCTATACATTTCATCAACAGTTGCATCATCCCACGACTAAGGTCCCTGACTACTGCTTCCCCCTCGATCCCAGGATGGCCATGGTACTGGACTATGCCGATACGCTGCCTGGGTCTAAGTGTCCATGGGTGGCCACTCTAGATGATAATATGCTTGAGGCTCTTGCTGGGTCTGCGTGACTATAGGTGGCCACTTCGACTGAGTCTGGGTCTGTGGCTCTGGCTGGGTAGGTTCATAAAAAGTATGTTGGACACCATATTCATGACCTATGAAGGATGGCCTAAACCAGCCACCCATGTGTGGTGGCCTGGGTGCATGAATAGGCTCAGGAACTGATGGAATAGGTCGGCAACGACGTCTTATCCCTCGACCTTCTCTAGCACGACGCCCAACGTTGAGAGACAACTGTGGCTCCTCTGGAAGCTACGTCAGGGGTGCCGCTGGACCTGCCTCCTCCAACTGAGTGGACTCTATGAAAACAGAGATCAGACGACCTATTTCGTCGTGTACATATTCCAAACTATGTTGCGTAAATTGCTCAGTCGTGGTGACAAAATACAAATTCTCTAGCCCATCAACCTATAAGTCACAACATATATACATAACGAAAAAAACATAATAATAGTAAATAAATGATTTGTAGTAAATGACTTACACAACGTCCTAATTTGGCAGCCTACTTCGTCACATATCGCTTGCCGCACAGTCTATACCAAACCATGTACTCATGGTTGGGTGACATAAGATCTTGAATTTCAGGAGGCACTTCAACATGTTGAGCTCGCCTATTCCATCTCTCTTTAAATTTTCTTAGCCTACAAGCCCAATTTTCTTAGGGTTTACCCTAGAGGGTATAATCATGAACACAATTCAATTTCCCAGGCCTGTGAGGTATCGGTTGATCCCGTCAAAATTGCCTCATGCATCTATCAGGCTGTGCATACGCAGCAATGTGAAAACAAATAACAGGTGTCGTAGTCATCCACAAATGCATTGTGTCAGTAGATGCACCAAAGAAATTGTAATCACCATACGGTTGCCAAACAACCTACACAATTAAAACATATGTAGGAGTAAATTTCATATTGACATCCATCTTAAATAAATATGTTTGATTCAACAAACATACCTCATCTCTGCATAAGGTGTCTAGTCATTCTCGATACCAATTAAGTGAATTCATTCTTAACCTCCTAACAACATTAAATCTAATTTACAGATTGAACATTCAATTGTTATTTCAGGTACACATAAATACATCGTTATTTAAGTAATACAAAATAAACATACCTGTGTCCGAAGTGGCGTTCTTCCTTATATGCAGATGGCAAAAGGGGAACAATCGGTGGAAATCTGAGTCACGCCCAAATCTGCAGCAAAATAGTGCAACCACCAATGTCTTTTTTATTTGGGTTTGTACAATCACACAACTGTTTACACAAGTTTACCAAAACCGCAGACCCCCAGCTATATGCACCAATAGCAGGAAAATCACCCACAAGTAGGGTAATGTAGCGACATCCTACTACACTCCCCCCCGTTCTGTCGTAAAGGATCCAAGATCCTAACATTCAAGCAATGTGAGCCTGCGTGAAATATATCACATTCTGAGCATGACCAGCAACTGCATCCCATGTAGGATACACTCTGTCAAAATATGATAGCCTCACATTGCCAGAGGTTAGCTCGGTGGTCGCATCGGGTCCGTTACCAAAAACCTGATTGCACAATTCGGCCCCAATCCATGTATGTCTGTCCGGTAACGACTTGCCCATTAGTAGGCAAGCCTAGTATGCCTGCGACATCTTGCAATGTGATTGTCATCTCACCTTGCGGATACGAAAAGTATGTGTCTCTGGCTTCTATCGCTCGACCATAATACTAATAAGGCCAACATCAATATGAAAAATATAAGTCACTTATCAATTTATATGTTCAAAATACAATAATTTTAACACATTAAAGATAACAATATTCATAAATAAATACCTGCATATATTGCATGCGAGCGACATGTATGAAACCAGCTTGAGCCAAGTACTACGCGACTAGGTCTGGAATTTCATCAGGTTGAGGCCCACCACTAGGTCTACCTCCGCGACGAATCTTCAGCTCTCTTTGTGTTTCACTGTTCCAAACAGCCTGTGAAATATGTGTGTGATGTCTGCGCCTCCTAAGTATATCCCATCTATATGGTTTGGGAAGAACATGCGTAGTGGGATCGGTAGACTCAAGCTCATGGTCAGATCCAGAACGAGGTGACTCAGATGACGAAGACTCGGCCATGATAATATACTACACATTTTATAAACATATTATTACACTTTATTTAATTTCAAATAAAAAATTATTTTCAAAATTTCATTATGTATGTCTTAGGTAGGTCGTTAATCATAACCTAGATCACTAATGAAAATATTCCAATTCAATAAACATGTTACAACTAACTATCTATATCACTAAAGTATGTTTCAACTAATTATCTATAATATAAGTCACTAACCTACACATGAATAGGTTTGCAAGGTTTACAGACAAATTGAAAAATTACATATAATATAAGTCACTAAAAATTTCCTAGATTAATATAAATTTTTCACGACAATATTTACAGATATGAATAGGTTTGCAACCTTTAGAGACAAATTGAAAAATTACATATAATATAAGTTACTAACAATTTTCACAATTAATATAAATTTTCCACAACAATAATATAAAATATTTCAAGTAATTTAAAAATTAGATATTTGGGTACTTACTTGACCGACAGAGGTTCACTGCACAAAGCCTCGAATTCAAACAGAAAACTAGAGAGAAGTCAGAGGAAAGTGCTAGAGAGAAGGTAGAGGCAAAAAGTGAACTCAAATGCTGAATTTGGGGATTATATAGTGCCCTGCAAGGTCGCGCGTGACTCAGGCAGAGTCACACTTTGAGGAGACGTGTTCAGTCAAGCTTGGGTGGAGCGTGACTTGGTCCCTATGGCGCCTAGGCTAGATGTGACTTGTTGTGCCCTGGTTAGACATGAGTTGTTGTCATACATTGGTAAATACTTTCTACATTACTATAATTTCGTAATTTTTTATTTAAATTACAATATTTATATTTTTTTCCAAGAATCACCACTTTAACGTTGATTTTTCCAAAAATCGATGTTAACAAAATTAATTTATTTACAAAAATGCCACCTCACTTTTGTTACCATCAATTTTTAATATAATCAATATTAAAGTAGCGATGTTGAAATTATTTTTTCTAATAGTGTGATCATCACATTATTATAGCTAGACAAGTAGACACCTAGCCAAATAATTAGTATAGCTGTCGTGTAAGTATCTTTATATACCTCTCTTATATGTATTCTATAGCTACATTATATTTGTCTATATTTATTTATGTCAGTATTGTTTGAGAGAATCGCTCATAATCAGTATAACTATTGTGTAAGGATCTTTATATCTCTCTCTTATATATATATATATATATATATATATATATATATATATATATATATATATATCCTATAACTACATTATACTTATCCATATTTATTTATGTCAGCATTGTTAATTGTCATGTAAGTATCTTTATACCTCTCTCTTATACGTATTCTATAACTATATTATACTTATCTATATTTATTTATGTATCATTGTTTGAGAGAACCACTCATAATCATCGGGCCATGCTGGATCTACAGAAAGTAATCCTTAGCACTGACACTTATGAGGATGTGGACCAGATATTGAGGTAGGCACATGTAGGCACTTCAACAATATGCACACATTGGACGAGGAATACTTGCCAATGATTTTGTGTTGTATTTTCTTCTATATTTTGCATTTTGTTGTTGAACCTCACATTACGTATATATGACGTTTTAGTTTGACTTCTTTTTTTTTGTATTTTTTCTTAATTTATATTTATCAAGTTATTTCTTAAACAAGCATTTAATCATTAGATATTTTAATTAAACTCTTAAAAAAATAATTAATCACAACTATTAATTTCCTACATAACAAAAATAAGTTTTTATTGTGTATTTAGTTGAGATATATAACAATAATAAGTTTTCATTTTGTTATGAGGGTGTCAAATGCAGTGTTATAAATCCGCCGGTCTGATCATTGATCTGATCGAGGTAGTGGTTCAGTGGGTCAATGGTCCAACCGGTAGATCAGTAATTAGTTTGATTTGATCCGGTCTATATTAAAAGATTTAAAATTATATTATATATAAATAATAAAATTGATAACACAAGTAAAATATATTAATAAAAAAATGTAAATAACAACTACTTAAATCAAAATATAAGTTCAATTTTCAATAATAAAAAAATGAACCAAAAAAGTAAACTAAGCAATAAAGGAGGGTAGGAAGCAAATCCGGCTCAAAGGGAAAAATCCCTAATCCAATACATATATATATATATATATATATATGTATAAGCATCTATTTCTCTTCTCCTTCAATGTTGTCGTCGCTACAACTCAGTTTGTGCCTTTGGGATCTCGCATTCTCGCGCCTCATTTCGCTTCGTCTTTCGCTTTCTGCTTCCTCCTTCCTCTTCCGGTTCCTCCTTCCTCTTCCTCTTCCCTGTTATCAAAGGCTAGGCCAGCACGGCGAGTTCCCTTGCAGTGCGACGGTGGCACATCCCAATCTGGGTTTTAAAAACCGATCGGGTCTCATCAAAACCGGTCGGATTTGACCGGGTCATCCCGGGTCACTTGCTTGAACAGTTCGATAGTGCACTCGGCTGGGTTTTATAACACTGGTCAAATGTTAGGAATATTTTTTAAAAGAAAAAAAAAACATTTTCAAAAGGGTGCGGGTTTGAATAGCCATTTGGGGGTGCAAAAAGTAATCCCCAACAAGTTTGTGTTTTATAGGTTTTGTAAACTTGTATCTTAAATTCTGGTTATGCTTCGGTCTGGAGCTATGGAGAAAGCGGTGACACAACACATAAAATTATATTCTATTACATGAAACAAATATGTTTTTTAGTTTCTATATTTTTTTTTCGTTTTTTTCTTTTTTTAGTTTATGAAGTTTTATATCATTCAATTTAATTCATATACTTTATTAAAAACGTATTTTTAATCTCTCCACACATATTCTTTGTAGAAGGTGTTAATTTTATATATTACAATCGAATATGAGGTTTTATTTTTATTTTTAAAATTAATTACAATAACATGAATTTGTTTTTTTTTAAAAAAAGTTATTAAAATGTCTCCCCAAACTTATTAATCTTAATGTTCAACTACTCCAATTCAGTCTTTGTTTTCACCTTCATCCTTCAAAAGTTCGTATTGTCAATCTATGAATTCAAATGATTTTTCAGCAATATTTGTAAGTAGAAGTTGTGGTTCGAAACCCACAACTTGCTATACACAATCAAAGCAAGAGGAATGTGCATGCGGGGAAAATATATTGTTAAAAGTAAGAACCAATAATAATCCATTTATCAATAATTAACATCATATATAAAGAATATGTGCCGAAGGATTAAAAACATATTTTTAATAAAATATAAGGACTAAAATAAATGATATAAAACTTTAAGAACTAAAAATAAAAAAAAATGAAAACATAAAACTAAAAACATATTTATCTTTATATTAAATTATATTACGTGATCATATCTTACATCATAATTATTGTTATAGTCTAAAACAAAATAAATTATAAGCCACTCAAAAGCATTACTGAATTATTATTATTATTATTATTATTATTATTATTATTATTATTATTATTATAACTAATAATAATAATAATAATAATATAAAAGTAGCAATGAAAATTAAATCTATGTATAATTTCATGTATTTATCCAAATTCCAACACCACTACCACTAGACTAACTTTAGTAGGTAAGTACTATTGAATTATAAAGTTATGTGTGATATGACTTTTGTGAAATTATAAATTAATTCATGATCTCACTTTTTGCTATATTAAAATAAAATTGAAATAATGGGTGCCAAGTGCCAACTCTCTAGAGCAACAAGCTTTGCAGCTTTCAAGTGTCATTTTATCATTATACAAGGATTAAAGATTTAAAGTGCATTTTTATTTTAAATCTTAAATCATCCATTATTTTTAAGTTTTTCTTATCAATGTTAGACCACAATTCTATTTGAATAAGTTTTTTTTTTAAAAAACAAAAAAATAGAAAGATAATAAAACAAAAAAAGAAAGGAAATAATAAAAAAAGAAAAAAGGGAAAAAAGATAATAAAACGGGAAAAGGAAAAAGGAAAATGAACATAATAAAATGGAAAAAAAAGAAAAAAAAAGGAATGAACGATAATAAAATGAAAAAAAGAAAAAAAGTAAAGAACGATAATAAAACAAAAAAAAGAAAAAAGAATAATAATAAAAAGGGAAAGAATAAAGAGAACAGAATGGGAATGAACATTATAAAAGGGAGATATTTTGACATCAATTAAAGGGGGAGAAAAAAAAAAAAGAACTGAAGAGACAAATATCCCAAAGAGACAAAACGAGTCAATAACGTCACGTCATTTGGCACTATAATCAGAGAAAGAGGAGGGGTCTCCAAATATCTCTTCATTCCTTCCTTCTCCTCTCTTCCTTCTCTCCTTAACCCTTTCTTCGCTCTCTTCTCCCCTTTAGTTGTTGTTTTGTCTAAAATAAAATATAAAAAAACTATTTACATCCATCTTTTTTATACATACACCGCCTTATCTTTTATTGGGTCATACTCATTTTCTTGTTAAATTTGAATCAAATAAATATTGTCAGTCACACCTCCATATTTATACGTACACCCTCTTATTTCCCTGCCTGGTCCATTTTTTTGTTAAAGTTTGAATTAAATAAATACTTCTAGTCACACCTCCATCTTTTGTACCTACACCCCCTTATTTTTTGGGCCTGACCCATTTTTCTTGTTAAATTCGAATTAAATAAATACTACTGGTCACACCTCCATCCTTTACATATATACTTCATGTTGGGTCTCCGACTTTCTTGACTTCACAGAGTTTATCGCAAACTCAAAATCTTTTCTAAAAAGTTAAAAATACCCAAATAAATGATCACTCAATTCTCCATAAAAATTTCATATTACTTCAGATCGCTTCAAGGTCCAATGCCTTAAGCGATTCTCTCCGCTTTTTCTTAAAATTCAAATTCGCTTCAAGGTCCAACGCCTTACCGACTCTTTCTCACTCAATTAAAACAAATCTTTTTAAAAAAAGAAGATAAAATCAATCCAACACACAAGCTCTTTTTCTTCCCAAAAAACTATGTAAGTCTAATTTCCTCATTGCACTTGGGGATACGTATGAGCGAGGACAAACCCCTTGTCGACCTAAAAAACTAAAAAAATATAAAATCCTCTCTTTTCTAAAAAATAAAAATTTGCTTTCTTTTTCTGAATAAAAAAACAAAAAATAACAAATATAATTTATGTTCTTAAGGGAAGATAAATAATTAAAAAGTCATTTTATTTTTAGCATACTCAATTATAGGTTGTCGTCTTCATGATGGCGTGGGGTGCTAACACCTTCCTCGTGCATAAACGACTCTCGAACTCTTTTCTCGCAAATCGTAAACTATTCCATATCTTTTGATTTGTTCGACATTTTCCTTAAATAAACGTTGGTAGCAACTCCTATAGTTTTCCTTTTTGAAAAACTATTATTTTTTTATCACTATTTCGTCGTGATCAGCCACGTTGTGACAATCGATATCATTTTTTTTCGTTTCTACTATAAAAATAGTTTTTTATTAATATTTTATTTAATATATATATATATATATATATATATATATATATATATATATATATATATATATATATATATATAAACATGTGAGACTTACACAGTTGGGAAAAAATTGCAAGAGATGGTGATTCATTTGTAAGAGTTATAAGTGTGGGTTTGGATTGTCTTAACATAACTCCCATCTCCTTTGGGGGGAAAAAATCTATCTCCATTTGTAAAAGCATCCTCTTTGATACTTTTACGGTTACCTCGGATTTTGAGTTGTCACACTTCACCAATAAAGGAAACATACTCTAAGTCAAAAGTTCAAACTTTATGTTAGTTAGCACGGGAAAAAAATTAAAACAATACTATCACTACTACAAAAGCATGTTTCTACGACGGACCATTTACGACGGTTCTTTAAAAACCGACCTAGTATGGTATGCGGTGGCAATTTCGTAAATATTTGAACAATAATATGCAAACGAAGTCGGTTTATATAATGACCGACGTTGTAGGCTTAAATACAAATACGGTTGCGTAAAAACCGACCTTATCTTCAGCTA
>PYAF01006309.1:2285235-2297941 GCA_007407185.1 Glycine tomentella | reverse complement strand
TTAAAAATCCGAACATTCTAAGTCGGTTCTCCAAATAACCGACTTTGAAACCTATCATTCAAAGTCAGTTATTTTGAAAACCCGACTTTGTATGGAAGCTTTCTAAGTCGGTTTTTGTAATAACCGACTTTGTATGTAATCTTTCTAAGTCGGTTTTTTAAAATAACCGACTTAGAATGTTCGGATTTTAAAAAAAAAAAAAAATAAAAAATATATATTCAAAGTCGGTTTTTAAAAAACCGACGTTATTAGCCTTGCATATTTTACGACGTTCGAATCAAGGTCGGTTTCAAAATCGACTTTGAATGGCGAAAATAACCGACTTAGATTGCTATTGCTGTAGTAGTGTATTCTAATAAAAATGACAAATTTGGGACTATTTTGAAACTATTTACAAATATGGAACTGTCAAACACGCTCAAATTGGGTATGACTGGACACGCCTAATTTGGGCGTGACATAGGGGGTAACACGTCCAAATTAGGCGTTTTCAAATTTGGGTGTGTTTGAGCCCTTATATGCCAAAAAAATTTCACAAACGGATCCTCCTTAATCATTCCTAACAATGAAATTGTAACATTCACATTAAGAACATACCTTAAGAAACCATTATTTTTTCATATAAAGCAAATTGAATAAAAACATACCTACTACAAATGAAGCAATAATATCAACATCAAGTTGTCTGTGACTCTGTGTAATATGCTCATTCAGGCAATTCTGTTTTCCACCTCATTTTGAAACAAGCCACTTTTCACCGCACGTTGGTTTAATTACCCTAACCCTCCAAGGGAAACTCTTGTTATGAGCAATACACCTCATGCAAAACTTGTTAGGCTTGCTCTCAACCACACTTGCTTCTTGATACTCCTTCATGAGGTTCCACTTAATTGCAAATTGTGTGTCCTTTTTGGATGTAAATTCTTGTTTAACAAACAACTCATCCCCTAATTGCCATGGACCCTGCACTGAACCCAAACCTGAACCAGAACCTGTAAAAGATTCTTCTTCGTTTGGATGACTGAAATCAATATATGTGTAATGTGGAATTTCATCCAAAAAGGAGTGACCTTAGCACTTGCACATACAAAATCAGTTTAATAAACATATCAAGCAAATAAAATACTATAACATACAAATATACATATATGACTACATTTTCATTGATTTCCTCCCTAACATACCTTCAATATGTTGTACTAATTGAGTAGATCTAATGTCAGGATGATGACGAACTTGAGACGACCCCACATCATTATCTTCTTGGAATTCAGTCACATACACACCACAATCCTCATAATTATCCGACACATTAGCATCGTCCTCAAGAAGACAATCTTCCATTGTAATATTTTCATCATTGTCATCCTCTTCATCCTCATCAATAATCCAAATTGGGTCATGTTCATCTTCCTCAGACACGTTTACAACTGGAGCAGCATATGATGATGTATTATGTGCAGAATTTAAAGCAACTGACCTCATGGGTAAAACACAATCCTCTACTTTGGTAAAATCCACGTACAACTCCAAAAAATCTTTCCTTGACCGGATGAAAAATTCTTCCATTACCATTTCTATGTCTTCATCATCCAATGCTTGAAACCCCATGTATTGTTCATGTTGCCAGCCATCAGCAAAGTGATACATTGGTTGTCTTTTAGAGCTAATTTTTTGTCGTATCTTCTCATGCAATTCACCCAGTGTTGAGTTTCGCTTGATACCTGTCGGCCTTTTCTCCCCTTCAAAAACAATACCCTCTTGCCCTTCAACTTTTCTTCCATTAAAAAATAACACAACACGAGCACACTCACCACCTGAACTCATTACAAAATATATCAACAAAAACAAAAACTTTTAATATCAATAAACAATAGAGTAATAGGAGATTTAGAAGAGAAGGTGTGAAGAAATGGGTGAGGAGAGGAGTTTTAAATAAAGTGGGCCAGCTGAAAAAAGCCAAAATTGGGCATGATTGAGCACACCTAATTTGGGCGTGTTACCCCCTTGTGTCATGCCCAAATTAGGTGTGTTCAGTCACGCCTAATTTGAACGTGTTTGACAGTCCCATATTTGTAAATAGTTTCAAAACACCTCCAAATTTGTAATTTTTTTATAGTATTATTTAAATTTTTTTGCCTAGTTAGCACTATAAAAAAAATTAATCTCAACGTTGATCTATTATTTTGGTAGTTATTTCTTTTTGATATATTCAATTTCAAAAGTTTTATTTTAGTTTTTTTTAAAAATATATCATTTATTATTTTTCAATTTTTTGTTAGAAACATTAGTATTTTGTTAACTTTTAAATTTTAAAATGATTTAATGTTATTTTTGATCTATTATGTTTTACAGTTGTTTTACTTTGGTACATTGTATTAAAAGTTTCATTCATATCCTTTATGTTTTCAAAATGTACCATTTTGGCCCCCTTTTTTCAAATTTTTTTGTTAGAAACATTAGTGTTTTAAATTTTAAAATAATAAAGTTGACATAATGACGACTAAATATGATCACTATCTTTTTTATTTAAAAAATTAAAAATAACTAAGTAAATGAAGAAAAAATGGATTTGAAACCACAAACAACAACTACTTTTACTCTCATATTATTATTATTCATTTAATAACGATAATAATTTCATTCACTAATTATTCTCAATCATAGCGAGTAAGGGCTCTTTCTCCCTATGTTGTTATACCTCTCGCCGTCGACCCAAAAAGATTGTTTCCCTTCCCCCGCTTCCATCTCCGCCACAAGCTCCCTACACGGTCGAAATTGTCGCCTCCTCTTTGCGTTGCTTGTATTCGCCTGTCTTGGTTGTAGATGTCAATGGAAAATCCTTTACTTGTCTAGCCTAACCATGCACAACAGTGGAGGTCTTACTCGCAGACCTCACAAAGAGTCACATTGTAACTTTCTTGTTCAGATTTGGATTAATTAGAGAGTTTGGGTCATGTTTTTATTTTTCGTCGAAGTGAGAATCGTTGCTTCGATCTCCTCTACTTCTTCTATTTCCAATAGCATAATTGTATGAAAGATTTTGGTTTTTCGATGAGGAGTATAAGAATTTTCGATGGTTCCAGCTAGATTATTTGTTGATATCGTTCAATCTGTGTGGTGTTCCATTTTTTACCTTTTCAAATCTAAAAGAGATTGGAAGAGATGATGATTTTTTAATTGTATTTTTTTACAATAAAATAAAGATAGTGATAATTTTTTTAATTATTTTAAAAGATTAAATATCACTTTTGATTCATTATATTTCACTTTAGTACGTTAAATTTTAAAAGTTTCACTATGATCTTTTATGTTTTCTAAATGTATCATTTTGATCTATTTTAAAATTAACATAACATTAACATTTTTAAAAGAAAATTAAAAATGGGACTAATACAGTTCAAAAATTAACATAAAGAACCATAATGAAAATTTTAAAGTTTATTATATAAAAATGAAACAATTACAAAATATAATGAATCAAACCTAATATTAAATCTAAAAAAAGTGTCCCAAAATAAATTAACACATGGTAAATATAATTTAACGCATTATATAAATTACCTGCTAGTTGCTACCATGGAATTAAGCGTACCTAATCAAAGGTCGCCAGCGCACACGTGCATATATATAGCTTGATGCTCAAATCTCGTAGAAACAAAATTCTTGAGGCGTTCATTCCTTTAAAACTATGGATTGGATAAGTGGCAACTGAACTGTCACTGTAATGTGTTATCAACCTCTGCAGGATTTTGGACTAGCTAGAACCTGGTCAATATTACTTGCAAAAACAAAAGATATGAGAACATAACCAAAGAGATACATACCTCACGATAGATAGATAGATAGAGAACATTCCAATGCACACAAATTAATTAGCATGTTTTGTGCTTTGAGTAGTGACTTGTCCAAACCATAGTCCTAAAGAAATATCCCACCCCAAAGTCTAGATTTGTTGCAGACACAGCACAAATGAAGCACACTTGTCGCACAGTAGTGCACTAGTGCTTCTTTATGTAGGTTTATTTGTACTGCACATTAGTACTGGATATTGTTTATTCTATAAAAAATAGTTATCTAGTTTGTACTGCACCGAAAGAAACTTGTGTACTTCTGAAGTAACGTAATCTGTACTAACGTACTGCTCCTTGAAACGTATTATCAAATTTATTAAACACACACCCAAACATGTTAATAATTAAGTTGAGTGTTTCAACCAAGTTTTTAAAATTGGACGGTCATTCAAGTGGGATTATTGTCCTAATTTTTTTTTTCTAAACATCAGAGTTTCTATGTAAAAATAGATATTGGTTTTTATCAAAATCTACAACAAATAAGGATTTTTAATTTTTTATTATGTCAAGAGAGGTGTGTCTGGATATAAAAATAAAAATACATTTTTGTTGTGTCATAAATACAACAAAATCGTATTTTCATTGTACATCAAGAATGCATTCCTCTAACATAATAAAAATTGTTTCCATTATGACAACAAACACACATTTTCATCATGGCTACCTTCAAAAGAAGAAAAATAACAAACACATAATGGGGTGAAGAGAGTGAACAATGTATGTGAGAATAGCAAAGTCATTTCTTGCAACCATGAGGTTGGGAAAATCTCTCTCAGGCAAAGGCAGCTGTTTCCTGCGCCCTTTTAAGCTTTTAGAACACCTATTTCAATTTTATATTTAGAATTTGTTTTTGCTAAAATGTAAATTTTTATATTCTGAAAAAATCTTTTCAAAACGTAATTTTACATTCCAGATCGAATAAATGCAACGGCCTCTCTTGTCCTAGTGAATGGGCACCTACTATAGTAATTGGGCACAGCCCAACAAAAGGAAGCGTTAAGATGTCAGCATCTTCAATGACGCTATGATGCAAGTTGCAACGTGCTCTCTTCTCCTAGTGAATGGGCACCCTTATTTGATCAGTTTCCTATATACTCTTTTTTATACATTTTATAGTCACAATTACATAACCTATATCGATAATATATAACTGATGACTAGCATCAAAAGTCAATATTTTAAGAAGTTGTGAACCACAGAATATATTTATATTGTTTAGTGTGAATATTTTATTTACTTTAATAAATTGCAGATTTAAAGGTTTAGATGGGAAAAAATGAGGTAAGAAATAAAACTAGCTTGCATTTCGTGACAATACATTTTATCTTTTTAAAGGACTTGTCTATGTAAGTATATGGATTAGAATTAGTTTGAAATTTGAAAGCAATATTTTGAATGTTGCGAGTTAATTTCGAACCGAGGACTTAAGGCTTAAAATTTAAACTCCATGCAATCACTCAAGAAACTAGCAGTTTGAAAATAACATATACTAACATACCATATTGACCCGAGTGACATTTAACTTAAATTTCTAAATAAAATCTCAAATTAGAGTGTATAACATTTGTGAAGAAAAAGTATATGAAAGCAAGCTTTTATTCTAAGCAATAACATATATATGATATATTTTTTCAAGGGAAAAAATTTTCATTTTGATTTGATGAAGATATTGCTCGCTCAAATTTCCTGGTTGGGGTTACGTGGGTTTCATTTTCTTCCCATGAAAATATAAACATGGTTTTTTTTAAGGAACATATAAACATGGTTTATCAACTTATCATACACGTTTTAATGTAATTAATCTGTTCCCTATACAAATATGCTAACGCTTTTCCATTTTCAATTTACTTTTCATTGCCAAGCTTTCCTTTAGAGATATTCTCAGCCATAGATAGAGTTGAAAAGTGAGAAAATGACCAAATCATACATAACAGAAATTCCATGAGGGCGATGTGACGGTGGCAGACAGTATAATTTCATGAAGTGGTAGGGCAGCATTCAGCAACAATTGAAATTGTACACATGCTTTCGGACCCCCACCACCACTGCATGTGAATGTTCCTACAATTCAAATGTCACTCTCACCAATGATATGCTTGATTGGGAACTCGCTGGTTAACATTTGCTGCATTGCATTCAAGAAAGCAAATTATATATCAGAAATGTTAATGACCCCTCTCTAATATTTTTTCTGACAAAAATTTATTATAAATTTCTTATTTTATTTGTGATTTTCAACTAATTTAAATCAATAATGGAGAGTAATAAAAAGAAAGTATTTTTTTTAGGGGAAAAGGAAAGTAATTAATAAAAAAGAAAATATTAGAGAAAGTATTGTTAGTATTTCACATTTTAAAATTTTACATTTATATATTAGGAAATTTAATGATAAGCATGTACGTAAACAAATAAGTAATATTTAGGGTGAACCAAGCCTATATTAGCATTATTTAAATATTGGCTAATTAAGAAAATGCACTTGTTTTAAATTAAACTAAATTAATTCCCTTGCCATGTACATTGCATTTAATAAAACATTGTTGTTAGTTGCGTTTTGCTACATTTCAAATTTTGTCACTTATTATATTAGAATAAATTGTGCAAATAGTTTAATTTATTCTTCATTGCCATGTTACGCATAAATGTATTGAACTTATATTGATATTAAAATTAATTATTCATTATAATCATTATATTTTAATTTGATTGTATACAAACACGATCTGCACAAGATTACAAACTTAGCCATGAAAGTTAAGCTGTAATATTAGGTCAATTAATCATCGTCTTCGAAGCTTCGACACACCAAATTAAAGAATCCAACCCAGTAACCCACACTCTCTTGTTCTTTCCACATTTTCAACACTTTTATTTCTTTTTTAATTTAATTTCATTATTTGGGGTTTATTATATTGTTCTAGTGATTTACAAAGACAAGCATAACGACCTGCAAATGGGTCGGAGTGTTCGATGGGATTTGGGTCCGATTATGCAAACATTGGGGCTTCAAGATGAAATTGAAGAACACGCTCTAAAGCCACACAATTGATACTGCTACTTCCTCCACTGTAACACTCTAGCTTTCCTAAAATTTATTTGTTCATTTTTTAATTTCTTAGATTTGAGGATGATAATTGTTTTTGTTAATGGTGATAAGACGGAAATGAGTGATAATTCATTTTGGGATGAAGGATTATGGGTTTATAATTTTTTAAAATCTAATAAAAAAATATTGTAACGATTAAAAATCATCATTATATTATAATAACTAATATAAACATCGTGACAGTTTTTTTAACGTCACTGTATTAAAATTAGTTATTTTAAAATTTAAACACTACCAATGTTAATATTAAACTCACATAAGGAAAAGAAATATGGAATGTTTTTGTCACTAGCTTGCCAAGGACTCCTAGTAGTTATGATGCAATATGAGTCATCTTGAATCGCCTTACGAAGAATATGCATTACATACGGATCTACATTTGTTACCCTCTCTCTCACACACACACAAGTGGTTAATGTCAAGCTTGAAGCTTGTAAAGCTTAGGCTTGATTCATTTAAATACTCAGTTCTAATCTTAAGTTGAGTTTGTTTATTTAATTGAACAAATAAGTTTGATCGAGCATTTGACTAAACAAATTCGAAAAGTTGATGCATGTTCCTTCCAGATTTGACAAAGCCTTCTCCAACAATTGCTCTTTGTACATATGTCTCCTCCTATAACGCCATAAAAGTACTTTGCAAAGACGTTTCTGGCGTTCAAGTTAGCGACATAGAGAAAAGAGACATATATTGAAATTAGGGTTACAAATTTGATTAGGCTATACCTGATGTTCCTGAAGTTGTATATATATATATATATATATATATATATATATATATATATATATATAGAGAGAGAGAGAGAGAGAGAGAGAGAGAGAGAGAGAGAGAGAGAGAGAGAGAGAGAGAGAGTTCTATGTCTATGGGCCTAGTTGCTCGATATACATATCATTAACGGTGACAAGGATCACAAAAATAGAGATGAAATCTCTCTTTTCATATAATCTACAAGTGTGAAGATAGACTTTCCTTATTTCCTTATTACACATGCTCCCGAACTCTAAAACGTGTTGTAAGAGTTTAAGTATTAACTTTTTCCTCTAGACGCGTGATCCAACCTACTTGGACGAGCATCCTTTTTTTGTCACTTATCTTCCAACCACCTCTCCTTACTCACTCAGTCCCTGAGTTTCTTTTACTGCTTCATCAACATATTTGAATTCAATCTATATATCTCTTCCGATCCTTTTACTCTTGCAGTAATTTGCTCCTCTTCGAAAATGTGAGTGACAAAGAATAGTGGAAGCTAACTATAAAGACACTCCCTGCTCAAGTTAAGGATAATTTCAATATTTTACCTATTAAAAAAACAGAGAGAGAGAGACAGAGAGAGAGAGAGAGAGAGAGAGTTTCAACAAAAGTAACAATATGGTGAGACTGTACATACTTGGCCTATCTAATTAGGCTCTCATTTATAGAGTTAAAGTGCTTGTAATCGTTACAAAAAAGGTGACATGAGAAAACCTCTATATATAGTCACCTCTAGCCTCTTAGAGATCTGTAGAAGTTTTACTAGTAAATGACAATTCTAAATTCTCATGTTAATGGTGGGGATTCGACTAAAAGGGGTACTTCTTTTTTTATTACTATTTGTGGGTCGGTTTTAAATTTATTTTTTTTATCGAAATGTGTAATTAGTAACAAGTGATTTAGAAGTTCTAATACAGTTTACAACTTACATATTTTTTTATTTTTTTAAATTGAAGTTGTAAATTTTTTTATAATTTTACTATAATATTCTTTTATGATGGGACTTTAAAGTCGTAAAAATTGTATGACTTTAAAGTCGTAAATTCTTTTATGACTCTTAAAAAAATGACTTCAAAGTCGTACATACTTTTACGATTTTGGATGTCATGTTTTTTTTTATAAATTTTCAAAATTTATTTTTCTTTTAATTGTAAATAATTTTTAATTTAATTTATTTAATAAATAAATTTAGAAAATACAGTAAATAAATAATATATTAAAAATTAGATATATCAAAAACTTAAAATATATTAAATAAAATCATATAAACAATTAAAAATATATTAAATAAATAAAAAATATAGAAGTAGATAATTTTAAAAAAATTAATGAAGAGCTAATGAATATCGATCTAAAACACTTGAGAATTAGATAAAAATAACAATTAACTATTGTTAAATGATATTTTATGTCGAATATTAAAATATAATTGACAATGCTTAATATTAGATAAATTAAAATAATATTAAGCATTTTTTCAATTATATTTTAGTCTTCGACGTAAAATATCATTTAACATAGTCAATTGTTATTTTTATCTAATTTTCAAGTATTTTTAGACCGATCTTCATCAACAATATGATCTTCATTAATTTCTTTAAAATTATATAAAAACTATCTAATTCTATATTTTATATTTATTTTATATATTTTTAATTTTTTTATATGGTTTTATTTAATATTTTTAAATTTTTGATATATCTAATTTTTAATATATTATTTTATTTACTATATTTTCTAAATTTATTTTTAAAAAATTAAATTAAAAAAATTATTTACAATTAAAAATAAATAAATTTTCCAATTTTTTTAAAAAAAAGTGACACCCAAAGTCGATCGTAAAGGTATGTATGACTTTGAAGTCTATTTTTTACGAGTCGTAAAAAATTTTAACTTTAAAGTTGCACCTTAAAAAAATTATAATGAAGTCGTAAAATTTTTTATGACTTCAGTTTAAAAAAATAAAAAGATATGTAAGTAGTAACATGTGTTACGACTTCTAAATTAAAAGTCATAACACCTATTACAATTTATCCCCTTTCAATTAAAAAAAAATTAAAATGAACTCCCAAATGATAAAAAAAAAAAAATTCCCTTTTTAATCAAATTCCCATTGATGGTGTCCAAATACAAACATGTGTTAGAATCCAGTTTACCCTATTTTATTTTTAGTGACGTTTGGATATCAAACCAAACAAGTTATTAATGTAACCCCAAATTCGGATTTGGGCTTAAACTCTCAAACTAGTACTCTAGAATAATAGCTTTTATATATAACACTATTGCAAAGTGATGAAGGCCAGGGTTCCCATGTGAAAAGCGTTAAGCATCAATAAAAAAATTCATAATATATTCATTGGCCCCTAAATCGTGTTACACCACCCCTAGCCTAGCACTTTGATGATTGTTACCCGTGCAAGTCAGGGCCACTTTTCATTTCTTAGGTATGCTACTTTTTGATTTCTAATGCCGTGTGCATGTGGCCATGATGATGAGACTCAAATTATATAAGAAAAAGGAATGGAAGACAATGAGAGCATTTTAGAGAAATCAAAACAATTGAAAACTACTACGAAATACCTCTTAATTAGCATGGATATGATATCCCTAGTAAGTCATTCAATTCATAATAGCTAGCCGGTAAAGAAAGTTCGGGAAAAGCAAAAACAAATGGTTAACCAATTTGCGTAGAAATTAAAGTAATTGCCTTCTCCATCAGTACGTAGGATTTCATCTCCTCTTGTTGACGTTGTAACCACTAGTGTCCGAAGATTAATTACTAATTAACATATATATATATATATATATATATATTTAAAATGTTAGCAACGAATATATTTACTTGGAAAATATTTATCAAATCCTAATTAATCTAATGATTCACTTTTCAAATTCAATAATAAAACAAAACCTTAAGAGTGAAATAAATTCATTTGAGCTCTCATTGTTTTTAGAATAAATTATATTTTATACAAAATCTTCATTTTTAAAAAATCAGGCTCGTGACGAGTAATAGATTCAAGCTAATTATAAAAATAAAAATTAAATAGATCAGTTTCAACTTTAGATAAGATTGGACTTGACGCAACTCATTTTCATCACTATCACTAATGAAATAAATAAAACAAGATACAAATGTAAAACCATAAAATATTGCCCTTTAGGGCTTACACCATAACAAAACTAATATGTTACTTAGAAAAACCTAAAACCATGGTGGGAGACAATGAAAGAAATTACGAGAGAAAGAGACAGAGTGGTGGAAGGTGAAACAATAATATATTTAGGCATGAGAGAGAAATGAACATGTTGCATTTCAAAAAAATGTTATGATCCATGAAGAGTATTTTGTTTACCTATGAAAATTGAAGACAATGTTAAAAGATTTACAATAATTTATACATCTTATTTAATCAATTAAATTAGATCTCTTTGATGAATGAAGTGTATAATTTAACATGCTGACTTAATAATAACATTGAAAAAAGATGTTATAATTGATAAGGTGTTATCATATTCTATAGTAAAATTTTAGTAAATGTAAGGAAGCAAATGTTGTTAAATATAAATATTCATATAAATAACAGTTTAAAATATAAATATTTATATAATTTTAAATGAGTTTACCATCTCAACATTATATAAATATTAAAACCATATAGTATATATAAATCATATTGTTTACAAAAATAACTTTATATTAATGGAAATTTATTTAAATTAATTATAAAATAGATATATTTTCAAACTATCCTTTCTAATTGTTCTATATAATTTTATAAAATGATAATGTTTATAAGTATGCTAAAAAGAAAAATGTATAGGGGATAATATAAAAAGAAAAATGTGTATAAGAAGAGGGGTATAAAAAGAAATGCGCTATATAATGAATAATAAAATCTTTTGGAATTTGGCATGTTCTTGAAGGAAATGCACACTTAATTAATTTTTATGTTACTTTTTAATTGATGCTTTTTATTTTATATTTTTTATATAACAAATTTTAATATCAAAATTTGTATAATTATTTTCAATATTTTTTTATCTTAGAAGTGATTTTGAATAAGTTTATTCTAACAAACTCATGTAGGTACACCATTTAATATTTTTTTTTGTTTTGCATTAAAGATATTATTGTAGGCATATCATTATTTTCTTTATTTACATATTCAAAACTTTAATTATGTGATATTTAGTTGAATTAGTTTCTTGATCTTGAAAGTTAGGTTGTCACACGCACGTTCATCGAGGAATTTAAAATTGATGATCATAAAAGTAATCATCTTTAAATTTTCTTTAGCATTTTATGAGCTGTGGGTCATTATCACTCGGGCTTTCATATGACATTATAAAAGGAAACAAATAATTTTAGACAAAATAATGAGCTTTATTCAGAGAAGATGTAATGAGGTCGAAATATATCAGTTAACTTGAGCATCGAATTGTTTGATCATTTTAAAAAAATAATAGATGGACAATTCCACAAGTAGAAACAAAATCATCATAATAAGAACTCAGTAGAAACTAGAAAGTATTAGAATGATGAGTTTGAGTTGCAAAACACCAAAAGGAGATAAATAGTTTCTAGACGCCTATTTACATTCTTAGTATTTCGTCACTGTGTCATAACCTCTTATGCATTCGGTACCGAAGCAGAAAATCTTAATTTATTAGCTTTAGCTTATATCTTCTTGCAACCTGGTAGTTAAACAGCATAACAAAAAAGCATTTCATCTTTTATTTTAAACAAGCATATTGCCCATGTGATAAGCAAGGATATATATTATTAAAAAGAAAATTGCGCAAATGGTACAAGAAATTATATTCATTTTAAGAATATATTTTCTTATAAATACTAACTATATTCATATTATAAGGTAGTGGCAATGTAATTGTTATCTTATTTTTTAATTAATTATTACCTTATATGTATTGAATTAATATTTCAATTGTATATAAATTATCTTTTAAATATACAATAAATAATTTATTTTGA
>PYAF01006309.1:2235838-2285135 GCA_007407185.1 Glycine tomentella | reverse complement strand
AAAATAGTTCAAAATAGTTAAGATAAAAATTTATGGCCGTATAGTGTGTGAAATATTCATTTAAAAAGGAACAATAAAAAATATTAAAAACGTCTAATTGAAAGAATAAAAGTACATTCTCTAAATCATGTGTTCTAGATTATATTATCAGAATAGACATAAAAATTTATATTATAAGAATAGATCATTCAATTATATATTTATAGTTTAATATGTTAATGAAATCTTAACTCTTACAACAATTATATAAAAAAATCACATTTTTTAAAGGAAAAAATCACATCTTCTTATGTATTACTATTTTTTTTATATCTCTTATGTAATACTATTTAATTGTATCACAGCATTTCACGCTTTCATAATTTTCTTTTAGGGGCTATATTATAGTATTATTTAATTTGTTACAAACGTTGCTCGTTTCCCATGGTATACGTGTTTACTATATTCATTAAAGTAAACAAAAATTAGTTGGACTGGCGCGGGCCCCAGTTATCGAACGTAGGCAACCGTGAAAGCGAAACAAGTTCCCCATCATGGGACCCACACAGCGACGCAACACACTCTTTCATTTCACTCTCAAACACACACATCCCCTCTTTATCTCTCTCTGTGTTATTATGTAACACAAGAATTGGAATCTACGATTTTCTCTCTCTCTCTCTCTCTCTCTCTTTGTTTCTTTTGTTTCACATTGAAGAAAACACATTAGACATACGTGTATTAAATACCACTAATACGTAGTAGAAGAAGCAAGATATGATTTTGATGTTGATGTTGATATGCTTGTGAGTTGTGAGTGATGATGAACAACAACGTGGACAATGATCCCACACCTTCAACAGTGCTGCCACAATTGATTTTTCCATTTCTCTCTCAGCTTTGATTCCTGCATTGAATTCCTCGCCCAATAACCTTTCGGATCTTTCTCGGGATCTCCGAAACCTGTTGGTTTCTCACTCACTTTGCCGCCATAACATACTTACCCGCGTGGAATTGCCAAGTTTTCTTCTTTTTCACTTTTCGTTTTCTGGGTTGCTACTTGGTAAGTTCTTCACAAAATTCTGAGATTCTCTTGGATGTTGCATCTTTCCATAACCTTCTTCTTCTGGGTATTTTCTTTATTGTTTGCTTTTTCAAGAAAAAATGAATCTTGAGTTGAAAGGGAACTTTTTGATCATTGTGTCTGGTTCCTTTGTTTCATAGAGTCATTGAAAATGTGGGTTTTGGTAGTCTTGATTTTCCAGGAAGAGGGTGTTTGAATTTTGTTTTATTTTATTTTTTGGTAATGACATCTTTTTTCTCTTCAGACAAACATGAATAAGTTTTGTGATGTCATTCATAAATTTGGGTTTTGTTTCCAATTGTTGACTCATGTTGGGTACTAGTATTAGTTAATTGGCTACCCCATCGTTTTTACACATTAATTGCTTTCTGATGTCATAATCCAATAAGTATATTAGCCTAAGCCTTTGCTTACTTCTATGGTTCTGTGTTTTGCGTTTGTGTTCTGTTTTGAGTTCAAAGCAGAGGTTATGTCATTATATTGATATGCGTGTATGTGCAATTAATTAGCATTAAATTCAGAAGCCACATATATTCATAGGTTATTGAATGGTGTAAATGAGTCCACTGTTGTTTTGTGGAGTAAGGAGTGGTGGATATCCATCATTCTTATTCACTGAATTAGGACGTGGATGTTTACAATAAATTCAATCACTTCCCTTTCACGTAACTTTCTGTCACAGTTCATTCTTCTCTGTCAAAAAACAAATTTCTATTTTTCTAGGAACCATTAACTGTTTGCATTTTGTTCCAAAAAATACTAAAAGAAAGAAAACAATAACCCCTTTTACATACCAATTCTTTTCCCCCCTAATGGTATCATTTAATTGTTGAATATCATGACTTCAATTTCTGTCTCCATATTTTTCACACGGACAATGGATTGACTCTGATATCTTTTTAATATCTATGTACGTCTATGACACTATAATTTGTAATATGTGAGACATGTTCTTCTGTTTATGCATGCATGATACATACCATTGTTGTGTTGTGAAATGTAATTTGATAGCATAGTTGCCTTGTTTTGTTGAATTGCTTTAGTTGCCATTAAAGTTCCTTCGGCAAAATGGGAATTTGATATTTGCACCATGCTGTTTTGGAATTTTATTTTATTTTATTTTTCAAAAACTGATTAACTGCTCTAAATGTACAGGTTTCCAGATCTAAGTGGAGTAAATCCTCTGCAGCATGAATTTACAGGAGAAACTTCAGGGTGAAATCTTAGCATATATTATGATCATTCAACATAAAGCCAAGTAATGAGTTGTTAAAACCCTCTGTTGACATGGGGTTTGGTTTAAGCCTTAGAAAGAAAAGGTTAGAGCAGCAAAGCAGGTCAAAGACAGATAAGGAGAGTTTTGATTTGCCTCAACCCAATCCATGTTCAAAGAATTCACTTAAGCTTAAATCAAAGTCTAACGTTGATCAAGCAAACAGTGATCCTTGTCATAAAGCAAAACATGATGTAAAAGGAAAGGTTCAGCACTTGGATAGTGCCAAGGGAAGTTCAACTCAACCTGATGAACTTGTCAAGTACATGTCTAATTTGCCCGGTTTTCTCAAGCGTTCTGATGGAGGAGAAAGCATTCAAGGGAAGGCTTTAAATGTTGGGGTTCTTGATTGGTCACAGCTTGAAAAATGGAAGAATAAGAAAACACATACAAAGGCAGAAGCTAGCTATTTCACATCATTCGATAGCAGTGAAGAAATATCCTCAAGGGCAGCCACCACATCATCTGCAACTTCTGGTGGTCATGATAAAAAGCTTGATGGTAGAAAAGGTTCAAGTTCTTCAAGAAGCAAGGGATCTTATAAAGAAGACCGTCCCAGAAGTTCTAAAATGTCTTCTCAGAATGTCAAGCAATATCAACATTCTGAAACTGAAATAAAGACAAAGACCATTGGTGATGTGCTCGGGATGTTACCCTCGGAATTTGGCAAAACTCAGTCAGATATATCACTTCAAAGGGTGAAAGTTAATGACTATGATGAAATAACTTCAGTAGTTGAAAGCTCTGCATCCAAGTCCAGGCATCATGGGGTCTCACTAGTTCCTAATGAAAATCCAAGTTGTAGGGATGTTGAAGATAAGAAGAGAATGGAGGGTTTGCAGCAGCATAGCCTCAAGAAAAAGGAGAGGAGTCTAAAGTCCAGTTCTGATAAGGGATTTTCATCATTAGTATCAAAAAATAAAGCTGTCTCATTTGATTCTCTGAAGAAAATGAGTTCCAGTAAGAAAAAGATGGATCAGTGGCAGGAGTCAGATATTGATGCTGGTTATAAACAAAGCCATAGGATGCCTAGTAATATTGTGTTGCTTCGTCCTCCAAGAGTTCTGCAATTGCATTCTGAAGACTATTCTCAGCATTCTCAATCAAGAACTTCATCTGATGAAGACTTTTTGGAATCAAGCCGGAGTAGTTTTTCATATATGTGCATTCCTGAGGAGGTTTACACTGAAGATGTACATTCTGAAATTCCACATTCAAGTGTACTGCCTTCTGTGACTGAGCTTGCTTCTTCTTCAGAAACATTGCAACATAGTATCAATACTGAACTAGATATAGATCGTTCTTCTGTTGTATCTGAGAAACCAGCTTGCTCAAATAACATATCTAATGTCCAATCCGAATGTACTTGCATTGAAAAAGATGTGTTAGATATCAAGCTAAAAAACCAGTGTGCTTTTAGTAATGTGCTGGAATCACTGGACCATGAAACTGCTGAGCTGACACCTAAGAATCCCTCATCTAACCGTCGGCTTAGCTTAAGCTTAAGTCGGATTGGAAGAAGTTTTAGTTTCAAGGAAGGATCTATTTCAAAACTTAGCTCCACGTATGTTGGTGCAAAGTCTGGTCCAGTGACACCTGAATCTTCTGCTTATTTGGATAGTCATAGCAAAGATAAGGTAAAAGGTCATAACAGAACCATGTCCAGCCCCTTCCTGAGGTTATTAGACCCCATATTGAAGCGTAAGGCATCAAACATACAATTTTCAGATGAACAAAGTGTGACATCAAAAGGTAGCATGGATTCGATCAGCTTGAGGACAATCAATCTGCCTGATGAAAAGAGCAAGGAATCATCAATCCAAGCCCTTTTGCAGCTAACAATAAGAAATGGAGTACCTTTGTTTAAATTTGTGCTCAACAGTGAAAGAAAGGTTCTTGCTGCTACTATGAAGAGTTTAGCATTGCCGGAGAAGGATGATGCAGGCTCCTACTTCACATTCTACCATGTTAATGAAATAAAGAAAAAGAGTGGAAAATGGATGAGTCATTGGAGTAAAGAAAAAACCTGTGGATATGTCTACAATATTGTTGGTCAGATGAAGGTTTCTTGCTCTAAAACCACTGAATCAAGCAATGAGGAAACCAAGATAGAGAGTGTGGTGAAAGAATATGTCCTAATGGGAGTTGAAGTTGACCAACTAGATCAAGAACCACCAAATTTCTTCATGAGCAAGGAGCTTGCAGCTGTTGTTTTTGAGATCCCTTGCGAAAATATAAATCATGAAGGACTATTATGTAGTCATAATTTGATGAGGAAGAGATGCTTAAAATGCTTGGCAGATGAAAAATGCTTTTGCAGCTCACAAGAAAATGAAATCTATGGCAACATGACAGTTATACTTCCTGGTGGTGTACATAGTTCACCAAACACAGGACAACCTTCACCATTGATCCGTAGATGGAAGTTGGGGGGAACATGTGATTGTGGAGGTTGGGATGTTGGTTGCAAATTGCTTGTTCTCTCCAACCAAAACCTTAGTTCAAATATTCCAAGAAGTTCAAAATCTTACCTTGAGAGATTTCATCTTTTTGTTCAGGTATGCTTTTACTTTTGTCCCTGAAGCCATAAGTCTATACGATTACAAATATAATGGATAGCTAGTTAACATCATCTATGAAAACTTTCAGGAAGGAGCTGATCACAACACACCCCTATTCACGTTGGTTCCATTGAAGGATGGATTCTACTCGGTCGAATTCAGTTCAGAAATCAATCATTTACAAGCATTCTTCATTTCTGTAGCAGTTTTAAGCAGCCAGAACTTGCCAAGTTCCATGGAAATGAATAACATGCAAGAAGCAATCAATAAGGAATTCAATTCCAAGAATAACAATGAACTTCAAGGGAAAGCACCTTTATATTATAATCCAATTCCTCCATACTCCCCTGCTGACAGAGTTTAATTTTCCATTTACTTCCTTTATTGTTTGATACTATAGCAATACCAGGGTCCTTCCCACCAAAATACCTGTTGTGGCAGAAAATGGTATTCTCACTGTATTATTGTATTCACTGTACAAAAGCACCACTGCACCAATACCATCCTTTTACAAAATACAACATAAGACTAGTATCCATTGTACATCTTGGGCACTGTCAAAGTGAAGAGCTGAAACTATAATTTGATCAACAACAGTGCAAGTATAAGGCCGTGCCTCCAGAAGTCCTTTTAACTGTTCTATACACTGGAGATTATTAATGATGCGTAAATCAGTTAAGCATTAATCCATGACTCAGTTTTGACATCACTGCAATATCTCCTATTGGAGATGTTTACTTTCCAGTTTGTCCTGGAGCATTATAATAGTCTTTTTGTATATATGGTTTTAATGTTTCATGGTGGTGATTCTTATACGATTATGAAAACCAAAGATTGTTACTTGATATTAATAAGAATAGAGAATGCTTAGTAGTTCTGAAAGAAACGAAAAAAATATTCTAGGCTAGGGGAAATTATTTTTTCCTAGTGTCTAAATATTATTACTACATGTAGATAACAACAAGGTTCACTGCAATACAGAGCTCAACTCGTGTCTGAATGTCTAGTTTGGTCCATTACATGTTACTCATGAACCAATTGTCCCAAAAGCTTAGTTGGGTGAAATTACATAAATGGTTTTTATTTTTCTATCAGGTTCATTTATACATCAGCATAGAAGAATTAACAAGTCCTTGTTTATTTTGTTATGCTGAGAATCTGAGGTTTATAGCTATAGAATTATGTAATGATTTTCGATCAATCAAATTTTCTGCTACACAGATCTTTTAAGCAATTACATTCAGGTTCGCCCCAGCCCAATTCTATTTTAGTTTGGGCCTGAACAAGGCCCGTAGACCAATTACTAAAGCAGGTGTACAGAGGAAAAACGAACATCAAACGCGATTATTATGCCAGTAGCAAAACCTTCACAGCTGCAAGAAATAATAATTAACCAACATTATTGTAATGCATTACAAGATTGCTGTCTAACATTCATTACATGCATGCTTAAGCAAGAAAGAAGCAGAAATTTTGCAGTGCAAAATTGTAGAGAAAATGACAAACCCAAATGCAGTGGTTAACTTTCTTTAGAAAATAAGATCTAAATTTTTGTTATAGGAAAAGGTATTATTGATTGGGATAGGAAAGAAAAAGTTATATAGTTGGTACTTTCGATTTTGTAATCCCCAATTAGACAACATAGAGTGACTTACTAAAATGGCATAGCTTCTAATTAGAATTAATAACGTGAGAGAGATGTGTTGGAAAATTTGATGTCAATTTATATCGTGAGAAACAAGGTGGGTAGTTAAGCAGCAATTATATTGAAAGGAAACAAGAAGCTTAAAGTAAAAATAATATTTTCGTCCCTACATGCATAAAAAAATTCCAGATTCTACAAGAAAATTTGCACGATTTAAGAGCTTGTTTCTTAGAAGGAATACGTTGAGTTATAATTATAATTAATATTAAAATACATCTGAATATAATTTGTTAATATATTCCTTCTAAAAAAATTAAGTGTGAATTAGCAGATAAAGGTATTAGTGAAGCAGATTGTTAAAAAATGCATAACAATTACCTTCTTCGCTAATCCAATTCGAGGTCACTTCACCTTTATTATCCTAATGCCTTGATTAGACCGTTTAGTCTCGTTATTGTCCTCTTGTTCTAAGGTTAATGTATGCTTACCTTCTTTTCCTTCATGGAATGGCGGGGCACTGGCACATCATGCCTTAAATCATGATCTATTGAGCTAATTGCTTTTGCTTTTTTGAGAATTTGAAATCCAAGCAATGATGTGACTTCACTCAAGGATATTAAGTTCAAATCTTTCGAATGAATTTCAACAAGATTATGCAAAGTTTAATTTAGGGAGGAAACTTAAATATAGTTATTAGGTATTTTACAATGTGTTCAGCAGAGTATAATGAGAAGCAACGAAAATTAAGTAATGAAAAAATATGAAAAAGAATAAAACATAAAGTAAAAAGTGAGTTTATTTGGTTTAGATGAAAGGATAGAAAAAAGATAAAAATATTTGAATTGAAGTAGTTAGGTATGTAATAAAAGAAAAAAAAATTATGAAATTCTCATTTTACCATTTCAAGCTAAAAAACACGTTTTTTTGTGCAAAAACTTTATTTTTAATTAATAGGCTTATAACCATGTCAATGGCATAATCAATTATATGTATGTTGTGAGCTTTAAAAAAAAAAAAAAAAAGATGAAGGCACATAATTGATTATGTGTTTGTTATTGTAACCTTTTTTAAAAAAATTTTGAGGTGAAAGTGAAATTTTTTCATGGGTCCTGTTGCATTGTTACAACTTTCAACTTCATTGAAATTACTTTTGGTCCACTTTCAACATCCTTTCACTTTTATCCTTTTCTTTCACTTGAACTGAACACTGTTTTAGAGTATCTTTAGTACTAAATCTTGAGCTCAAGATCTGATCTTCACTATATCTCCCAATAAAGAAAATGAAGAGATCTTCAACATGGGAAATGAGTTCTTATACAAGATCCCTCAAAATCTGTACATTATTCAGAAAAGAATAAATTTTTTCTCTCCTTCTCTCTCCCTAAGATCTCAAATTGAGATCTAAAATTAAAGGAAAAATTAGAAAGATTTTGAGAGATCTTTAATCATTTGTGGTATTATAGGGTCCACCAAAAAGTGGTTTAAGATCTCAATTTAAGATCTACCACTAAAAATGCTCTTAGTATTGCTTTTCAATTAGAATTAAAGTTTCACTTTAATAACTTATTTTGATATTTTATTAATACAAGTTAACTTTATGTAGATCAAGATAAAAATTTAATTCAAATTGTAAAATAATACTAAAAACACTTCTCCTTATGCATAGAATGTGCATTTTTTTTAATATTTCTTTAATTACTTGTTTGATTTTTTGTGATTAATTCAATTTTTTTTATTTTTTAGGGCATTTTTTAAATCAAATTTGTTAGGGCCATATCTTTTAGTATATTCAATTTTCTTTTTTATTGCTTTGGACTAGGTCATCCAACAAATTATTTCTTCCTTTATTAAAAATAATTCATTTTTCTTGAAAAACAATATAAAAATATATATCAGATTACTGTTTTCTCTTTAGATTTATCTATCATCGTCGATTTAAATATAAATTACAATATCTAATAAATATACTGAATTATATAATAATTATCTTTAAAATTATACATAGATGACTTTTAATTAATCATTATTATAGAAATCTTTACACCATCGTTACATAAAAAAAAAACACAGAAATACAACAATATGAAAATCATGAAAAAGAAGAACCTTGGAGAAAAAGAAGAACCTAGTCGTCGATAACCCTAAAGAATCAATCCTAATTAATTTGTTTTTCAAAGAGTATTTATATGTTTTAATCAAACATAAAATAAATGAGATGTGTCCATAACAAATGAGGGTAGACAACACTTCTACTCCTAATTTTAGGTTTGATTTAACCACTAAAAAATCTAAATTTGCCGCATATTTCCGATAAAAAATCAGATACTCATAAATTGAAATAATAATTCTTTATTTATTCATTCATCTATTTCTTCATTCACTTATTCACTCATTCATGTTTCACCTCTTAAATGAGATATATAATAACCAAGGCTAAAAAAAAAACACTTTAGCGACGTAATTAGCAACGAAATAGCGATGGAATTGGTGACGAAAATGGTCTTGGCGCGGATAGCGCCAAAAGTGGGGTGGTTAGCGCCAGAAGTGCTCCAGAAAGCATATTTTCTCTAGAATCTAGCGCGATTAGCGCCAGAGTGGCCCGGTTAGCGCCAGAAGTGCTCCAAAAAGCATATTTTCTCTAGAATCTGGCGCGATTGGCACTAGGACGCGATCTAGGTCACTATAAAAGGTCATTTCACGCTTTTTGGGAGCCAAAAACCCATCTTCTTCTTCCTTGGGACGTTTCCACCATTGTTGAAGAGGAAAAACTTCATACCCACTCAACCATTGACCAAAACACTTCACTTCGAACATGAAACTTGAAGGAAATCATCATATGAACTAGATTCCTTCATCACTTTTCTCTAAAAACCTTTAAACAGAGAGATCGCGTTCTCTAGGGAACTTCACAAAACTTGAGTTTGGTGGGGAAAGGAGGCGATTTACAGACACCCAAGCTTGGAGAAGTTGTCCTCTAGCTTTCCTTGTCGATTTAGAGGTAAGAAACACAAATTCTACCGATTATTTGAGAATTTGTTCTCGAGGTGAATAGTGACTCATTTGAATTAGAGCTGAAATTAGGCTTGGATCCTTTAGAAAAGTATGCTTAGGAGATTGTTGTGATGAAGGTTTAACCTTGAAATATTGATTTTATGGACTTTGGAATTTGACTCTAAAAAATGTATGAGTAGGATGAATGTTGGTCAGATTGATGATATTATGATGTGCTTGAGCCTTGATGCTTGTACAATATGTGCTCAAGAGGTTATATAAACGGTGAAATTGTGTTGAAGTAACCGTTTTAGCCATATTGTTAATCTTTGAGTTTTGGCCTGAATAGAGTGTTGAACTCTTTGAATTGGCTTAGGTAGAGTCTTACGGAGACTTTAGTGCCTTGGTTAGGCTGAGATAGATCCTGTTGAGGGTTTATGAGTTGCCTATTAGGTGGTTAGTTCTGATAACTTTAAGATAGAGGACAAAGAGGTTTAAATGGAAAGGAATAGTGTTTCTTTTCATTCTAATGGTTGAGAATCGTTATTGATTGTTCATATGTCTTTATGTAGGGCGTGATACGGAGATTATTGGTGGTTGTGATCATGAAGCCGGGAGAGCCAGTGTAGCACTGAGAGCAGGTAAGCTCTTTGTTCTTGGGAGTGTTTCACATTGAATGTGTTCCACCATACTCCGAGGGAGTGATGGTTATTGTATGTCATGATGCATATGTATTGAAATTGTGTGTTACTGCTTTTATTGAGAACATGTATATGATGTACACTATGATGATATGTAATGTGATTGATGAGATTCTCTAGCCAATAGAATAGATTACTTATGGACTTCCTTTGGAAATGTGCCCTTAAATGGATGATCTTCCCTTAGAAGTGTCATAGATGTCCAAGTAAGTCCTGAGAGAATGTGCCCTTTAATGAATGATCTTTCTCAGGCATTGGCATGAAGTCCCGAGGGAATGTGCCCTTCAGTGGATGATCTTCCTTAGGTAATGTGCGCAGAGTCCTGAGAAAATGTGCCCTTAAGTGGATAATCTTTCTCAGGCAATGATGCGAAAAGTCCTGAGAGAATGTGCCCTTCAATGGATGATCTTTGTCAGGCAATGTTATATGTGTATATATACTTGTTATATCTATGTTGCATTCCTAATGTTGGTAGCACCCAATGAAATGGCACCTGTGTTGTGATATACATGTGATATGGTTTATGAAAGCCGTGATGGCTGGATTGTGTGTAATGCCAATTTTAATGCTATGTGCCATGGAAGTGAACCAGGGGGAGGAGAGACCTCCAAGAACCCTGAGTTTACTGAGATTTGTATCTCACCCTGTGAGTGGGGATTATGTTTTATAGGTGATACTCAGCAAGCGGATGGTGGATCCCAAGGCAAGAGGCTCGAGCTATGATATGGTTCTGTGTGAACCTTAGTCGTATATTTTGAGAGCATGTTGGCTCATTTCTTTTGTTATGTCTGTATTTGTACCCCTGAGGGGAGGATGCACAATTAGTGTACTTTTTGTACATGTTGTATATCTGAGAGATACTTATGTATTGTGAGAGGACAGGGTATATGATACCTTATTTTGTACCACCATTATTTTGATATATTTATATGACTTATTTTGGTCCTCTGGTTGTATGACCGTGTAATTACCATACATAATGTAAAGATGTTATTGATGATGACGTTTGATGAAGTCATTTTGTTTATTGCTTTCGAATTGATTATCTTAATTAATTGTTGCGCTTAACGACCATAAATGAATGTTAATGAACCAGATGCATACGAGACGTTACAAGGTATATTTATACAAATAATGTTAACAACTTGAGCATAATATTAGGAAACAATCATTCAAAGTAGGAAACAATAATTTCAACTTATTCTTATTTAGACTATTTTAACATGTTCTTATTTAAGAGAAACAATAATTCAAATTTTATCTTCAACACTTTCTCTCAAGTTGATGCATGAATATCAGTTATGCCCAACTTGTCAATTGCTTCTTCCAACACTCTTCTAGGAACGACTTTGATCAGCAATAGGTTTAGGAGGTGCTTCAAGATATTCCACAAAAAGTGCTTCGGTTATGTAAGGTAGAAAGAGAATTGAGATACGGGAAGAGATTCAGAACAATCACATGTTCAAGTCAATAGACTTCAGGATTGACATGTGAAGGATTTAGAACAGTGCAACGAGCTTTACATCAATGACCTTCAAATGGAATACATGCATGGATAATTGAGATACGGAAAGGGATTCAGAACAATCACATGTTCAGGTCAATAGACTTTAGGGCTGGTCTGTGAAGGATTCAGAACAGTGCAATGAGCTTCACATCAATGACCTTCAAATGGAATAAGTGTATGGAGGCTTCAAAACTGAGGTAGAGAAGGATCCAAAATGAATTTGTGGAGACTTTAGAACGAGTGCATTGAGGCATCATAACAGTGTTTCAATTCACGTAGGAAGGCTGCTTCGAGGGAATGAAGATTGTAATTTAGCGAGAGGAAAGGGAAAGGAAAAGGGAGTGATTGACTATGCAATAAGATGCAAAGGGATTCAAGTTGAGAACGAAGACGCGAAGGTTATGCGAGGCAAAGATGGAGTTCATGATAATAATAATCATAATTTTTAGAGGAATCGGAGAAGGTAAAGGTTAAGGAGAAGGTAGATGGTTGGGTATTTCAGAATCAAAATCGGCCATCAAAGAAGGGAGTTAGGGATTTGAGAGAAATAAAAGTGGACTACATATATTGATACGAGAAGATAAAAGGAGATGTAGGTTTGGAAATGTTAAGAAGAAATATAATTTGGATATGTAATAGGAAAGAAAAATACTCTAGTGGCGGAAGAAACATGTCTCTTATTCATGGAAGGTGTGATGACTCTGATACCATTTCAAAAATCAGATACTCATAAATTGGAACAATAATTCATTATTCATTCATTCATCTATTTCTTCATTCATTTATTCACTAATTCATTCCCTCATTCATATTTCACCTCTTAAATAAGGTATATTTATATAAATCTATTTTTCAACTTATAATTTTCTATCATATAAAGAACCTTAAAATTATAAATCTATAATTATAAAACAATGTCAATATGAAATAAATGTCAAAACAAATATTTTAAGGTTCAATATTCGATCAAATAATTAAAAATACTGCAAAGCATCCCTTAATTAAAATCCATAACATGATTAATAAGGCAATTATGTAATAATTAACGTGTTAAAATAGTAATTGTCACAGTTGTGAGGTGATAAGGGGCCCAAAGTGTCTGCTTTTGCGCTATTGTAGTCCTTGGAGGCAGATGAGGGCAATCAAAGCGTGGCAACCGAAGCTAAGGATGGAGCTAGGGAGAATTAAGATGAGACTGCATTCCATTATTTTTTATTATTTATTTTTTCAATTACTTTTCTTTCTTCTGTTATTTTTTTTCCTTTTCTTTTATTGTCCTATGTTCTAATCATTTTGCTTGATGATGAAAGTGATCTCAAAAAAGGAGCAAGCAAGTGATTTGATGGTTTCTAAGGCATTGAACTCATGAGATTGAGATGACGTACGAAAGAAATGGACCAAGGGGGTCTCATGACCGTAGCTATGGTGATGTGTTTTTGTGACAGAGCTTGTGACTTTGGCGAAAAGGCAAGTTGTCGTGTTGTTGTGTTTCATTGTTTCAACGATGTTGTGGTGTTAATTGTCAATGCCTTGCGGTGATAATAGTGCATGGTAGAGGGCATGCAGCTGAACAAAATGGTGATTTGAGTGTGGGGTTTTGTGTGTGGAGTTACGCAGGCCTTGGTTTTAATGTGGGGTTGAAGATAATGGAGCTATATATACCTCACTTCAATTGTTTCTATGTATATTATATGTGAATTTGGCTCTCATTTGTTGATTAATTAATAAGCCACCAGCTAGGATACAAGTGATAGGCATATGTGAATAACTTATATATTAGGTAGATCTGGATGGTCCCTACTAATTTTTGTATGATACACAATTAAATGTTTTTAATTTTTCTCGCAAATTATAAAATTTAAATTTGTTATATTAATATTGGTTGGGATCACATATATGTGATAATCGAAGATTATCAAATAATTTCTTAAAGAAATGGGAGACCAAATTTGTTAGAAAATGGGGTATGCTTGTTGGGTTACATGTTATGCATAGCATGACGTGAGTAAATTAGATATATGATTAATAGTTTGATTTTTAGATATGTATATATGAAAAGTATTTTATTAAGAGAGATCAATCTTTTAAATAAATTTGGATATTTTAAAAGATTTATCGCTAACTCTTTGCTAATTGTGAGGAAGACTTAGTTTTAGTCTTATTTTAATATTTTATTAGATTTTTACTTTGTATATCTCATAGTGATGAAAAAAAATATTAATTGTGTAAAGTTATAAAACATTCACGACGCGATGATCGTAATATGCATTGTAGAATTCACAATTATAACCGTGAAAACCTTAAGGTGATCACGATCCCAACTTCGATGGCAATTTAAAACCTTCCTCTTACCAAATCATTCATATTCATGAAAGAGTCGATATATAGTATTATTTTCTTCTGGAAATCATTGGTTAGCAAATGAGAAATTGCAATTTGAAGCACATGCATGTCCCACATGAAGAATAATAGCATTTAGGTCAAATTCAAAGAATGAAAAACTAGCTAATTAAGTGTGGGTGGCTTGACCAACGACCCTTTGACGCCGTCAATTCCTTCTATGAAGGAGGCTCTGACCAATGCGCGCGTGCACACATGTGGAACACCAATTTTTATTCATTCTTTTTTTCTTATGATTGTGAGATATTTTGTGTGAGTTCATAAAACAAGACGTATGGCAGTTAAAACAAGACGTATGGTTTCAAACTTGGACATGCTAATATTAATTAATACAAGTATATATAGTGAGAATAATTTTTATATGATATATATAGGTAAATTCAAGTCATATAATTACTTATAACTATTAATAAAGATAATTATTTTTATTTGATTTATGTATTTTCTTAAATTATTTTGTCCTCGAACTAATTCTGAAAAAAAAACCTTTGAATCAATCAGTTATTAAAAGAATAACTCCTCAAATATAATTATTAAAAAAAATAACCCTGCCGATGAGATAATTATTTACATCTTCTAATTATTTTTATTTTAATTTAAAACTAAAAAAATAAAACAAAATGATAGTTGAGACAAGTAGTGCCTGTTTTCTACTGGTATATAAATAGTAAAGATTTAAGGTACCATGATTATTCAAAAAAGTCACTTAACTTATAAAAGACACACATAGTTTTTATTTTCATCATTTATGATGAAGTTTGACAATTATTTTAAAAGAATGGATTTAGTGTTATGTTTAGGAATTGTCAGAGCCGCTGGATTTGATCTCCTTGCGACAATATATTTTTATCATGTTAGCTAATTGCGTACGGAAGGAAAGTTGAAGTTGACTTTCTTTATTAATTTTTTTTATTGTCAAATATAGACAAAAGAACTTAAATAATATTTTTTATTAAATATTTACGAATAAGGGACTGTTTGCAAAATATTTACAGAAATGAGGCTGTGTAACATGCCTAATTCAGACATGTTACAGCTACCCCATTTCTATAAATATGGCCGCCCCCTCAGACTGTCCCTCATAGTTGGCCTTCCAGTGTTCCATATCTTTGCTAAACTGGCTACTATTCTAGTGTATTTTCGTTTTTTTCAGAGATTTTTGAATGTGCATGAAATGATGTTATTTTGTTAGTTAAGTTTGTTGACTAAATGAATTAGGATGGTAGAATTTTGTTTTGTATAGTAAATTGTTTAGGTATATGTTGTTTAACCGGAAGTGTTTGTGCTTTATTGTTTGGGTTAAATAGTTAGGGGTTTGGAATTAGGATTGATAGTACAGTGTATGGAGGGTGTGGTTAGAGTTTAGAGCTTTTTGTTGAGGTTTAGGGTTTGGGTTTAGGGCTTTGTGGTGAGTTTAGGGTTTGGTTGGGGTTTAGGGATTGGTTGGGGTTTAGGGTTTGGCTGGGGTTTAGGGGTTGGGTTTAGGGTTTAGGGTTTGGCTGAGGTTTATGGATTGGTTGGGGTTTAGGGTTTGGTTGGGATTGAGGGGTTAGGTTAGGTTTATGGATTGGTTGGGGTTTAGGGTTTGGTTGGGGTTGAGGGGTTGGATTTAGGGTTTGGCTAGGGTTTAGGGTTTGGCTGAGGATTATGGATTGGTTGGGGTTTAGGGTTTGGGTGTTCGGGTGAGGGGTTAGGATTGTGTCGGCTAGCGTACATGGTGTTTGGGGTTTAGGACTTTGTGTTGAGTTTAGGGTTTGGTTGAGGTTTAGGGTTTGATTGGGATGTAGGGTTTGGTTTAGGGTTTATGCTTTGGCTGGGGTTTAGGGTTGTCTCTGCAGGCGTACATGGTGTTTAGGCTTAGGGTTTAAGTTGATTTCTTTTTAGTTACTTTTTAGATACATACTTATAAACGTTAAGTGATTCATTTTTTTGTAAGAATTTGTGTTGCTAGTGCTTTGTAGTTGATATCATTTAGGTGTTTGGTACTGTAGTGTTTGGATAAAATGATTAGAATTTAGAATTTAGGGTTAATGTGTAGTTACTGTAGTTATTTAGAATTTGGTGGGTCACTGAACCAGTTTTAATAACTTTGCCTAAAACCCTAAACCCTAAACTATGCAACCGGAACCATGAAACCAACCCTAACCCAACCCTAACCCAACCCTAGTCCAAACGTCACATACCTGGCCCACCAAACCCTAAACCCTTAACCGCACACCATTGTCGCATGACCATGAAACCCAACCCTACCCCAACCCTAGCCTAAATATCACGTCCCATGCCCACCAAACCTTAAACCCTTAACCACAAACTATCGTCACATGACCATACCCTAAACACAACCTAACCATGCTCAGCAAACCCTAATCCCTCAAACCGATGTACCCATGCCCACCAAACCCTAAACCATAAACCACAAACCCTCATACCATTACCATAAATTCCAACCCTAATAATTTAACCATCATACAATAACTACACATTAACCCTAAATTCTAAATTCTAATCATTTTATTCAAACACTACAGTACCAAACACCTAAACGATATCAACTACAAAGCACTAGCAACACAAATTCTTACCAAAAAATGAATCACTTAACGTTTATAAGTATGTATCTAAAAAGTAACTAAAAAGAAATCAACTTAAACCCTAAGCCTAAACACCATGTACGCCTGCAGAGACAACCCTAAACCCCAGCCAAAGCATAAACCCTAAACCAAACCCTACATCCCAACCAAACCCTAAACCCCAACCAAACCCTAAACTCAACACAAAGCCCTACACCCCAAACACCATGTACGCCAGCCGACACAACCCTAACCCCTCATCCGAACACCCAAACCCTAAACCCCGACCAATCCATAAACCTCAGCCAAACCCTAAACCCAACCCCTCAACCCCAGCCAAACCCTAAACCCCAACCAATCCATAAACCTCACCCAAACCTTAAACCCTAGCCAAACCCTAAACCAACCCCTCAACCCCAGCCAAAACCTAAACCCCAACCAAACCCTAAACTCACCACAAAGCCCTAAACCCAAACCCTACAGCCAGTGGCGGATTTAAGACCTTAGATCAGTGGGGGCAATTTATTTAAAAAATAAAAATTGATAATTGTCATTATCATATGGAATAGTTAGATTCAAATAAGAAGATAAGATAAACAAAATATGAAGTTTTAAGATAAATATTTGCATTTTATTAAAAAAGAGGGTACATTTATTTACTCTTACATGTAAACTGGTAAGGAGATTCAAATACATAAAATTAAGGGGTTCAAAATATAAAATTATGAGGTGCAAAATATGATATTTTTTTGTATTTTATTAAAATGAGATGGTATATTTACTTATTCTTACATGTGAACAGGTAAGGAATTTCAAATATATAAAATTAAAGAGTGCAAAATGTAAAATTATGGGGTATAAAATATAATATTTTAGGACAAATACTAGTGATTTTATTGAAATGAGGGGGTGCAACTGCCCACCCTCATATACATGTAGCTCCGCCGGTGCCTACAGCCAAACCCTAAACCCAAACCCTAAACCTCAACAAAAAGCTCTAAACCCCAACCACACCCTCCATAACATTGCACTATCAATCCTAATTCTGAACCCCTAACTATTTAACCCAAACAATAAAGCACAAACACTTCCGGTTAAACAACATATACCTAAACAATTTACTATACAAAACAAAATTCTACCATCCTAATTCATTTAGTCAACAAACTTAACTAACAAAATAACATCATTTCATGCACATTCAAAAACATATTAATAAACAATATAAAACACCACGTGAACTCATGCTTCTCGTCACTCAAAACAACTTCAAAAATCTCTGAAAAAAACAAAAATACACTTGAATAGTAGCCAGTTTAGCAAAGACATGAAACACTGGAAGGCCAACTATGAGGGACAGTCTGAGGGGGCGGCCATATTTATAGAAATGAGACAGCTGTAACATGCCTGGATTAGGCATGTTACACAGCCTCATTTCTGTAAATATTTTGGAAACAATCCCTTATTCGTAAATATTTAATAAAAAAATATTATTTAGGTTCTTTTTTCATCAAATATAAGGAAAAAAGTTTGATTCACTCTAATTTTAAAAAATGAGTTAATCACATTTAATTATACTAATTTTAATTAAAAAGTATTTTTTTTTTCAATTTCTTTTTTATTAGAACTTAATATCAAGGAATATATAAAAAATCATTAAAACTAACACATCAATTAAATGCGAATATACCATATTGTAATGGTATATGAAATATTTAGAAACTGAAATAGTTTTTATTAAATAAACCAAAGTTATCTTTATTTTTTAATTAATAAAAAATTTTCTATTTATCAATCTACTTTTTTTTCTTAAATTTTTCACTTTTTTCACTGTATTTATGAGCATTCATATATGCACGAGGTATTTGTTTGTTTCAAAATTTACAAACAAAAGAAAGAGCAGAAAGTTTGCATTTCACCTATATATATATATATATATATATATATATATATATATATATATATATATGACAACCTAGTTTACCCATCAATAATGAAGTATATAAGCATGGTCTAGACATCAATTATTAAAGTTTATTTCGTACTTATCAAAAGGAACAAATGAAAAATATTGCATCTTAGAATAATATAAACATATTACTGTGATTCTTATATTCAAATTTGAATGGTAGAGCGAGGAAACAAACTAGATATGGGTACGGATATGCAAGTTCATCTGGTGTGTATGGTGGGAGTCCATATAATTCATCTTTGAAAATAAAAGATTAATAACATGCATTTATTTTTACTTATTACAAGAAAGAAATATTTATGTTTAAAAGTATTCTCATAAATAAATATTTAATTGAGTAAATTAATTCAATTAGAGCTCAATTTAAAAATACTTTTCAAAAAATAAAATGACATTTTGAAAAATAAATTAATTCCAATAAGTTTTTTTTTATGGAAAAGTTCCAATAAGTTCAGATGAGTACAAATTGATTGGGATGCCCCTCAAATTCAATGCAGGTTTTAAACCCGAACATTGTTTCAGGTGGCATTTTTCTCCTTCTTGTAAAGGAGAATTTAAAAGAAGCAAATAAACATCCAATCCAGGCCTTTACAACTATAAATAAACTACTAAAATTCCCGTGCATACTTTACACTTTTCTCGTTAATATAATAACTTCCAATCCAGTTTTTTTTTTTTTCCAACTATGCCTTGATCAAAGAATAAAACTACTAAAAATTCTTATGTTGATACCTTTCTCATTAATATAATTATTTAGAATTAGATTTCGGTCAGGGTGGAGTGGTAAATTCCCCGTATGGGCTGGCAAAACGACCTGCGTAAAGGGACAGGCAGTGCAAACTGCAAGGGAAATGTCGTTGGCCACGTGCCCTACCTGCATCTCTCAGTCACTAACCCCAACTCTTAATTTAAAAAAAAAATTAAAGAAAAAAGAAAAACAAGAGGGTTAGATATAGTCATTTAGTACAATTGAAGTGTTTATTGTTAATCAAATATTATGTTATTATTATATTCATTTTAATTTATATTTGTTTTCCTATTTTTTTTAAATATTTATTGTACTATTAAATTTGTAACAAGAAAAAAGGATGAGAAAAGATGAAGATCAAATTATATTTTACTCTAAATGAAATGAAATTTTGGGGTAAGACAAATTAGTCTAATGGAAACTTTCTAACATTTTGGTCTAATAGAAATTTATTGACATTTTGATCCAATCTATTCAACAACTCTATTGACAATCATTTTTGTAACATTTTTGTCCTTTTATACCACATAGACTATTTCATTAACAATACCAGACGAAAATTAACATATAGATGAATTTGTTACACTTTTTCACTTTCGAATACTAAATTTGAACTTTCATCTTTCAGGGATAAATTTGTCAATATTCTACATATTTATGGATAAAAATGATTATTTATCTTTTGTGTTTCTTTTAAAATTGCATGTATTTTTTTACAAGAAATTATCTTAATTACTTAGTTGGATAAGATGATTATAAAAGCCAATACTTTCTTCTAAATAGTTAGTGATGTTTGGGTTAAAATTTGTAAACTTAGTTTTAGAATAGTTTCTATTTTGTTAATTGAGTTTGTAAAAAGAACCTTGGTCATACTTTTTTATGAAAACTTTATTTTAGAACAAATATAAGTGGTCGAACATATTTTTGAGAGGTAATTAAACATATGAAAGTGAGTTTATTCTCTAAACTGAGTTTAGAATACCCTCAACTGAAACCTAAATATACTCTTAATGCAACTATAGATTTAATGTTTTTCCAACATTAGCAATGTCAATGAAATTAACAATGGCCTATTAATTCGAGGTGTTAAATAGAAATGACTTGATTTTTTCTTTTTAATGTACAATGACGATAATAAAAATTAAATTTATGTCTCCATACATTTATCCTTGGAGGATTTGTAGCTACAAATTGCTATAAAAGCAGTGGAAATCACAAGGTAGGATATATGTTGAAAGGAAAACACAGAAAGCTTGAGAGTTTTTTTGAACGAAAAGAAATCTTGAGAGTTGAGAGCAATACAAAGTAATTGTACAAACTACAAGGGATATTAAAAAGGATATAAACAATTTGTTAGATATCAAGCCAACATGATATATTCTATTTGTTTCTTAGTTTCTTATGTTTGATTGTGGCTTTGTTTCACAAGGATGCAATATAATCGTATATGCTCTTACAATTACGTGAGAGCTTGTGATAAGTTTATTTGGAGGCCTCTCAATTATTGCATTTTTTTTCTTTGAATTTAATGAGCTTTCCTATTTTTATTCAATCAAATTTATTTTCTTAATTAAATTATACATTTATTTTTTGTGGATATCGAAACTAAAACATGATAAATTATTAGAGATGCTACAATTTTTTTAGGAGTGATCAAAGAAACTATTAAAACTCAAACTAGATTAAGAATCAAACCAAGCCATAATATAAAAATCAAGCCATTGACATCTATTTTTTAAAACGAAAAATGTTTGATGGATACCCATTAACCTAACAAAATCCTAGAAAGTAAGATAAAAAATAGGAGAAAAATATTAAATTTCATTTCTTTGAAATATTAAATTTTTTTAATTAGGTCCATGAACTTTTTCTAATTGAATTTCTGAACTTGTAGTTATTTTTTAGTATTTGTTAAAAAAATTATAAGTAATTAAAAACAATATTTTATCATAATATAAAATATTCATCATAAATATAAATATAATTTACATTAAGAAAAAAATTATTATTTAATTATAATATATTTAAAAGTATATTTTGTTATTAATTTTAATCATAAAAGAAAATATTTATTCTATGTCATGCAAAAACTAAAACACCAGTTATTAATAAAATTTTACACAATAGGTAATTGAGAATTTTCTAATAACATAATTTTATAAGTAATATAGATTTTGTTTTTGGTTTGAAAGGAATATAGATATTAAATCAGTGCGAAAATTTAAGGAAGCCTATTTTAAAAAGGAAAAATCACTGCGCAACTAATATAAACTTTGCAGGCCGAAGCCGGAGGACCCGAGAGGATCCACCACACAGCCACCTTTTTTTTTTTTCTTTCTCCAACTAAATCGCTGTTTCTGTTAGCCAACGACGTAATCATTGTTCCTATTTTTCAAACAAAGAAGAAGAATAATAATTAACATTTTTTTTTGTTACAAGAGCTAAAAGATACTAATTAATAATTAAACCCTATTCAAATTTCATTTTTCAAATGCCACCAAAAACAATCATTTTTCAAAATGGATTGTCATGTTTTATTTTAGTTAAAAATTAAACAATAAATAATGAGAAAATCAACATATATAATATATAATTATCATATAAATTATATCAACAATAATTTATAATTAAATAAATGTTCACTAAAAATATATGATTATCATTAAAGTTATATCAATAATATTTTTTCACTATAAATATATAACTATTAAACTCAAACAATTAAGATTAAAATATTTTTTTCTTATAAATATAAAAATATTCAAAATTCTCTAAAATTTTTAATATATTTTTTGTTCTTACAAAATTAAAATATGTTATTATTTTTTCTCATAACAAAATTCAGACACTCAACTATACATGCATTATTTTTTAAAATAATTTATATACACAATTAATATAAAAAAATTACATTTTATATTAATTACATATATACATGATAAAAAATATTATATTTACATCAATGTATAACTAATATAAAAAATCATCCTAGTAATTAAGAATTTACTTCAATCTCATCCAACCAGAAAAAGAACACAATTCAATTTTTTAGTACGAAAAAATACTAAATTTTTTACATTTTACATGAAAACATTTGCATATTTATATATAAAAAAACATATTTTAACCATCAATTAACACCAATTTTTCAAAGCAGGAAGGTTCTACCTAGTTTTATTTGTCCGTGCTCTTACTTTCCTAGGAACAGCACCCAACAGGAGAGAGAAAGTGAAACATGTGTTGGTGGCGTCAAACCATGTATCTAATCTATCCATTTTCAATATCTTTCTTTCTCTTTCTCACTCTTCATTACCTTCATCCCTTGTTTTTCATTTTTCTATTCAAAACCATAATAGAAAAATCAACCTTTTTTTTCAATGCGAGAAAATTTCAAAAATGTGAATATAGAAAAAGGAAGAAAAAAAAAAAAGCGACTTGCTTTTTATATAAATATATTGGTTATTCTCCCTCTCTTCTCAATCGTCTTCTCCGCGTTCAACTCGCGTGCATTGCAGTCAGACCAAGCGAGAAAGGGAAGAGAATCCGAGAGAGAAACTTCAGAAAGAAAGAGAGCAAAGCCCAAACACCCCTTTTCAGCATTGCAATTCTTGCTCGGTTTTAGAGAACCCGTTCTGATTTTTTTTTTTTTAATTTTCTGGGAAACTGGGCGTTTTGTGAACATCATCTGGGTTCTCTCGATCTCTATATTTTTTTTTCTGGGTTTCGGTTTTTTCTCCTCAGATCCTCTTCTGTTTTTGTTTTCTCCGTTTTGAATCGGATTTTCGAAGTTGTCTCGCAATTCTGTCTCGTGGGTGTGTGTTTTTCCAAGGAAAAGATTCAGTTTTTCATAGCGTGAAAGTAGGAAAAGGATTGATTCCTATCTGGGTTTTTTTTATGCAATTGTTGGTTTAAATTTTGAGGGCATGATGTTGACCTTAAAAGTGTCGTTATGAAGTAATATGGAAGTGGTCCTTATACGGTTACAACAGCATCAACAACATCATCAGCAACAAAAGCACAAACACCACCACCACCACCACCAACTAGAACAAGAAGAAGAACATGTCGTTTTACATTGGTCGCGAGGCTTCCAAGGTTGGTTGTTTTGTTTTCTGAACCGTTTTCTATTTTAGTACAACCTTATTATTCATCCAGGTATGGTTCCTTTTATTCTTTATCTTCTCTATTTATAATTGTTAATTTTAATCTTTTGTTGTGCAGCTATGGAAGAGATTTTCTGCAGAGACAACTACCGAGCTCAACCTCCTTGCGGAGAATTGGAAGTACCTTCTCGCTGGTATTGTTTTTCAGGTTAGTTTCCCCCTATGAATCGTTTGTTCTGGTTACCCTTTTGTGAAAGGAATGCAAATGTGCTTTTGTTTTTCCTTTTATGGATTAGAGATTCAAATAGTTTTTACATGTGGTTATAGTGGGAACTTTACTTGAACGCTACTAAAAGTTCTTCATGTTGGTCTGGTTACTTCGGGAGATTGCTTGTTTTCTTTATTAGGAACCTGGTTTAATATACTAAAATTTTGTGTTTAATCACTTAACGTTATTTTGTTAAAGATTATCATTTAGTGTCAAGAATTTGATATCTTGACAACTCAATGAGGAAAAACATAAGGAACTGGTAACTGCAGCATTGTTTGTCATATTCTGCAACTCTGAGGATGTGGTATTCGATGCATGCTCAAAATTTGATAAATTATTGGATCTCAAATGAAATTCTGATCGCTGACATAAGTAACTCATTTATTAAATCTTAATTGCAAATGTACTCAAGTCCATGTGGAACACTCTGGTTCCCACATGATGAAATATTTCATTTCTCTCATTGACAGAAAGCCTTTAATAGTTTGCATGTACTTGTTGAAGGAAGTAGAAAATGTTTTATCAAGCATTTTCTCTTTTTGTTTTTTTAGTTTGAGAAAAGAAAAAAGAATGGAAATTTTTTGCATATATTTTTCTAAGCTTTATATCCTTGTTTAGTGTTATGCATGAGGGGTGTTTTGTTTGTATAGTACATTAACTAATTAATTTACTATGTAATTTTATATACTTTTATTTATTTATTTATGATTGTTTAATATCTAAATTCGAATTAAACTGTTTCCTTACAGTACATACATGGTTTGGCTGCACGAGGAGTTCATTATTTGCATAGGCCTGGCCCTACACTACAGGATCTTGGATTCATCCTTCTTCCGGTTTGTAATTTTTGTTCCCTTTTCAGTGTGTCAAAAAATCTGTCTTACCTAGGACTGTCTTTTGAATTTTTAATCTTGGTGCTGTTACAGGAGCTTGGGCAAGAGAAGGCTTACATTAGTGAAACACTGTTTACCTTTATCTTTTTATCCTTTGTCCTTGTAAGAATTCTCCTTCCCTCTTCAATCTTATTCTCTCTTTCTCTGCTTTCATTTCAGTTGCCAGCATGGTTTTATTTTTTTCCTATGAAGTTCTAGTCTGCAATAAGTATGTTCTTTTTTTTTTTTTTTTGAAGTTTTAATGATATGCTCTACACTGTGCTTTTGCAGTGGACATTTCATCCCTTTATATTCAAGAGCAAAAAGATCTACACAGTTCTAATATGGTGCAGGGTTCTAGCTTTCTTAGTTGTAAGTGTTCATCATGTGTTTAGTATTGTCTAATTTATTTATAACTGTTTAAACATTTGACTTGGGTGCTTAGGGTTAGAAAATGAATTAGTGTTTTGCTAAGTGCCAACACTAAATGCAATCCTTGCTATCAACAAAGATAACACTGATTATCAAAGTAATATCATGATTTGGCAGATCATGTCTAATTATGCTTCCATGCATATTGATGTAAAAGTGATTATCATTACTGTTTGTCTTTGGTTTCCTTTCCGCTCTTTCTATAATCTATATTTATAGTTGCTGACTTGCTGTAGATCTTTTCTGAAGCCTTTGTATTTCAGAAAATAGAAAAGCAAAAGATGCTGTGCTTTCTCATATTGTTTTTTAACCCTTTAACTTGTTGTGCAACTTACTAATAGATGGATAATTGCCATTATTTGGAAGTAAATTACGCTTAAGGCTTAATAATTTGTGCATTTTATGGCTTGAAAAAGTTCATAAACAAGAACATATAAATGATCTTAGAAATGATCATTGTGATGATCATAGATCCATTGTTAACTTTCAGCATTCCTTCACTTCCTTTTTACATGTAGCAAGCAGAATCTGTTCATGGCCATTTCAATATTGAGTTGATTTAATAACCTATTGCATACGGATATATAACAGTTTTTTGATACGCTTGTCTCCTCTGTAAATTGTTAAATGCAGGCTTCCCAAGCTCTACGCATAGTGACATTTTATGCTACGCAGCTTCCTGGTCCAAACTACCATTGCCGGGAGGTATACTTATTGTAGAATGTGTGCTTTTTAAACAAACATCATTTCACTTGCTGTTAAACTGTTTTTTTTCTTCTAGGTGACTGGGAGTAGTAAACTATGCAAGTTAGATTTTTTTTTTCCTTTCAAATAATCTTTTAATTTAACTATATTTCATGTATTGTGCAGGGGTCTAAACTTGCTACACTGCCTCGTCCAGATAGTGTCTTTGAAGTCCTCTTGATTAATTGTTAGTATACTATTGTACTTGAGTTCTTTAGCTCCGACTCCTTTTTGGTTGTTTTGGTTCATTTGGTTTTCATCATGCAGTTCCACATGGCGTGATATATGGATGCGGTGATTTGATATTTTCATCACACATGATCTTTACTCTAGTCTTTGTTAATACATATCATAGATACGGCACACGAAGGTAAATTGGCTCATATGGGTCTGACTCATTTTTGTGAAGATTTAAGTTTTCCAGAATATTTCACTGCTGTAACATTTTGTTTTGGTTGCTTCACTGTTTATTGGGATAATTACCACAACCTCCCTTGAGGTTTGTACTTGTACTAATTACAACCTACACCTTTCTTGATAGAAAAATTACACCAAGTTCCCTTATACACATTTGACACATTATTTTTGAAAAATTATACTTACCTGACTATTTTTTTGTTCTTAAAAATGACGAAACAAGGGAGTTAAGAATAATTTTTTAATCAAGAAGGGTGTGCCTGTAATTATCCTTAACCTCAAGGAAAGTCAGTATAATTATCTCTTATATATTTTAGGACTTGCTATTACTCCTTACTGTATTGTACTATAACTTAAATTTCTGTTATAACTTATTGTGCTTATTCATGAATCACAACAGATGTATAAAACAGCTAGGGTGGACACTTGTTGTGTGTCAGTCTCTTTTGATAATAGCATCACGCAAACATTACACGGTTGATGTAGTTGTTGCCTGGTAAGGAGCATATTCTGAATTGCAAAATGTTCAAATTTTGTTGTGGTCCATGTCCACTTTGGTTTATTAATTTTTTTTTTATTCCTTGCAGGTATACGGTTAATTTGGTGGTATTTTTCGTTCAGAAGAAATTACAAGGTTTGCACATTTTGGACATAATTACATGTTGATATTGTGAATTCAACAGCAATTTGCTGTTATATGCTAACTCGGTTATTCTACTACAGAATTGCCAGACCGGACAAATGCTGCTGCAGCACTGCTGCTACCATTAAGCACCAAGGAAAACAAAGATGGTAGGAACAAAGAAGAGAACCACAAGTTGTTGAATGGGAATTCTGGTGTTGACCCTGCGGATTGGGTGTGTTGAATGTCTTCTAACTTGTCCTTTTTTTTTTCTTTCTCTCCCTACCTTTCCCTCCTCTCTTCTTTTTATGTGGTGTCATTTTCTGTGATCTGGACATAACATGGTTTTTGTGACTTTACTCAGAGGCAGAGAACTCAAGCAAATGGCAAGATTCTGGAAGATGGCCATGCACACCACGTTGACACTGCAATGAATGGTGCATAGATACATGAGCTTATTATTATGCTGCACAAAGTTAGAGATCTGCTGCAACATGGCCTTTGGTGGAAAGTTACAACAACCTGCTACTTACAATTAGATTTTTGTTAGCCTGATTTGTAATTATTGTAACTGGGTTGTGTGCTTTTTAACATATTGCAGCCCTTGATCCATTTGTCATTGTGAAATGATCTAGCATCAGTAGTGCTATAGAAAATTTTCCAATTCACTTTGCCTTGTTTTTTAGTATCATGTGCATAGTCCTTCCTAAGAGTATATTTTTGGTGCAGCATGACCATGCTCTTTACATGGTGGAAATCATCAGTAAAATGTAACAAGTTTCTCAATTTCTAAATGTATAAAAGAGTTAATTCGAGTTGCTGGACAAATAGATGAAGTAAAAACCAGACCCTTGAACATTTTGTCGCTTGCTGACAAAAGGGTTGGTGGAGGAAATCTTGTGTCTCTCAGTACCATGTCACTCCACTGAAAATGTAAAACATGGCACATGGCGTGCATTCATTATTGAATCTAGAAAATGTCAAGTTTATATTAAATTTCTGCTGCCTAGACAATTATTACTCTTGCCTGAATATGAGGATGATGGATTGAATTTGTGTACTTTTGTTTCTGTTTTTGTCTCCCTAATTAAAAAAGGACATGGTTTTTTTTTTCTCAGGAATAATTGTCTGAATTATTTTTATTTTGTTTCACCTATGATTAGTTGCAGAATATTTTTCTTAAAATCATTTGAAGCAAAAGTGTATATTAATCGGAAGACTTTTCAAAATTTTATTTTATAAATGCTGTACAGATTGCTAAAATGAACCAGAAACTTTTTAGACGGCTGAAAAACAAAGATTATTCTCCAAAATAATTGTTCACCACATGCTGTATACTGATAATTAAAGGGTGCATTGCCTTAAATGAAGAGTTTGGTGGTTTTCAGAAGTAATAAATAATGAAAGTAAACTAATTCCTAAATATAAAATTACAAAATAAATTGAACCAAACATGTACATAATTAAAAGACCTTTTAATTTTTTTTTTTTTGAATAAAGTTGAAACAACCATGCTGTAGTGATTGCCAAAATAAGTTAGAAACTTTTGAAGGCAGCTAAAAATCAAGGATTAGTTCCCAAAATAATTGTTTTGCATATGCTATACTGATTATCAAAGGCTACATTGCCATAAATGCCGAGTTTGATGGTTATGGAAAGGTAATGGAGCTCGAATAATTCCTAAATATGAAATGGTCGTAATTAACAAGTTACATTAATGAGCAGTTGAGAACATGGTGCTTTTAGCATGTGCTTGTGGCTCATAATAATGCTCTGTAATCTGTATGAATTGTCACCAATATTGTGCCACGTATGTAATTCCACTTTTGAAGTACAAATTCCCTCCAAGTTTCCGTCTCTGAGACTGATCAATCACATGCATTTCTCCTTTACGCATGGGCCACAAGCCTTTCCTGGCCTATACATTGCTCAAAGACCTTGTCTCATGGGGTATCATGTTTCTCAACAATGTTATTGTTATCAGTACTACCATGGATTGTTTTAAGGGTAAAAAATTGTAGCCAATGCAAGTAGGGGCTCATAATTAAAGCCTATACTTCCTAAGATCGCGGTATTTGTTTCTTAATTAAAACCAACTTTAAGGAATGAGTCACCATTATATGCACCTTTTTAGAAAATGGGTATGGTTAGTTTGTGTCTTTAAGATATTGATTAAATTTTTTTTAAAAAAATATTTATTGTAGAAATCATAAGAAGATGAAAAAAAATTATAAACAACACACTTTTGTGAATCTAGATAAAAATGTTTTTCTTTTTAGTTCTTTAATCAATATCCTAAGGACACTTATTAGTATTTATTATAAAAAAATTAAAGGATCCCAACATTTAAGGGCACCCATCAAAATCAGACCTGCATCGTTTATATAACTAAGTATAACAACAATGTTAACGTTAAAAGAAAGAAAGATACAAAATAGATTGGGGTTTGAACCTAAGATCCATGTAGAGTACCCATGCCATGAATATAATATAGACTCTATAGACTATAGTATATAAAGTTTGTGAAGTTAATTGTTGCTTTTATATATATTATCATGTTAGTAAGTGACATAAAAAGATCAATGGCTATCAAAATGGCTCGATAGGGTACAAAATTTGGGTATAAAAATATTTTACTTTATCTAGTTTTGGAAAATGCAGTAGCACTAAGTAACGAAATCACCAAATGTTTCACTAAAATGTCAAGCGAATCTGAGAAGGGTCACCATGGGAGATATGTCCAAACTTTCTAGAGATACTCTAGCTTGGGAAAATGTGGTAAATAATAAACAGCCAGGAATATGTGACCCGGGTGATGCTGGAAAACTTCATTAAATCATTTTGAATCCTAGATCTTGAATAAACATATTGAGCTCAAGAAACGATTTTCACTATATATTTCAATAAAGGAGGTGAAGAGATCTTTAACATGATGAATGAGTTATTGTAAAATATTTATCAAGATCTGCACATTATTAAAAAAAAATTCCTCTTTTTCTCTTTCTAAGATTGTAAAATAAGATTCTCCATTAAAGAAAATAGTTTAAGAGATCTTCAATCTTATATTATACTATAGAGTCTATCAAAAAATGATTTAAAATTTCAATTTAAAATCTATCTCTCCGATTATGCTGTTTAGCTGTAATGGTACTTTTTATTATTCTTACTTTTACTCCGTGCTTGAATAACATGGGTTGTTATACTGTGCTCTACTTAAGTTTTATAGCGTGTTTGGAAATATGTTAATAGTTGTTTTTATTTTTATTGTTTTTTACTTGACTTTGTACTAAACATTCCGGATGGGAAATCAAAGATGTACTTAAATTACTCATCGTTAACTTGTTTTATTAGTTAATGAATTATTACAATATTATTTAATAATTTTTAAATTTTGTACCATCAGATTCAACAATAATTGCTAGATTACATTTACTTAAAAACGTTACTCCCTTTAGAACTTACTCTTATGTTTTAATTTCTTTTTTTTTTCTCTAAAGTTATTGATCTTTTACATATTTCAACTCTCATTAGATATTTTCTTCCGCATATACCCCATTTAACATGACATAGTTTCCACAGCTACTTTCATCATACACCTTAAATGAAGGTATTTTAGACTAAATATGTAATTTGTGAATAGTATTAAAATTTCTTAAGGTGTGTGCATTAACCTTAAACATTAAGCGTTTTGGTCTGAAAAAAGTAATAGTTAGAGTGAGCAAGACTCTATCACCTTAAGAAAATAATATTATTTGAGTTAAGTATCACTATTATGAATAATAAAATTTTCTTTTCAAATTTTTAATATAATTTTATATCTAAAATTTAAACTCCACACTACTTCATAGGAAATCTACCTAAATAATTTCCTTGACAGTATTATTTATTGAATGAGTATGCACAAAATTCACACATTCATTTATTTTCCATGTAAGTAATTGAGTTATAACGTATTGTTGGTCCATCTAAATATATAGTCCATATTGTGCTCATATACAACCTAGTTTTTGCCACTATCTTCTTTTGAAGATACGAATCCTAATTACAGGTAAGCTACCTGCTACCCTGGTCGTGCATGTGAGTGTGACCTTTCTGTTTACTAGAATCATATATAATGAGCCAGATGCCCCACACAGAAGCGATGCCATTCAACAAAAAGCTGTTGCTTGCGAAATTTAAGCTGAGAAAGTTATGCAATGGAGAAAAGAGAACCTACCCTTATTGTGACACAAACAAGCACACACAGACACACTCTTGCAGAGACAGAGTGCAATGATGGGGCAGATATATGCAATATGTATATGAGTGATGCAAGATCATCATTGTGGCATGTCTACGATCCAAGTAACGAACACTTTATGTATAGATGTACTGCTCCTTTCCCAATATGATGGTCCTTTTGATTATCTCATGGGGGGTGTGAAATATGAATAATAACAACACTCATTTGAGGGATCAATCAATTTAACTGTGTTTTTATTTTTAGTAGATGAAATAGGACCAATTATTTACCACTCTCATTTCTATTAGCGTTTTTGTGACTTTTGAGGGACCATTTTCTTACCCCTTTTGTTGAATAAAAATTAAACAAAAGAGAGGGAGAGGGAGAGAGAGAGGACTTCGTGAAAGAGATGCATGTTGATGAACAAAGGGACATTTAAGTGCATATTTGGTTTGAATGATAAATGGTGAGTGTAGCTAAATTTGGTAATTCAGAAAAAAAAGTTAAATTTGGTTTGTCTCACATTTCAGATATTTGTTTGTTAAAATGTGTGTTTGGATTAATTTTATGATGAAAAATAATTAATAACCACCATGATTTTGTAGGATGGAATTGATTTTTGTATGATATTTAATCACACTAAAAAAAATCATTTTCAGTGGAGAAAAGTTAAGTTAGAGATACAGTAATAAAAAAATGTTTTTTCTTCATTCGATTTTAATTATATAAAATCATGTTGAAATAAAATCAAGGCGTGCATAAGTACACAGTAACTCTGTTAACACTTTCTTTTGTTTCATCTCTTTGTGGGCATAAAAGTTTTCTTATTCCCTTGTCTAATAAATCCTTTATTTTTTGTAATTTAGAGTTTCAATTCGTTCCAATTAGCATAATTCTCTAAATACCTGCTGAGGATGTACAAGAAATATATCATTTCCTCTTTCGCACACTGGTTTAGCTTTTGCCTTACTATGATCTTGAATGAATACCATTTTTTCCCAAATAGCACAGACAATAGTTGTAAGCTTTTACATATAGAACTAGATTGGACAGCATTATCAATTAAAAATGCTCAACATAGGTTAATATTGTACCCCTGTCCAAATATAAAGCAATTCACGTACCTCATATATCACTCAAATTGAATTTTGTTTGATTCCTTTCCAAGGAAAATGGTGCACTTGACCCCCATCAAGGCCCCATTTGTTTGTACAATTGAAAACCATCTTTTGATTTAAAGGAGGGGTCATGTTTAAAATTCACTTGCTTCAACCCAAATATCCTTTCATCTTATTAAGGTTTCGGGCTCCAGAAAAGTATGCTAATGCCGCCAAGGATTGCGAACAAAAATCTGCAGACATATGTCAAATAATCATGGGAACAGAAAATGTTGTTTATGTAAATCTGTTGCTTCTATAGGATTCTTTAGTGTAAGTAAATATTGGGAACAGGAAAGTACATTCACTATTAAATACTGAGAAAGTCTTCTATAGAAACAATTTTAACACATCCAATCAAAAGTTTAAACACCATTAAAAATAAAATAAAAATAAAAAGTTTTCCACTCAAAAAACTTCATTGATGTGTGCCAACTAACACCACAAAATGTATTTCTGACAATCACGATTAACCGCCAAGAATAAAGACATCAATTAATAACAATTTGTCACAATTTTTAGTTAAATGCCGGTAAATTCGTCATAAAAGTTGTGGCGGTTAAAACCACCATAAATGTGTATTTTATTTTAATTTTTTTCATTTCTTGTGGTTTTAAAAACAACCATAAAGTGTATTTTTGCAATTTTTTTATTTATGGAATATTTAGAAACCCACAAATAACCAAACAATATTTTTTTTTTAATTTTAATCATTTTATCAAAAAAATTAATCTTTAATATTTATTTATGTGTTGGTTGTACATGATAACTTTAAAAATATGTCTGACCACATGTGTGCTTCTCTCAAAAGATGTTTTTATTCAATGTGTTGCAACGTGATAATGTTATTCATGAAATCTCAAACACTACATAGATCTTCAAAACTATTCTATAAAAATCTTTTTAAGGTTCAATGAGCATACTCAACCCTGCACTTAAACGAGCAAATAATTATTTTCAACAATTAATATGTTCTTCAAAAATCAATATATATTAACAATTTTCATACCTGTTAGTTATAGTGTTTCCTAGATACATTACTTTATTTGTCCACGCTGCTATAAATCTTTGTATGTGGGAATTCAACTATGTCTTTTTACACATAGTCAACAAATATTGATCATGATGAACAATCAATTTCAAACTTCATAAGACAGTTATCATAGTCTTTCTCAGTAGCACAATCCAGAAGACTCCCCCATGCTTCCATGACAAAGTCTCATGCTTTTTTTTGTCCTACAAGGATTTTACATTTTGCCTTCACATTCTTGTTAATGTGAAACCGACACAACAAGTTGGTTGAGTTAGGGAAGACAGTTTTCACTGCATACATCAATGTTGAATCTTTGTTAGTAGCAACGACTTCAAGGAGTGCATCACTTTTTTTTTTTAAAAAAAGGCATCTAAACCGTTCAAGAGTCCACACAACATTGTTTATACGTTCGTCCTCCCAATAGGAAAATGCAACTGAAAATGTCATCACAGTAGGTGTGACACCAACAATGTCAAGTAAAGGGAGTCTGTACTTGTTTGTTTTGTATGTATTGCCTATGAGGAATACCATATGATATGCATTGCTCAATTTTACTGCATCCGGATGTGTCCAAATTATGTCACGACAACATCTTCATCCTTTAGTCTATGCCAATGGATATACATATCGCGTTCAAGAATCTTCTTTAATTGTTGCATTTCAGTATTACTACTTCTTATAGAAGAACGATACACATATCTTGCATTGTATACTTGCTTCATTGTTGTACAATTTTTGACATTGTGATCCTTCAAAGTGAAAAGAATATTCTTTGATTTCACCATCGACTTTGTCATATCGCTAACAATAATCTTCTCATCCTCAATCAGTCGACCAACATATGGATGTCCAGTCAATGACTTAGCCAAAGCATGATTATGAGTCTCACATATTAACTTGACCATCCACTCTTCACCTCCCGAGACTGGTTTCGCTTGCAGCTTAAAAGGACAACCACATTTTCTAGTGCTAGTCGTCGTCTGTACTAAATCTTTGTTGAATGCTCTATACTTTTCACTTCTTTCACAACAATTAAAATAAATAAGATTTTTCCCCTCTTTCCAGTTGTTGTGTCAAACCTCATTATCACATCTACAAAACCAATATCATATGCAACAGTACGAGTCCATTGCAATACCTCCTCACGAGAATGAAACACTTACAAAAAAGGATAATACATGTTTAATCTTCTTAAATCATTCACTTACTTACTTTAACCAAATACAAAATCATATAAATACCTCATAAGTATTGAAGGCATCAGAACAATCAACTGAACAATTAATATTTTCAAATGCAGTAGGTTTCTTTCCATTGTCTTCATTCATGTTAAATTCTTCAACATATTATTGTCATACATCCACTCATCGTTGTCCATCTTAACAAACCAATAAAAAAATTATTCATTGACAAATCATACGCATAATAATAATATTCAACAAAATTAAAATGTTAATATAATACAAACTCAATACAATTGTTTTAGGAGGAGTAATACAAATTCAATATGAAATACAATTTTTTAATACAATTAATTTAAAATTTGCTTCTAATTGGAAATCCGTATAATTCATACAATAAATTCAATAAATTGTTCATTGAAAAAAATAAAGTATCTTTAAAAAATCTTCCAATTTGAAAATAAATAAACAAAAGAACCAAGTTGAATCTAAAAAATAAATTAGAGGACTAAATAACCAATTTAACCTATCGTAAATGGTGGTAACAATAATGATAAATCATTTTTTATGATCAAATTTTACAAAAACTTCATAGTACTAAGTGTATCACATTAATAAGTGTATGAATTTTAATATTTAATTTGACATCATGACATAATAACATCAATATTTTATTTATTATATCATTATTTTTATAACAAAAATTCACTAAAAAACTATTAATAAATAATTTGATTAAAAAGCAGTTATAAAAAATTGAAAAAAATAGCACTTATATAAAGATATGAAAAAAAAAACATAAGGATTAGCAATCTGTATGATGCATATAGATAGATGTTCACAAAAAAAAAACCTTACCTCTGTCACCACCACCGCGAGACAATGACCAAGCTACCAAACCTGTAATATCACTAAATTTAATTAAGGTATTTTGGGTGTTATTTGCGTAATTAAACGAATTTACGAAAGTAAGGGCAGTTTGGTCTTTGTCAGAGGTTCGAGTGTAGTTAGTAATTACTGGATGCACCCCCTGTTTCTTGTTAAAAGGCAGCAGATTACGTTTTCTATCTATTTCTTCTTCTCTTTTCTTCTTTTCTGGTTTCTCCTTAATCTCAAACTCTCTTCTTGCCATTCCCACTTGATTAGTGGTTGAAATCACAAAACAAGTAAGGAAGAAAGCCATTTTCTTTGTTCTTTGTTGCGTTTGAGCTTTGGGGTTGGTGATTTGACAAGAAGAGTGGGTTTTGAATCTGCCCATTTTCGTTCGGCGCCGCTGAACCGCGATTGGAAGCCATAGAGTGCTGGTCTACCCTTCAATTTGGTCTATTGAACTCTAAGGTTTGAAATCTCCTCCTATTTCTACTTGATTCTTAAGGTTAGAGTTAAGGTTTGGAGTAAGATTGATGAATGTTGAGTTTTACGAGGGTGAGACATTTTTGAAGTATGATTTGGAGCGTGTAGAAGTTGATTTTAAGTTGAAATGGTGTTTCATGCATAAATCATGGATGCATGTTCATGACAGCCAAGAACACCTATTTGGACAGTTTTGGTGTTTTGTCCATAGCAAGAGCTATCGGTGTCCAAATGGTCTAAAATCGGTGCCATTTGAAAGCTAAGAGAGTTAGGTTTATTTTGGAATTTTAGTGTTATTTTTGGAGACTCCTAGAAATTGTGGTGCAGAGTTATAACAGTTTGTTATACTCTATTTTTAGCAGATTTTTCTGCTGTAGAGGTCCATTTTGCAGAAATCATAAATCTGTCTAGGATGATCCAAATCGAGTGCTTTCAGTGGAAATAGAAAGATGGGTATGTGAAATTCATGCCTGTAAAATATCAGCTCATTTGGACGAGTAACCTGGTGTGGGTTGTTTTTGAAAGATGGCTGTTTGAGTTGGTATGTTGCTGTCAGCACTATTTTAGTGCATGACAGTTCTGGTTTTTGGTTTGCTACAAAGGATGTGGTTCATGGATTTTGGTGAAAATAGTTTTGTTTAAAATATGAGAGATAAATCTTGATGCCTCTAAATTCTCGTAATTTTAGAAGCTTCCCACAAGGATTTGTGATTTTTCCAAGTGGGTGTAAAATCTGCAGAATTTTATGCAGCAGTTTATGCTTTTCCGTATGTTTTGCTAGAAATAAATGTTTTGTACGGATAAGATGGTGATTGATATGTGCTTGTATACCTTTTATAGGGCGTGACACCGAGGGTGTCAGTGGTGTAGACCACAGAGAAAGGGAAGAACTGCAGAACTCGGCTTTGCCAGATAAGTTCTTGGTCCCTTGGGGATGTTTCCCACTTGTTGTGCTCCACCACACTCTGAGGGAGTGATGGTTGCATTCATGATGCATTCGTTGATGGTTGTTGCATCCTTATAATGATATGTATGCTTGTATGTGTATGATACCTGTTGATAGATCTTCTGGCCAGTTAGATAGATATAGACCTCCCTAGGAGAAGAGTGCACCTCCTAGTTTGGTTTGCTCGTGAGTGATGATGATCCCAGGGTGATGATGATCCCTTAAGACCAAGAGATAGGTTTGTCCCGTCGCGGTTGAAGCCTATTCTCGGAGGTGCCATATACGTGTGTCCATGCGTAAGGGGTAGCTCCTGATGAGATGACACGGATGTGAGTTCCGGTCTCACACTGAGGTTGGTGTTGATGATGATACACCGTACATAGAGCAAAATGACTTGCTTGTATTGTTATAAGGGCCGGGAGGCCAGTATGTTTGTGAGGCCTGATGACTTGTGTCATTGATAGTGAGCCAGGGTGGAGGAGATGCCTCCAAGGACCCTGAGCTTACTGAGATGTATATCTCACCCCGTGTGGGGCTTATGTTGTTTCAGGTGATTCTTCTAGCAGAGAGGAGAGGTCTCAGGGCGGGAGGCCCCAGTAGAGACGGGATCTGCTTGGCCGTGTGGCAGCAGGGAGAGCTGGGAGGCTCAGTTTTGCTTATGATGTTTTGTACCCCTGTAGAGGGAAGATGTGTGTGTGTGTGCACACATATTATGCTTTGTTTATGCTATGTATACTCTCGTGTGAGGAAAGATCTGTGAGATCAAAAGCACGCGGATGCTTATTCTTTTGGTATAAACACTGTGAGTGTCAGATGTGTATATGTACATAACCTGTTTAAGTTATGTAATTGATGGTTCCTCTTGTTATATCTGTTGAGATAATTGTGTTTATCTGCCTATGGTGATGTTGATGAGATTCTGGATCAGTAGGGGCTTGTGTTGCTTGGTGATGAGATGTTATATGTTCCATACATAATGTAATCAAGAAATATGGTTTTCGATGATGCTTCCGCAAAAGTTTTAATTATGTTATTATGCGCTATTTTGATATAATAATAATGTTAATACATCGAGTGCATACGGGGTGTTACAAAACCACCACCAGCCCAACCAATGCAAGCAGGACCTTCGCAAGCAAGAAAAAAGGAACAAGAGGAGAAAAAACAACGAAGAAGCATAAATGAAAGAACACACAACAACAAGAAGAAGATGAGGAAGAGTATTTTTGGAATAAAACAAAAATGAATGGTGTATGGAATTTTTTACTGTGTAGGAAGAAATTCCCAAATTCTTATTAGGACAGTGTATTGAGCCTCAGTCATTCTCTCTTTTCTTTCTTGACAACTACTATATTCACTCTTTTTTTTTTTGCTAAGTACACTTTTCTTTCCTTTTTCTAAAATTAAATTACTTAAATAACTTTCTCTCTTCAAACCTTCTCTCCCTCTCATACTCCCTCTTTTTTTTCCACAGTAACAACAATTTTTTTCTTTCATCAGACTCCTCTTTCATTCCCTGCATCCCCTTAGATCTCTTGTTATGGTCTCCTTTTGTTCCCCTTTGCTTAGTTTCTTGCTCTAGTGTTAGGATTTTTCATCCTCCAAACTTTGGTTTGTTGCAATGAAGTGTCTCTTAAAGTAGGTTTGGTTGCTAAAAAGAGGAAAAAAATTGAAGAGAACTTTTCACTATTTAGTGTGGGTTCCACTTAACAAAAATATGTTTTTATTGTGCTAAAAAAATCTAACGTTGTAATAAACAATGAAATCACATTTTTGTTAGATACAAAGATGGAGCTAGACTTCCAAGCTAGGAGGGACCAAGAATATAAATCAAATTTTGTTCAACAAATATATAAATATTAAATTTTATATAAAATATTCATATGTTTTTAAAGTTATCCAAGAACATATATAAAAATTATATATTTATATAAACAACAAACTCTCCAAAACTACAATTGTAAAGTCATTAATTTAGCATGTCACTAAAAATATATTTAAGTCTATTTTTTAATTATTTGAACCACCTTAGATGTTATTTCTACATTGGAACTTAGTTCGATACAAATACATACATAAATAGATTGGACTTGGTTTGTGTGAACTAATGTTTCAGCCAATGGAATAAGTGCAGAAATTACCTGAGCAATAATCACAATTAAAAGGATAAAAAGCACAGTTGAATAAAGATTTTATCCTTTTCATCATTTCATGTTGTAATAATAATATGTAGCACATATTCAAAAATTAAGCAAAATCCATTAAAGCAATATAAGGACAAACAAAAAGAAAAACTGATCACTAATTCAAGAATTATCAGAGTAGTATGCTCCTAATAGCACATAACAGAGCTAACCTGTCAAGATGGTTGATAAAAAGCTTATTAATATGTTGTGGATTGGGATCAGGAGAATAGAAGTCTGCAGCAAATATATCTGGAATACCTATTTCCCACAATGTGGGACCATTCCCTAGGGCTCATATACAAGTTCACCCAATTCAATGTAAGAATCTGCATTACAAGTTTATTAAACATATTATTTTGCAAGATCGAAAACAAATTCAACTTTGACCAAGATAAGGAACATGATGTTATCTTCATCAAATCACCAAATTTGTAGTCCCCAACAAAACCAGGAACCCAAGCAAAAAGGTTATAGTCGCCTAGACATACACTTTTAATAATAAAAAAAATATTTTTCATCTGCTATGGTCCAAAATTGATAATCCTGTCAAGAGTAAAAGTTGAATAATCTGGTATAGAATTCTTTTTTGCACCCCAATAGCATTTTTGTAATTGTCTTTATTTGTGTAATGTGTTTTTCAAAAGAAAAGAAAAACAAGGTTATGTCTCACATAGTTTTCCAGATCCCTCTAATCACATAGCCTCATACACACCCCAAATGTAAAAAAAATGATCACTAAGCACAAACTATGTAAGTGAAGAGCACCTTAAAAAAGTACAGCTCATGCAACTAAAATGCTACTTTTCCTTAAGTGAGTGAAGAGCACCTTGCATTCCCTTTGCCATGACCCTGCATCTCCAAGTGGTGCTAAACCAACATAAGCACCATTTGTTGATATTAAGTCTGTGCAGATGTACCTAGACACAATAATTAGAATTAGAATAGTTCACTTAAATTCACCTAAATATATGATGAAATCCGCATCTCTTGTTAATGTGGGATCTCTGAAGGATTCCTTAGAATTTGCGGCTGCGTATTGGACCTAGTACGTTTAAATGTTATAAGATCATCTTTGTCTTTCTAATCAAAAGGAGATAAGTAGCTCTTGAAGCGTGAATGCAATCTCCTCCTTTATCTTTGGTGAGTCCTCTCTTGGCTTCCTCAATCAACTATGAATGACAAATCTTTTGTACTATTCTTGAATATGGGAGAGGGAAAATGTACGGGCACTTTTCTATTTCAGAGAGATGATGACAAATGTTGTTTTTGTCTAGAGCAAATAAGATTAGTATATAGGAGATTAATAAACCTAAACCTAGGTCTCTTGGGCCTTGACATACACTTAAGTCCAATAGCTTTGTATAAAGAGCATTCTCAACAATCTCCCACTTGCTCTTGAGTACAAACTTAAGCTTAAAGCCCAAAATCATGTAACTCACTTTTCATCATCAACTGAAAATGTCTCACCCTTTGTTTCAAGCTAGCATGGGGATCCATTATTTATTATTAATCAAGGCTCCTTATAATCAATAAATGATTATATAATTCGGTGCTACTCCACTAAAAGCCCGAAGTTGAACTCCAAGATCAACAATAATAAAATATATATAACTCTAATATGTATCGCCCCTTTGCAATATGTCATTAGTTGATTGATGAGTTTTTTGTTAATCAATCAATTATTTATTCCCTTGACTTTGATAGTTCCTCTAATGGATTACACGCACTGGCCAATGTCTTTAATGTCCAAGTTACAAAACATATTAAGGGGACATATCCTACAAATTCCATGTTGTTTATATCATAAATACCGATAATCAAATAATTTTCCTCCCAAAATACCGAGTTATTGGCTGTCAATTGGTCGGGCCTCACCCGTTGGTAAATCAAAGAATGAAAATTATATAATTACCTATTTATAATAAACTCAGGATTAAGAGCAATCACATAACTACGGTTAGCTAGAGATTTGATACTTATGATAGAAAAACAATCTTAATCAAATCTGTCCTTGACCCTTTCAATGCGAACATTAATTAACACCAATCTTTTACAATGGGTCGGAGAAGACCATTTCATAAAATATTGCAGCCTAAATAAAGCACCCAACTTTATTTACAGCTGTGAACTGATTTATCAATTGTAAGAACCTATGATCATGTCCTCCATGAACGTATCCATATAATCATATACTCTAGAATTGATCCGGACCTTGGTGTTTGTGAATTTTGTGTGCATACCATAAATGAATAATACCTCATTTATAACTTTCAAAAAAATACAATGTCATGATGTCTTGCTCAAAGAGCACAAAATAAGTAAAGTGGAAATTCAATATCCTAAAGCTATAGTAAGTCTGGAATCTTCTTAAGACTCATAGATGTAACATGCCTCTCGAACATACGTTCAGGCAAACTCTTGGTAAAAGGTCAACAAGATTTTCTTTCGGTGCTATCTTGGTTACCACTGTGTCTCCTTGGAAATCTGAGTTTGTGTAACGAATGGTTTCAAGACTCCCACTAGAATAAACCATCATATAATCTCTCATTCTCCAAAGATACTTGAGTATATGCTTAACTGTTATCCAGTGTTCCTCTCCTGGATTAGATTTGTACCGACTAACAACTTCCACTGCATGACATATGTCTGGCCTGGTGCACAACATAGCATGCATTAGACTACCTACAGCCAAAGCATAAGGTATCCTACTCATGCGTTCTCTCTGCTCAGAAGTCTTAGGAGAATGCTCCTTAAAGAGATGAATCCCATGCCCGAAGGGTAATATTTCCTTCTTAGGATTCTCCATGCTGAACCTGGCAAGGACCTTGTCAATGTAGGAGGCCTAGGACTAATAACCTATTCTTCCGGTCTCGTAAGAGTTTAATACCAAGAATATAATTTGCCTCTCTAGGTCCTTCATGTCAAAATGCTTGTTCAAACAGGTCTTTATGTCTAACGATACCTCTATGTCATATCCAATGATGAGTATATCATCTACATAAAGCATAGATTCCATCTCACAGTTGATAGCCCCAAGCCATTCCTGAGCATCAACATCTTCAAGTAAATCGTCGTAACTAGTGGGATTGTCATCTCTTTCAATGGTGAAAGCTTGGTATGATTCTCCCGACAAGAGATATCTTGCAGGTTTATGAATCATTCTTCTACTACGACTTTGCCTAATTTGTTGTTGTGCATCTACAGGAGGATCCAAGTTAAGTGGATCAATAATTTCTTGAAGATCCTCATTAGGTGGGTTAACCAATTCTTGATTTTTTTCTTCAAGAAGTGGTACTTGCATTTTTACATGTTCCACTTGTAGATCATTATGTTGAACTTCTGGTTCTATATCTAGTTCCTATGTATGTTCACCTTCAGGTATAATTTCCCCTCTTTTTGAACAACCATAGGAACATAAGATGGACCCACTTGAGGTTGAGATAAAACTTGACCCGAGATAAGCTCATCAAGAACAATCAAACTCTTTGGTTTGTAATTTGCAATATAGTCCTCCTCTAGGAAAGTCGTGTGAGTGCTCACTAAGACCTTCTTACCTTTTGGACTATAAAACATTCAACCTCTAGTTCCTTTAGGATAGCCTACAAAAATGCACACTTTTGTACGTGATTCTACTTTATTTGGCTTTTGTTGTAAGACATGTGCCGGAGCACCCCAAATCTAAATATGGTTCAAACTGGGTGTGTGCCCATTCCATAATTCTGTGGGTGTCTTTGAAAAAGATTTAGATGGAACTAAATTTAATAAGTACATGGCAGTTTCTAAGGCTCATCCCCAGAATGATTCAGACAGAGACAAATAACTAAGCACGGACCTTAACATTTCTAAAAGGGTTCTATTTCTCCTTTCAGCAACTCCATTTTGCTAGGGTGTCCTTGGAGAAGATAGTTGTGAAACTATCCCCTCCTTAGTCAGGTATGTAACACCCTGAAATTTCGATAACTGAAAATAGATGTTTTGTGTATTTGTTGTGTTATTTGCTTGTTTGATAAGCTTGGATTAGTTGATTGGTTGTGTAGACTTTGTGTAAATGTTAACTTATGTGAACTTTGTTTGATTTATTTCTATGATGCGAGAGTGATACTTTGACCTATAACCTGTTTTGGTAAAACTATCATCTCAGATTTTTTAACCATTGGATCATCCTCAAATTTTTACAATAGCCTCCCAACTCATCTCTACATCTTTTGATCGTTGGGATCTTCAAGATGACAACTTTTGATGTCGCGCTAAGCCCGACCAGCGCGCTGAGCGAGACAAGTCAAGCTGAGCGCAATTCCAGATAGTTCCATACAAAGAGGAACTTGCGCTGAGCGAGACCTGCAGGCGTGCTAAGCGACCCAGGGCACGCCAAGTGAGACTGTCAGGTTATAAATATGCACCAGCAGCGTAGAAACATGTTTTTTCACGATTTTCTCTCTCCTTCTTTCTCTAAATTCGCCCAAAACCCTAGAACCACCCAAGGCCACCATTAACCACCACAGGCCACCGTAGCTTGCCACGAAACCACGACATGGAGAGGAACCTCATAATCAGAGCGAAATATTCGAAACTTCTCTCAAAGTTTTGGTATAGGAAAGAGCTTCTAAATCCTTCTTTCTTGGTTTCCTTGAGGTAATATTGACTTCCTTTGTCTTCCCTTAACTAGTTTAATCCTTTCTTAGTGTCTCTTAAGTTTTGAATACCATTGTTGGGAGTTTTACATATCCTTTGAAAAACCCTTTGAAAATGAGATGTTGTAAAAGTTTCCTTTTTATGAAATTGATGTCATTTATGTGATCCTTGTTGAGTCCTGGTCACATTGGTGTGATCAAAATTTCAAAATGATGTCTTTTGATGTGAACTCCCAAAACATCGTTTAACCCTTTTTTGATTTGAGTGGGTATTTGACCCCAACCGTTAATATTGATCTTGTCTTTGAAATTTATACTAAATTGTCTTCAATTTGGTGTATAGAGCTTTGTGTTCGGACAAACACGTGGTTTGAAGAATCTCGAAACAATACCATGAGGCTGTAACAGGGAGAACTTCTAGTTAGGTAAGGGGAGTTTATTATGTTGGTAATAGTTTAGATACCATAGTTGGGGGCCAGGGTGTCCAACTGTGAGGATAACTGCCTGTCCCTGCTATGTGCTGGATTTTCAAGAGAAACTAAGTGTTAACTAATGGGATACGATGTACTTATGATTCATTGTGTGTTTGTACGTGTGTGTGCTTATTTTCAAAACAAAAAGATGTTTTTAACTAATGGGATGCAGTGTATTTATTTTTGATGTTGTTGATGATAGTGAAATTGAAATGATGTGGAAATGAATTAATAAGGTTTATGTGGTTTGTGATGCTAAAATGATATAATGATGATGTGGTTTATGATGTTTAATTAAGATGATGATAAAATGGTTATTGAGGCTGAAATAAGACGAAGTTGATGTTTATGAGGATAATGTTAAATAAGATGAATATGATATATATATATATATATATATCATTATGATATTGAGATGATGTGATGTGTATGTATACTGATACCCATGGGGGTGCATGATTGGTCATCCTTGCGGGGAAGGATTTGTTCCTGGCTCATGATCATGCATTGATGGTCCCCATGGTTGTCATTATGTGGTGTGGATATACATGGATACCCATGGGTTGTATGACTGGTCATCCTTGCAAGGAAGGATTTGTTCCTGGCCATGGTCATACGTTAATGGTACCATGGTTGTATGTTGTGTATATACACGTGGGGTGCAGTGACTAGTTGGTTATCCTTGTCGGGAAGGATTTATTCCTTGCCACAGTCATGCATCGGTGAGCCCACATTGGTGTGTTATGTATGTACATGGGGGTGTATGACTGGTCATCCTTGCGGGGAAGGATTTGTTCCTGGCCATGGTCATACATTGATGATGCTCATGTTTCATACTTCATGTGCATGGATGGAAATAGAATGAAGGCACGCGTATACCTGTGGATTTCAGTGGGCTAAGAACGCAAGTACTAAGGGGTCATTAAGTTTGGAATTTCCTAGAGACGCTAGCTGATCACAGGGGGGAATGACCAGTGCACGACAGAGTGGCCTTCATAGGCGGTGAATCATTTTTCCTCTGAAAGGCTATTTCTGAGATATGGTACCATATTGCATGCTGATAGATGAGTCAGATGCATGCATCATTCTAAGTATGATTGTTTGAGTTGTGAGATGAATTGGATGATTGGTTTGTAGAATGTGTATTGGGCTGATGCATTTCTAGTAAGGATTGTGGTTGTTATCGTTGTTCCTTTCTAATTATTGTCACCTGATACTTGTTGTTTATGTATAGTAAACTCACCCTTGCATTTTTTTTGTACCGTGTGTTTGGTACCTGTGATGATCGCGAACCTTTGTTTGTGTGAGCAAATGAGCAGCCTTAGGTGACTCTAGAGGGAGATTCTTTTTGGTTGGAGCCGCCAAGCCAACGTGATGACATTGGGTTCCTTTTTGGAAAAGAGTTGTATTTTGTTAATCAACTCTTTCTAAGTTAGTTCTTTGACTTTTTGTTAGATATGTAATTTCAGTTGTATATACATGTAAAGCTAAATGAAGCTTAACATGTGAATGACATGTACTGATTTAATATATATGTACATATGTGATTAATTATATAATTGTAATATGTGTATGATAATTGTACTATCGCGAAAAATTTACTGTCATTTTCATAATCAAATTAATGAAGTTTTCATTAAAAGTTAAACCTTGTGCGGTAAGAGTTGATGATATAGTAGCGACGAGGTGAGTCGTTACAAGGTAAGACCTGAACTCTCTAGATAGGTATTCACCTCCTCGGTCAGACCTAAGAGTCTTGATTTGAACACCAAGATGTTTTTCTGTCTCAGTCTTAAACTCTTGGAATTTTCCAAAAGCTTCAGACTTATGACGCATCAAGCATATGTACCCATACCCGCCTCTGGCCTGGACATTTATTGGTCCACATACATCAGTATGTACCAATACCAGCTAAAGTGTGGCACGATTTCCTTTTGTCTTAAAAGGCCACTTTGTCATTTTACCCTTTAAGCATGAGTCACATACTAGTATCGGTTCAAAATCCAGGGATTTTAAAATCCCACTCTTGACCAAACCTTGTATCCTGTTAGAGTTTATATGACCTAATCATAAATGTCAAAGATAAGTTTCATTTGAAACCTTTCATTTCTTAGATAGATGAACATGTTCTTCGTCTCCTAATTCAACATGATTAACTTCATGGGGTATAGGACTAAGGAAATAAAGACCATTAAACAAAGTACCAGAACATATAAAAGAAGATGAACTTCTTATAGAAACTAAGGAATTAAACTAAACTATCAAACCAAGTTTATTCAAACAACTAACAGAAATTAAATTCCTCTTAAAATCTGGAACAAATAAACAGTCATCCAAAACCAAAGTTCTACAATTATCAAATGATAAAATAACTTGTCCTACTGCTAGTGCATAGACAAGCTCCCATTTCCAAGTCTTAAAACTCTTTGTCCTTGACCGATAGGCAAGCTATGTTTGAACCACTCCAAAGAGTAACAAACATGGTTAGTGGCTCCTAAATCAATGATCCATTGATAACTGTAATTCTCCACTAAGCAAGCCTCAATCACAAGTAAATTACCCATACCTTGTCGGTTGATACGTGGCAATTCTTCTTCCAATGCCCCTTTTGACCGCACTTGAAGCACTTGCTAGTTGGCTGCTTCTTTGCAATTTGTTTGGCAATTGGAATATCTGACTTCTTCTTGTTGTTATTCTTGTTACCTACCTTGGGTTTCCCCTTAGGTTTAATAGAACCTTCAGCAAAAAATTCACTTCCCTACTTGACTAAAGACTGTTTAGCACTCTAAAGCTCGTGCATTAGCTAAGTAAGATCCAGTTTTGTTCATACTATTATTCATTATGAACTGGTTGAAGTAATCAGGTAGTGACTATAGGAGGAGGTCAACCTTTACCTCCTAATAAAACTTAATCCCATGGTCATTCGCTCGTTTAAAGTTTGCTATCATTGTTAAACAATGATCTCGCACACTTCCACTAGTCATCACAGTTTTGGTGACCGCAGCCAGCACATTCTGCCTAGCTGAACTTCTATGAGTAGCAAATATGCCATCAAGGGTCCGGAGCATTTATGCTCCACTCTCAAGCATGTTTACTTGCTCCTGCAAATGACTAACTAGACTGGCCAAAACGTAGCAGCGAAATGCAACATACGTCTTCTCCCAATCAAAAAATTTCTTCTTTGTTTCCTTGGAAGCATTTACTTCAGGCTGTGGTGACTTAGGGGTGGTCAGAACAAAGTTGAGTTTCTCATATTGCAGAACAATATCCAAATTAGTTTTCCATTGTTTGTAGTTTGTACCATCCATAGGCTTGCAACTTAAAATAATAGCTAACGAATTGAAAGACAACATTTTCTGTAAAATTAAAGCACATAATTTTTGATAATACAATAAACATACTAGTTGCAAGTAGATTCCTTAACTACTTTTGTTTATTGTTACAATTCAATAGTTATCCTTACAAGGTTTACGTTAGATAACTCGCTTGTAAAAAAGGCAAAAGAACCAAAATAGTATTTTTTTTAATAAATATTTACCGATAAGGGGCGATTTCAAAATTATTTACCAAAATGGGGCAGTGTAACATGCCTGAATTAGACATGTTACAACACGCCTAGATTGGGCGTGTTGTAACATGCCTAATTCAGGCATGTTACAGCTGCCCTAATTTGGTAAATAAGGCCCCCCCGCTCCGCAGTTCCTTCATATCTTGGCTTCCAGTGTTCTCTGTCTCTGATAAACTGCCAACCATTTTGGTGTTTTTTGGTTTTTCCAGAGATTTTTGAAATTGTTTTGAGTGACGAGAAGCATGAGTTCAAGAGGTGATTTTGTTCGCGTTTGAGGGATTAGGGTTTGCTGGGCATGGTTAGGTTGTGTTTAGGGTATGGTCATGTGACGATAGTTTGTGGTTAAGGGTTTAGGGTTTGGTGGGCATGGGACGTGACGTTTAGGCCAGGGTTGGGGTAGGGTTAGCTTTCATGGTCATGTGACGATGGTTTGCAGTTAATGGTTTAGGGTTTGGTAGGCATGGTATGTGACGTTTGGGCTAGGGTTAGGGTAGGGTTAGGTTTCATGGTCATGTGACGATGGTTTGCGGTTAATGGTTTAGGGTTTGGTGGGCATGGTATGTGACGTTTGGGCTAGGGTTGGGGTAGGGTTGGTTTCATGATTTTGGTTTCAACTTGGCAAACTGCTTCACCTTCTTCATCAGCTCATGCTCATAGTCCTCAGAGTAACCCTTTAATCCCTGCAAACTGCTTTCAACAACTTGGCAAAACGAATACAGCAAAGCACTTCTTACAATTGTGATCAGTGAGGACGGTGGTGTTAGTGTTGTCCTTCCAAATGCCCCAAAACCAAACCTTTCTCACCTAGAAAAGATTCAACTATTCCCTCTAATAAGAACATACAGTTCCCTTGTGGCCATGGCTCATGCGGAATGAACTCACGATATGGTAAGGACTACTATGCATGCACCATCAACCTAACCAACATCAACAGTAAATCATTAACCATTAACCTGAACCCCCCAAACCCTAAAAGCATGAACCTCGACGTACATTGTTTCCACTTGTGCCAAGTCCATCATCATATACACAGATAAGAAGCAAAACAAAACAAGAAAAAATCACGCTGACCGTGTTATCGAGGAATTAGGGACTTGACTGACCTCGGGAGTCGAATAAAGTCACGGGTTATCATTTGGCCCTGCGTTTCGATCTATCATATGTCTAGTGCCATTTCTGACAACTTCATGAACTAAACAAGGACAAAAACATAGACACAACACCAATCACTCTATTGACTCTTCACTCTGCATTGAGAAGAAGGAAAACACAACACATTAAGAAAACGTGTGATCATGTCTTTCTCCCATCCAACAGGAACATACAGTGCCCTAGTGGCCATGGCTCTTGCGAAATTAACTCACGCTATGGCAAGGACTACTATGCCATCCCCATCAACCTAACCAACATCTACAGTTAATCATTAACCATAAACCCTAACACCCTGTACCCATGTCCACTAAAACCATAAACCCTAAACCCTACCCCCTGCATACCCCCTACAACCATGGACCGCCAATCCTAAACCCTATACCCAAATTCCAAACCATTTAACACAAACCCTAAACCATTTAAACCACCAACATACACCTAACCCATAAACCCACACACCCTAAAAGCAAGAACCTCGACGTACATTGTTTCCAGTAGTGCCA
>PYAF01006309.1:2215839-2225876 GCA_007407185.1 Glycine tomentella | reverse complement strand
AGTTGGGTCCATAGGGGTTAGCATTTTTCTTTCTTTTAGGAATCCAAATGCAATCACCATTAGGCACATAGAATCTCCTAGCATAGCATTTAAATGATGTGTGCCCCTTTTTCATACAATAGTTGCAAGTGACAGATTTTGAGGTTTTTCCAAATCCAGAATTTTGATTGACTCTTGAGTTCTTTTGCCACTTTTGATTTTTCTGTTTTGGAGGTACAAAAACTATTTTACCAGCTGATTTTGAAGCATGTTTATACCCCAAACCAGAAGTATCTCCAGCATACTTTTGCACACTTAACATTTCAGCCAAGTTGCATTTTCCCTTGTAAAACTTTCTCAAGAGATCAATTAAATCACTGTTTTTGGCTAAAAGCAACATATATTTTTCACCTTGACTTCGTTTATACTCATCAAAATCCTTTTGAAGCAATTTATACTTGTCAACATTGCTAGAGGAAGAAGCACACACACATCCATTCAATTTGTAACTTGAAACAAGTTTTTCATTTTCTTCTTTCAAGTTGCAAATCTCATTTTGCAATTCAATAATTTTTTCAATATGCCATCTAAGATTTCCTCTGAGCTTATTATTGGATTTTGCAAGTTTTTGGGCTTCCTCATGCATTTCTTGAAAAGCATGAATAGCTTGATCAAGTTCAGAATTTACCTCATCTCCATCACTTAGCAAGTCATCATCTTCTTTATTGATGGTGGAAGTGAGACACATGTTAGCTTCTTCATTTTCTGTGGAAGAATCTGAAGTTGTTAACTCATTATCTTCCCAAGCTATGTATGCTCTTTTAACTTTCCCTTCCTTTTTCATCTTGCCTTCTCCTTGTTGTTTCCTCAAGTAGATTGAGCACTCAGATTTGATATGGCCAGGCTTGCCACACTCAAAACATGTGAAATTGTTGTCAATCTTCTTGTTGAGGTTGTTGTTGCTGTTGTTGTTCTTGCTACCTTTGTTGAACTTTTTGTTTTTGTTCTTTTTCATAAATTTGCTGAACTTTCTCACCACCAAGTTCAGATTATCTTCATCATCCTCTTCACTTTGTTCATCTTCTTTTTCAGCCTTTAAAGTTGCAGCTTTCAAGGCAATGCTTCTTGTTTTCTTTTCTGCATCTTCACAAGATGTTAGTTGAGACATTTCAAGTTCATATTCAAGAAGCTTACCAAACAATGCAGCCATAGAGATCTTTGATAGATCCTTGGACTCCTTGATTATTGTAACCTTTGGTTGCCAAGGTCTTGTCAAACACTTCAATATTTTGATGTTCAATTCTTCAGTGTCAAAGACCTTTCCTAGACCCAAAAGATGATTTACAATATGAGTAAATCTGGTCTGCAGCTGAGAAATACCCTCATTGGTGTTCATCTTGAACATTTCATACTCATGGATCAAAGCATGCTTCCTTGATCTTCTAACTTCCTCAGTTCCTTCATGAGTAATTTCAAGCATCTCCCACATTTCTTTTACACTGTTACATCTCACAGTACTGAAAAATTCATCAGAGGAAAGTGCAGAGGTGATCATATTTTTAGCTTTAAAATCATACTGGGCAGCCCTTTGTTCAGCCTCAGTCATCTCATCGCATTCTTTGGGAATCAATTCATTTGCCATAGTTTTCTTTGGAATAAAAGGACCATTCACTATTGCATTCCATGCTCCTGGGTCATTTGATTGAATAAAGATCTTCATTCTATTTTTCCAAAAATTGAAATGTTTCCCTTCCAACATAGGAAGTCTGTTTAAAGAGGCACCCTCCTTAAAGGTTATTTGTGAAGTATTCATATTTCTTTTTGAAAAGAAAAAGTGATCTTGAGCAACTTTCAAGAACCAGCTCTTGATGCCAATTAAAAATGATAGGAATACTTCAATACAACCAAGAGGGGGGGGGGTGAATTGGTTGAACCTTGATAATTAAAAACTTTACAATCAGAGTTTCCACAGGATCTTTATCACTTTAAAAATTGCTTTGAAACCAAGAATCTTATATTCAATCAAATTCCTCTGTCAAGAAAATCAATAGACAATTGAAATCTTTCTGTGCAAATAATTTGATTCACAAACAAAATCAATAGACAATTTTTATACTGGTTCACTTCAAACACTATGAAGCTACATCCTGTTCTTCCACTCAACATTAGAATGGAGTTCCACTATTGCAAATTAATGTTCTTACAAGATATTACAAGCCTCTCTTTATCAACCCTAGATAAAGTTCAGAAATCTAAAAAACACTATTAGATTCTTAAAGACCAATCCCCACTAAGAACACTACTCAGCAACCCCTAGAGAAACACTATCTCTAGTTATCATGCAAGAAACTCATGTACAATAAGTCAATCTTTACAGAAATCAAAAACAGATTTACAACCACAAAGAATAAGGAACGAATTCACCTGATAATCCAATGAACAAGATGCATATGTATGATTCACCAGGTTCAAAGAAAGAATGACAAAATCAAAGCATCCCTTTCCTTACTCTTTGAAACTCAATAGTGCTTCACTTCTTCAAATAAAAAAAAAACATATGAATTTTTGTGAAGCCAAGATATTTTTCAGCTCAGAAAACTCACTAAAGAAAGCTCATGAATGTTTATGATTGCCCAGAATACGAATTACTCAAATCTTAAAATCACAGGGCAATGGGTTCTATTTATAACAGCTTTCTAACTGAAAGTAATCGATTAAACATGCTCCTGTAATCGATTATTTCGCATATGTAATCGATTAATTCAAGAGTGTAATCGATTAAAATGTTTATGATGCGTTCTGGGTTTGAGCTATGAATATTGTAATCGATTAAGACAGGAACCCATGATTTTCCAAATACACTGAGTAATCGATTACTGAATTTGGTAATCGATTAAGACAGGAAGACCAATAATTTCAAATGCACTATGTAATCGATTAAACCGATATGTAATCGATTAAATCTGCAAGACATGTTAGTCATAGGCATGATATGTAATCGATTATGAACTTCTGTAATCAATTAAGACAGGAAGTTTATTATTTCAATTCTACTCTAGGTAATCGATTAATTCGATATATAATCGATTACATTGTTCTTGGTTTGTTTTCCAGAAGACACGAAGAACAAAATAATCGATGCCAACATATATGTAATCGATTAAAACAGGAAAACTTCATTTTTCCAAAAACTTGATTTTAATTTGCCTTATCCATTAAATGCTTTTGCAATAGCCTTCAATCTAACAATCCTAAATGAATGATTATGCATGATATGCACATTGGATTATCAGATAACACATCTTCCCTTTTACATGAATCAAATTGATCTTCAAGCTTCCAAGGCACTTTGCAATGAGGCATGTTGAAAGCACAAAACTCCAAAGCTTGATTCCTTGTCCATCCTTTCATACTTCCTCTTGAATCAACAATATTTGTGTCATATTACAGTATCAATGATTAATTGATCATTCATATATTATGTCATGTCAATGATAATTTTGATTGATTTAGAATTAAAAGTATTTGATTAATGATCATTATGGCAATAATGAGATAATTTAAAAAATTAAAGTTTATGACTGTTGCTTAATTAAAGGTCGTTATTGATTTTGAATTTAAATTATTTTATTAATTTTATTATGTCCCAATGACTAGATTAATGATCATTATGGAAATAATAAGAGAATTCAGGAAATTATGTTTAGAATTCAAATTAATAATCATTATGAATTTCAAATTCTACATTAATGATTGGATTAATTATTTAAAAAATGATTTTGAATTCAAATTAATAATCATTATGAATTTAAAATTATAGATTAATGATTGAATGAATTATTTTTTAAATGATTTGAATTTTAAATTAATGATCATCATGAATTTCAAATTCTAGATTAATGATTGGATTAATTATTTTAAAATTGATTTTGAATTTAAATTAATGATCATTATGAATTTCAAATTCTAGATTAATTATTGAATTAATTATTTTAAAAATTGATTTTGAATTTAAATTAATGATCATTATGAATTTCAAATTCTAGATTAATGATTGGACAACTATTTTTTAAAATTCCTTGTAACAAATATTGAATGGGTGAAGGTTTTAAAATTAAAATATTAATTTTTAAAACCTGTGGGCTCTATTATGAGTCCATTAATAAAATGGTCATGTGAAGCCCCAACGGATAAGGATGACTGGATTTTATTTGGTTGGATCTCAACAAATTCAAAATTTTTAGTAAAGTATTGTACGACCCAACGTTGACAATGCTTGAATACTAAGGATAATTTTTAAAATTAAACGATGGTTAATTACATTCAAATTTGGTAAAATTATTAACCCTTCCATCGAGACTCTAGTAATGGAACCAAAGGCCAAAATAACAATTTTAGTTTTTTACAAGTGACTTACCCAATGCAAGCCTTGTAAGGATAACTAAAGAATTGTAACAATGAACAAAAGTAGTAAAGGAATCTACTTGCAACTAGTATGTTTATTGTATGATTCTAAAATTGTGTGCTTTAAATTTTATAGAAAATGTCGTCTTTCAATTCGTTAGCTACTATCTTGCTTCGAAAACCTATGGATGGTACAAGCAACAAATGATGGAAAACTAATTTGGATATTGTTCTGAAATATGAGAAACTCAACTTTGTATGTCCTGACTACCCCTAAGCCAGCACAGTCTGAAGAAAATGCTTCTGAGGAAACAAAGAAGAAATTTTCTGAATGGGAGAAGGCGAATATTGCAATTGGTTGCTACAGTCCAGTCTCATATTGCAGTTCACTGCTACCAAAATAGCATATTTGCTACTCCTAGAAGTTCAGCAAGGCAGAATGTGCTACTTATGATTAAGGCATGCTTAGTGGAGAATTACAATGATAAATAGATCATTGATTCAGGAGCCACTAACCATGTTTGTTACTCTTTGGAGTGGTTCAAACATAGCTTACCTATCGGTCAAGGCCAAAGAGTTCTAAGACCTTGAAATGGGGAGCTTGTCTCGCACTAGCAGTAGGACAAGTTATTTTTTCAATTGTTAATTGTAGAACTTTGGTTTTGGATGACTGTTTATTTGTTCCAGATTTTAAGAAGAATTTAATTTCTGATAGTTGTTTGATTAAACATGGTTTAATAGTTCAGTTTAATTCCTCAGTTTCTACAAGGAGTTCATCTTCTTTTATATGTTTCAGTACTTTGTTTAATGGTCTTTATTTCCTTAGTCCTATACCCCATGAAGTTAATCATGTTGAATTAGGAGACGAATAACATGTTCATCTATCCAAGAAATGAAAGGTTTCCAATGAAACTTATCTTTGGCATTTGCGATTAGGTCATATTAACTCTAACAGAATACAAGGTTTGGTCAAGAGTGGGATTTTAAAATCCCTGGTTTTTTTAACTGATATCGGTATGTGAATCATGCTTAGAGGGTAAAATGACAAAGCGGCCTTTCAAGGTCAAAGGAAATCATGCCACACTTTAGCTGAAATTGGTACGTAGTGATGTATGTGGACCAATAAATGTCCAGGTTAGAGGAGGGTATGGGTACTTCATCAGATTCACTAATGATTACTCAAGATTTGGATACATATACTTGATGCATCATAAGCCCAAAGCTTTTGGAAAATTCCAAGAGTTTAAGGCTGAGACAGAAAAGCATCTTGGTGTTCTAATCAAGACTCATAGGTCTGACCGAGGAGGTGAATACCTATCTAGAGAGTTCAGGTCTTACCTGACTAAGGAGGGGATAGTTTCACGACTATCTTCTCCAGGGACACCCCAGCAGAATGAAGTTGTTGAAAGGAGAAACAAAATCCTTTTAGAAATGGTAATGTCCATGCTCAGTTATTCATCTCTGTCTGAATCGTTATGGGGATATTCCTGAGAAACTGCCATATACTTATTAAATTTAGTTCCATCTAAATTTGTTTCAAAGACACCCACAGAACTATGGAAACCCAGTTTGAACCATATTCGGATTTCGGGTGCTCCGACACATGTCTTACAACAAAAGCCAAATAAATTTAAATCATGTACAGAAGTGTGCATGTTTGTAGGCTATCCTAAACAAACTAGAGGTTGGATGTTTTATAGTCCAAAAGGTAAGAAGGTTTTAGTGAGCACTCACGCGACTTTCCTAGAGGAGGACTATATGACAAATTACAAACCAAAGAGTTTGATTGTTCTTGGTGAGCTTGTCTCAGGTCAAGTTTTCACTCAACCTCAGGTGGTTCCATCTTATGTTCCTATGGTTGTTCAAAGAGAGGAAAATATACATGAAACTGAACATACACAGGAACTAGATACAAAACCATAAGTTCAGTATAATGATCTACAAATGGAATCTATAGAAATACCAGTACCACTTGTTGAAGAACAAAATAAAGAAATGGTTAATCCACCTAATGAGGATCTTTAAGAAATTATTGATCCACTTAACTTGGATCCTCCTGTAGATGCTCAACAACAAGTTAGGCAAAGTCGTAGTGGGAGAATGATTCGTAAACCCGCAAGATATCTCTTGTTGGGAGAATCATACCAGACTGTCACCATTGAAAGAGATTACGATCCCACTAGTTACGACGATGCACTTGAAGATGTTTATGCTCAGGAATGGCTTAGGGCTATGAACTTTGAGATGGAATCTATGCATTCTAACTTAGTTTGGTCTCTTGTAGAAGCACCTAAAGGGATAAAACCCATTGGGTGTAAATGGATCTACAAGAGAAAGAAAGGATTATACAGAAAGGTTGAAACTTTCAAAGCTAGATTGGTGGCAAAAGGGTACACCAAAATAGAAGGTGTAAATTATGAAGAAACCTTTTCGCCAGTAGCCATGCTTAAGTCTATCTGGATTCTCTTAGCTATTGTGGCAAGTCTCAATTATGAGATTTGGCAAATGAATGTCAAGACTGTTTTTCTAAATGGAAATTTAGAAGAAGACATCTATATGTAGCAACCAAAAGGGTTCATAGTCAAAGGGCAGGAACACATGGTATGCAAGTTTCAAAGGTCTATCTATGGACTTAAGCAAGCATCCAACTTTTGATGCACCTTTAGGATACCAAAGACCAACTTTTGGTGTTGACTTAAGATATTTGAGGATTCTTTTAATTGCAGTGAGGTGTGATTCTTTAGGATTTACTTGATATCTTGCACACAAGCACACACTCAGCATAATATTTGGTCTACTAGCTGTCAAATATAATAAGGATCCAATCATTCCTCTAAATTTTGACTCATCAACTTTCTTTCCTTTTTCATCTGAATTAAGATAGGTTGATGTGGCCATTGGAGTTGCAGCATCTTTGCTTTTCTTCATTTCAAACTTTTTTATCACTTCAAGGCAATGCTTGGCTTGATTTAGAAATGTCTCATTCTTCATTTGCTTCACTTGAAGTCCAAGAAAGAATGTTAATTCTCCCATCATTGACATTTCAAACTCATTCTGCATAGAGATAGAAAATTCTTTGCATAACAATTGATTAGTTGAATCAAAAATTATATCATCAACATATACTTGAACCAATAAGATATCATTGTTTTGCCTTTTGATGAAAAAGGTTTTATCAACATGTCCTCTTGTGAAAGATTGTTTAAGCAGAAATTTGCTTAATCTTTCATACCAAGATCTTGGAGCTTGTTTTAAACCATAAAGAGCTTTTTTAAGTTTAAAAACATGGTTTGGATGTTTGAAATCAGCAAAACTAGGAGGTTGCTCCACATATATATCCTCCTCAATGTATCCATTTAAGAAAGCACTTTTAACATCCATTTGAAAAAGTTTAAAATCCATTAAACATGCATATGCAAGCAATAACTTAATGGCTTCCAATCTTGCAACTGGTGCATAGGTTTCCTCATAGTCAATGCATTCTTCTTGGTTGTAACCTTTTGCAACCAATCTAGCTTTGTTTCTAACTATGATTCCACTCTCATCAAGTTTGTTTCTAAAAATCCATTTAGTGCCAATAGGTTTGAGAGAAGAAGGTCTAGGAACAAGTTCCCAAACTTCATTTCTCTTAAACTGATTCAATTCGTCATGCATAGCATGCATCCAATGTTCATCAATTAAGGTTTGATCAATATTCTTAGGTTCTATTTGTGAAACAAAAGCCATATTACAATAGAGATTCTTAATGAAGATCTAGTAGATACTCCCTTTGAGACTTCACCAATGATATTGTCAAGAGAGAAATCTCTTGTAGTTCTCCAATCTTTTGGCTCTTGGACTGGTGTTGATTGTTTTGCTTCAGCATTTGGTTCTTTTTTTTCTTTATCCATTAAATCATTAAGTTGGATGAACTCCTCCAAAGGACATGCATCTACATCACACTTCTTTTCCTTCTTGGAGGGATTAGATTCATCACAAATAACATGTATAGATTCTTCCATGCATAAGGTTCTTTTATTGAAAACTCTATATGCTTTACTATGTAATGAATATCCAAGGAAAATGGCTTCATCGACTTTAGCATCAAATTTTCCAATTGATTCTTTACCATTATTTAAAGCAAAACACTTGCAGCCAAATGCTCTCAAATGAGAAATGTTTGATTTTCTACCTTTGTATAGTTCATAAGGAGTTTTCTTTAAAATAGGCAAACTGTACTTACAGTATTAGCCCAAAAATATTTAGGCAAATTTGTCTCATTAAGAAGAGTTCTTGCACCTTCTTCAAGGGATCTATTTTTCCTCTCCACAACACCATTTTGTTGAGGTGTTCTTGGAGCTGAAAAATTGTGGTTAATTTCATTTTCTTCATAGAATTTTTCAAAATGTTCATTTTGGAATTCTCCATCATGATCACTTCTTATTGAGATAATTTTGCTTCCCTTTTTCATTTTGAGCAAGTTTGGCCAATTTTCTAAAAGCATTGAAAGCATCACTCTTGAATTTCAAAAACAAAGTCCATTTGAATCTAGAGTAATCATCTACAATGACAAGTCCATAGTAATTATTTCCTAAACTCATAATTCTAGAAGGATCAAACAAATCTATATGAAGTAATTCAAGAGGTCTTGAGGTAGAAACAACATTTTTACTTGGCAAAGAATTTTTTTTGTTTGTTTCCCCTTTTGACAAGAATGTTTTTAATCAATCAAATTACTCAGCTCAAGAAACCAATAGCTCAAAACAGAACTTGTTAGGTAATGATAATGACACCAAGAACAAATGAACAAGATGACTTGTAGAAATAGAGATAAAGAAAAACAACACAAGCAATTTATACCGGTTCACTTCTCAAGAGAGCCTACATCCAATTTCTTCTAATCAACACTAGATTAGAGTTCCACTATTATAAATTTCTGTTCTTACAAGCTTTACAACAAACCCTCTTTATCAACACTAGATAAAGAATAGAAATCTAAAACCCTATTAGATTTCTAATGAACAAGAACTAGAGAACATTACTATGTTCTTTCCTAGAGAACACTACTCTAACTCAAGCTTCAAGAACCTTTTTACAATAGCATCAAATAACAGAAATTTCAAAAATGAAATTACAATCAAAGATTATGGAGAGAAACAACCTGATGATCCTATGAATATGAATGCATTAGTTACCAATCAAGGTTGAATTGCAGAAACAGAATTTCAGAACATGTTCTCCATTAAACTTTTGAAATCTCTTGCCCAAGAAATCATTCAATACCCGTGAAGTCTAAAGAGTGGGACAAGAAGTTAGTAAACCCAAAAAAATCACTTTCTAACTCTTAGAAGACTTGTGTATAGTCAGAAAATTTGAAGTGTTCAAGTTGCAAACTGTAACACCCCGTAGGCCTCCGACGTGTTATCATTAATAATATCAGATTAGCGCTTGAAACATAGTTTATACAATTCAGCGGAAGCACAGAATCGTTTTCTTGATTCATTATGTATGGAACCACAAATATAATCACTAAACACAACAGTAAACATCTATCATGCCCTGCTGATCCAATTTCTCATATCATAAACCATCCAGACAGATATCTAACAGACTTAGGCAGATTATCAAATATACAACAATTATACTCAGGGAAAAGTCTTATATCATAAACTCAG
>PYAF01006309.1:2186894-2214592 GCA_007407185.1 Glycine tomentella | reverse complement strand
AAGGAGGTAGGAACAAAGGGGATTGTGCCTGACCACAATTGTTTCTTCCATTGGTAACTTCTTTATCTTTTTACTTATTTTAATTTCTGAGTTTATTCACACACCAACCACAATTCAACAATTACTTCTTTGTTCTTTAATTTCTGTTTTTACCTCCAATCATTTAGAATTAATGTTATTGTAAAAATTACCCCAATCCTTGTGGAGACGATAACTCACTTACCTACTTTATTACTTGTTAACGATCGGTGCACTTGCCGTATCAATCGCGTTAGCGCGCAACAGCGCCACTTTGGCGCTCTTGGCGCCAACTTCCAGCACTTGTGGCGCTCTTGGCACCAATTTGCAGCACCTGTGGCGCTCTTGGCGCCAGACTCCGTCGCTAACTTCTGTCGCTAATTTCGTCGCTAATTCTGTCGCTAAATTCGTCACTAAGGCTTTCGGGACAGAATTTATAATTTAAATTCTTATTTCTTTTACACCTTTTTATAAAAAGCCTAGGTTATTATACAAACCAAGCCAAGCCTTACTTTTATTTATAACAGAATTTTGTAACAACCTGTAATCGATTACACGCGCCAAATAATTGATTAAAATGCATATGTAATTGATTAAATTGTCACTTAATCGATTAAAGTGTTCAAGGCACATTCTGGATTTTAAAAATGAACAAATAATCGATTAAATCAAAAAGTTTTATTTCAAAAACAGCTTGTGTAATCAATTACGAATATCAGTAATCAATTAAAGCAAAAAAACAAGCTTATTCAAATAGCCTATGTAATCGATTACGAATAATGGTAATCAATTATCACAGCAATGCACAAAATCCATTTTACACTATGTAATCAATTACAAGAGTTGTGTAATCGATTAAAGGGTTCATCAAAGATTTTCCAGTTTTAAACATGAACTGAATAATTGATTAATCTGCTATGTAATCGATTAAAACAGTTACATTTTTCCAAAAACATTACTCAATTAAATCCTTTTTCAAATTGTGAGTAGCTTTGATATTTTAATGAAAACATTTAAGCATGTTAATGATTTTATGCATACAACGCAATGATCAAAAGATTGGTTTCTCCTACATTTTATTTGTATTACAATCATCAAGGCATGTGAAAAGCTCAAAACATTCTTCTAAGTCATAGGCTTCATTCTTCTTGTAGCTCCCCCTATATCCAAGAATCTCCCCCTTTTTGGCTTTGAACATGCCAAAATTTGATTGACCATATGTTTGATTTTGAAGTACTTTGAGGGATGGAAATAGAAGACTTTGAACTATGCAAACCTGAAAACAAATCAACCTCTTTGCCAAGAACAAGTGTTAAGAGATGTGCTTGCATAAACATTAATCATTAACTTCCATTAGTTGCTTCCTTAGACTTAATTTACTCAATTTTCTCCCCCTTACTTAGATAATTCATAAGTTTTTAATTTGTGCAAAACACAGCAGAAAAATAGAGCACAATAGAGTGCAAAATAAAGTATGATATCAATCAATATTTCTCCCCCTATTTGGCTTATCAAAGACAAAAAAAAATAGCACATCATATAATGAGAAGGAGAAAATAAAAACTTCATTAATCAAAGGGGAGGAACAATACATTAATCAGAGAAAAAAAGAAAGAAGATAAAAAAACAAGAAGAAGAAATACAAGAAACTTAAAGTAATTAGAAAGAAAACATAGCAATCCTAAAAGGTTTCGGAACCATCAAGGACAATCTTAGATTCTATGTTTTCTAGCCTAGATTTTATCTCCTCCAAAGTTGAATTAGTCTCAGCCCTGTGCTCATGATGTAGAGACAATAAGCCATCCATCTTTTGAATCATAAGTGATTCAAATGGACTGCAAGATGGTTGAGTAGGGCCTTCATCTTCAGCCTCTTCATCAGCTTCTTCTTCATTTCCAGCAGCAGGGATTTGTTGGCCAGCCATTTGCCGTTATTTAGGGGTTTTGACCATCCTAACCTTGGTGAGATGTTTCTCTTTGATGAGGTTGTTGCTTGAGTTTTTGTTGTCAACAACCTCATTAGAGACATCTATATTAAAGTAATCAATAAACCTGGAAAAAAGAACAGCATATGGAAAAGGGTAATTCATTAACCTCTTGGATTTCAACATAATTTCCTCCAAAATAAGAATCCAATTCATTTGAATGGAATTCTTGAGGCCATAAACAAGTTGGAGGTCATCATCAGTGGCTTGGGCATGATTGGTGGCTCTAGGGGTTAGGATGTATGTGATTATGTAGTGAAGAAGTCTGTCTTCATGGGTCATTGGGCCAGTGCTTAGCCTAAGCTTCAGCCTCATTTAGGAATCAAGGAGCATCCCCTTATATATAATAACCCTTGGTTTCAAAAAAAAAAAAAAATCTTACATCGTTAGCGTGATTGGCATTGATAGCGTGAGATGGCAGCAGAAGGCCATTTCTCACTGAAAGTTGGCACCAGTAGCCCCAAAAGTGCTTCAGGAAGCCAATTTCCCCTAGAATGTGGCGCCGATAGTGTGAAGTTGGCGCCATCAGCACAGGAACTCTGACAGTGCCACTATAAAAGGTCATTTTCGCGATTTTCAGGCCAAAAACCTCCCTCTTCTTCTTCCCACTGCGTTTTCCTCCATTAAAGAGCTTGGGAAGCTCCATACCACTCATTCTTTGGCCAAAACCTTTAGCACCCAACATGAAACTTGTAGGAAATTATCCTATGAACTAGAATCCTTCATCTCTTTTCCCTAAAAACCATCAAACAGAGAGATCATTTTCCCTAGGGAACTTTTCAAAACTTTGATTTTGAAGGGAAAAGAGGCGATTTGCGGGCTTCCAAGCTTGGATAAGTTGTCCACTAGCCTTCCTTGTCGATTTAGAGGTAAGAAACATAAATTCTACCGATTATTGAAGAATTTGTTCTTGAGGTGAATAGTGACCCATTTGAGTTAGAGCTAGAATTAGGCTTGGGTCCTTTAGAAAAGTATGCTTAGGAGGTTGTTGTGATGAAGGATTAGTTTTAAAATATTGATTTTATGGACATTGGATTTTGGATCTGAGAAATGTATGTGTAGGAAGGATATTGGTTAAATTGGTGATTATAGGACATGCATGAGCCTAGATACTTGTACAATATGTGCTCAGGAGGCTTTGTGAACAGAGATATTGTGTTGAAGTAATTGTTTTAACCATATTGTTAATCTTTGAGTTTTGGCCTATATGGAGTATTGAGCTCTTTGAATTGACTTATACCGAGTCTTGGGGAGACTCTATTGCCTTGGTTAGGCCGAGATAGATCCCGCTGAGGGTCTGTGAGTTGACTATTAGGTGGTTAGTTCTGATAACCTTAAGATAGAGGACTAAGAGGTTTAAATGGAAAGGAATAATGTTTCTTTTCATTCTAACGGTTGAGAACCGTTATTGATTGTTTGTATGCCTTCATGTAGGGTGTGATATGGAGACTACTGGTGGTTGTGACCACGAAGTCGGGAGAGCCGGTGTAGCGCTGAGAGCAGGTAAGCTCTTTGTTCTTGGGAGTGTTTTCCCTTGATTGTGTTTCACGTACTCCGAGGGAGTGATGGTTATTGTATGTCATAATGCATGTGTATTGAAATTGTGCATTACTGCTTTTATTGAGAACATGTATATGATGTACACTGTGATGATATGTTGTATGATTGATGAGATTTCTCTGGCCAGTAGAATAGATTACTATGGACTCCCGTTGGAAATGTGCCCTTAAGTGGATAATCTTCCCTCAGAAGTGCCATAGGTGCCCAAGTAAGTCCTGAGAGAATGTGCCCTTAAGTGGATGATCTTTCTCAGGTATTGGCATGAAGTCCTAAGGGAATGTGCCCTTCAGTGGATGATCTTCCTCAGGCAATGTGCGCAGAGTCCTGAGAGAATGTGCCCTTAAGTGAATGATATTTCTCAGGCAATGATGCGGAAAGTCATGAGAGAATGTGCCCTTCAGTGGATGATCTTTTCAGGCAATGTTACATGTTGATATATATATTGTTACACCTGTGTTGTGATATACATGTGATATGCTTTATGAGAGCCGTGATGGCTGGTTGTGTGTGTGATGCCAATTTTAATACTATGTGCCATGGAAGTGAACTAGGGGGAGGAAAGACCTCCAAGAATCATGAGTTTACTGAGATTTGTATCTCACCCCATGTGTGGGGATTATGTTTTATAGGTGATGCTCAACGAGCGGATGATGGATCTCAGGGCAAGAGGCCTGAGCTCTGATGTTGTTCTGTGGGAACCTTAGGCATATATTTTGAGAGCATGTGGGCTCTTTTCTTTTGGTTATGTTTGTATTTTGTACCCCTGAGGGGAGGATGCACAGCTAGTGTGTTTTTTGTATATGTTGTATATCTGAGAGTTTGGTGTATGTAAAGAGGACAGGGTATATGGTACCTTATTTTGTACAGCCATTGTTGAGATTCTTTTACTGAGTTATATGGCTTATTTTGGTCCTCTGATTATTATGAAGCGTGTAATTACCATACATAATGTAAAGATGTTATTGTTGATGACTTATGATGACGTCATTTTTTTATCGCTTCCGAATTGATTAGTTTTAATTAATTGCTGCGCTTAACAACCATAAATAAATGTTAATGAACCGGATGCATACGGGGCGTTACACTATAGGTTTCCACCCTATTATAACCTCCAACCTCTTCTTCAAATTTCCTTTCACCTTCAAAGGAAATTCCAGCAACTGCTTCCCAAACTTCAGGAGTAATTTCCATGGCTACTCCATTAACTTGGGACAAAAGGGTCCCATCCATAGAGCCCTTAGCACAGGTGTAAAACTCCTTTACTAATTCAAGGTAAAAGGTACCCTTCATCTCAACAAACTTTCTCAATCCCTGAGTTTCAAGAAAAGCAAGGAATTGAAAACCTTCTCTTATGAACCAGTCAAGTTCAAGGTATTTGGAAGGACAGACTAATTTGGTGGCATTGAACTGAAGATAGGTCATTTTGTCTCTCTCAACAGGAAACCAATGGTCTAACCTATTGACAGTAGGGTTAGAGGTTTCACCAGCCTTTCTCTTGGAATTTTTGACTCTCTTAGATGTGGACATGGCTAATGGATGATGAGAGACTATCTGGACAGAGTTTCTAAACTTAGAGGGAAGAAGAACACAGAAGTGCTTAAGAAAGAAGATGAGGATGGTGTGATTTCTTCCTTCAACAAAGGTTGTATTTATAGAAGATTTTGGACTCCAAAGTTCAACTTAGAAATGAGGAACAGTTAGTTCGTATTAACCCACTAACATTAAAGCACAGAAGATTCAAATTTGAATTAGGTGGCAGTTGGGAAGTTACAATTTCCAAGAAAATCTGACAGATTCTGCAGTAACTCCATGAATAATCGATTATATGCTTATGTAATCGATTAATTCGTAAGCAAAATCTGTTTCTGCAAAATCTATAATCGATTAATCCTCTTTTGGAAAACCCTTTGTGAGCACTATATGCTGTCCACCTTCTGCAGTAACTTGGAAAACCCTTTCCTCTTTATGTAAATCCAAAAATTAGACCCAACATGCAAAAGAGGAAAGGGTTTTCCAAACCATAGTGCTCACAAAGCTTAAAGATATAAAATCTCCACAGTCATCCTCAGCCCTTATTGACAAGAAATAAAAGAACTAAAAAACAAAAAATAGAAGGTGGACCGCATGCAATAGGAGCTTTCATACCTTAACCTGGAGCCTTAGGAACTTCACACAGTCAACAATTTCATGAAGCATCACCGCTCTGTCTATCTACAACCACAACAATTTCAGCAAAAAGAATACCCACATAACAAAAGCCCAGAGAAAGAGGAGAGAGAGACAGTAGTAGTTGGTGTATCACAGACTGGGAGAGGCAAGACACTAGGGCACGAGATTCCAATTTAAAAATTAACACTGTTATTCAAAGACGGTTAAAGGTAAATCGTATTGAATTAGCAAGACAAAGACTGTTTCCTTAGCAAACGTCGTTTTTTTTTACATTTCAACATCATTTCTTTATAAACCGTCATTGTAATGTTCGCTTTTATTACAAAATTGCCACATCGTATAATACTATGACGTTTTTCTTATAACCGTCGTTGTACTGGTGTCGTAGAAGCAATGCTTTGTAGTAGTGCCATCCATGCAGTTGTAAAAATATTGAAATTTCTATCTCGCCCTTTTTCATCCACGTCCATACTTGTAGCCTTGCTTGATCCAAAATCTTTCCTTTGTCAAATGATGAGCCTTTGAAGATGCATGAGTTCCTCCAATTCCAAATACTAGCGACTATAACACTCCATATCAGTTTTCCAAATGAGATCACCACTTTTAGATGCCACCGAATTTGTATATTGCCAAAAAGTGATGCTCAAAATTTGATGGTATGGCTTTGAACTCCCAGCCACAAGTAGATTTTGTGCAATTGAAGAATACATGTGTAGAAGATTGAAATTGAGATGTCGTCCGTTTTCCACACAAACGTACGAGGATTATAGGCGCAGTAACCCCAGACACCCATTTCTTAATCTTTCCTCGTTTACAAAATCTTAATTTCCCCATTTAAAATGATCTTATATCAGTTATATGCAATTACCGTGCGTTGCTTCTCCCTTAACTGGTCGTTCAAATATATAAATTGAGCAAGCATTTTCCAGTCTCCACTTAACTCAACATAATGTTGACAAATGCATTCTTCGTTCTAATTTTGTACGTTCTTAGTAGCGGCAGCATTGTCAGCTACTACTACCACCACCTCGATCGGTCGCATGTCTGAAGGAAGAAACAGACACACACTCCAACCCTCGTCGACTTTCCAATGCAGAGTCAAATGGAGATGACAACGATACATTTTACATAACTGCTACGATGCTAATTGTCTAGCTCCGTTGCTGTAGTGGTGGTTATCGTTGTGCTAGCTATTGTGATTCGGTGTTAATTTGTTTCTTTGGCGCTTTTAATTTTCTTTTCTTGATTAATGTGTTTTAGTATGTTGGTTTTGTAATTCAAAATCAGATGTTTCAAACTGTGACATCCAAATAAGTTATATATATATATATATATATATATATATATATATATATATATATATTCTAAATTCATTAATGTCATACATACATACTTTGTTAGTTTTTTCATAGCTATCAAACTCTCCAATTAATTCGTTAATTCTTATGAACTACGAGTTTATTCACTTTTTACTAGTTGAATTGTAAATTAGGTAAACTCTTGAGTTTATAACTAAATCAGTCAATTACTAAGTTAAAAAAATTATACCAGCATACGAGTTATTTTGAATTATTTTTCGTCCATTTAGAATTTAACACACCTCCATTTTGGTATGTTGTATCTGAATTGAGGAAGTTTCACCTTTAACAATATCTAATCTTTTTATCTAACAACATCGTCAAACACTTATTTTCCAACAATATCAAATCCTCGATGAATGTTCTATCACTATTATCAAATCCACAAATTATTATATAATTAACAATAATGTATTACTAGACTTGATTATTTAAGATTAATGTTTAGAGTTAAACATATTTAAGAATTAAATTATAATTTTAGTTAACTAAGAATATAATTTAATTCTTAAATATGTTTACATTATTTATTTTTAGTAAGTTATATATATATATATTGAATTAAAATATAATTAATAATTTAATATATGATTTATTTAAAATATATGAAAAAATAAGAAAGTGTATTCTGAAATATAATTTTACAGTCTGAAATAAACATTTTAGAACAAGAAGCAACATGGGAAGCAGAAAGCAATGCTCATCCTCATCTCACAAGAAAGAGGAATCATCCTGATGTAAGGAATTATAAGATTGATTGAATAAAAAAATAAAAAATATCACAAGTTTAATTATTCCATTAATAAAAACTAACTATTAACGACTAAAATTTTTCCATAAAAAAAAAAAATAGCCGTCCTCATCTCATAAGGAAGTACAGATTATGAACTCGAGTCCATCCTTTCTTCTTTACATGTATTAGGCTAATGTAATGGGTCTTACCCATATCAATCATCTGATTCTGAATAATAAAAAATCAGTACGAATAAAAAATGGCAATAACTGAAAATATAGCCACCCTAGCTCTTCTTTTTATTTCTTAGTTTCCCATGAATAAAAAAAATAGTTTCACATAAAAACTGAAAAAATAACACAAGCATCTAAGAAATCGACTGAATACATTCACATAACCATCCAACCAAACAAACAATAAAAGGCATTAACATAATAATTTTCAATTATAACCTTATAAGGAAAGAATTGCTACTTGATAGATTTTCTTCCTTGGGAAATGTTAAAGAGAGATTAAGTGATGAGTTTGGTTTACGAATTAAAGTGGGGCATTTAATTATTGATTAAAAATAATATATATATATATATATATATTTACAATTTATTTTAACCATTAGTTTTTCAATCAATTGTTATAATTTTCATTTTAAAGGATTTTCGAGTAAAGAGAAATATTTAGTTACTTATAAATAAAACTATTATTCCTGCAGTCTTGAATATTGTTATTCTTAATTATAAGATTATTTTTTAAAATTTATTTGTCCTTTTTTATAATATTTTTTTTAATTTTTAAATGCATTAATTATTTTTTTCTATATATCCTTACTTAATTATCCTCTCTCTAAACATTAATGACAAACAAATAAATGGATAGAGAGAATAAAAGTATAATTTTAGAATAATAGTACAAATAATTGAAAATTTATTGCCATAACTATTTTTTCTAAGTGAATTAGTTAAAAAAGTCTTTTTAATTAGAAACAAAGAGTATAAATAACAAAAAAAATTGTCTTTTTTCAAATATAAACAAATCTCTATTACCTATTATTTATTTAATGAGAATCTCCAAAATACCTCATTTAAGAATGTTAAAGATTTTATATTTGGTAGCAACTCCTAACAAAGGATAGTTTAGAAAATATATTTATTTTTTAATTAGAAATAATAAATTTAATGAAATTAACTAATTTTTTTAATAAATATAAAGTGTGTATTTTTTTTTGTTTATAATTGTGATCGGAGGGTGTATTATTTATCAAATCATCACTGTTTTATTTTAAAATATTATCAATAAATTAATAAATGATAGTATTATTTTTTAAAACTTGAAAGTTGGTGCTTTACTTGCCGTTCGTGGCACGACTGTGATTTGAAGGGTCTATGCTAGCCTTCCATTTAACCCGTCCTATGGCTATGACTATGAATCAAGTTGAGTGCAGCTCACAAGGGCTTCTAGAATTCCCAACTAGGTTGCTGGTTTTGAGAATGTTCTTCATCTTACACTCATCTTACCTTAATTCATGGGAATTCTCCTCACCTCACAGTTTCATTTCAACCTTCTTTTGGTGAAGAAATGTGCCTCATAGATATTACAAATAAATAAATAAAAAAGTGGTCAAATTTTGTCACTCTTTTTAATTGACATTATTACTAGGTCACATTGGGGCCCAAAAAAACACTATAGCACAGGGATGGGACACCTCGTCAACAAGCCCGGGCATAGAAAGGTGTTGTTTTGTCAAGGTCTCAAGGGTGGTGAACCCCTCCAACTATTGTGTTAGTATTAGGAAAGCTTTAGTTGGCATTTATTACATAAGCACTTCATTCAATAGGTGATATATTTAATGTATTTTATTTTTAATTTAAATATGTTTTTCATACATGAAAAATAGGTCGTTTTTAAATTATTATCTCAAATTCGCTTTTTACCAATTAAGTATCTAAAAAAATTGTTTTAATGTAATACATACACTTAGTCTCATTTTGTTAACTGATGACATGTCAGACAGGGTGACATATCATCAAGCCTAGTCACAAAATCAAATTAAAATCATGTTATTATTCATTATTTATTTTTTTAAAAATCAAGTTATTACATTTTATTAACTAATAATTTTTTTTTAAAAAAAAACTTAACTTTGATTTGGAAAACATTCCCTCTTCGAAAAGATGAGTTCATCTTCTTGATAGTGGTAGTGACTTTCTGTAATGATTGATTATAAGTATTATCGAGATTGATTGTGATATCTAGTAAGTGGAAACAAAAGGAGAGATTTCTTGAGGTGTACATGTTATCACATTCAAGACAGGATTCATCCAAGAGAAGATTCATCTTTGAACTATCGCAGGTACTGTAATTTTTTTGTTTTGTTTATTTGCTTTTACTTTCTTAGTGGATTGCTTTCTATCTTTGAACTATAGCAGGTACTGTAATTTATTTTGTTTTGTTTATTTGCTTTTACTTTCTTAGTGGATTGCTTTCTTTTTTAAAATAAAGAATACATGCTACCTGGCAAAACAATTCTTTATAATAAATATGTGCTCCAGAAAAACACCACGATCAAATATTTCTTCAGCTTTAAATCATCAACTTCCATAGAATTTACACGTTCGGATGAAGGTCACTATAGAATGATGATAGCCACAATGTCTTATACACGGCAAAAGCACTGCACTTGTGGAAACAAAAGAAATTCATTCAATGAATTGGGACAGTATCATTTTCTTTTTGGGGTCTACTAAGGACTTTGTATTTTACATGTGAATTAATGAACAACTATTTGATCTAATAAGCACGGATGTAGTATCCTAGCCTTGATTAGAGAGAAGCAAAGCCACCAAATCAAATGGAAACACCCATAAAACAGCTTTCAGTAATATCATTTATAAATAAACAAGAAAAATCAGCCCACAAAAAGACAATGAAGTAACAATACAATATAATATATGATATATAATTTACATTTGAATAAACATTCTAGAACTTGTCGCAGAAATTACATCGACTCTGAAAGACAGAATAAGAGAGCTATGTAAAGCACAATAATTTAGGACGAATGCACAGCAGAAAATGGAGAAATGTCTATTTGCATGGACGAAAAGAAGTTATACAACTACCTATATAAACTTAATAAGGCCTCAAATTGTAGAAGGATTCATTCTCTAAGGAAGTATCTCCATGGATTCTAGAGTGGGATTTTTGCTCTCTCTCTTTTCTCTTTTCATCTTTTTCTCCTTACTCAGAAATAAATTATAAATGAAACTGCCTCAGGAAAATCTAGGATGATGGCACATTAAAGTGGAAAAGCCATGATATGACAAATGCAAAAACCATACAAGCAAGCAAGAAATTCAGGAAGCGATGGCCGTGCCAAAATCTTTGAGGTTCTGCTGAAGGAGCAGGTGTGGAGAGTGTGGCTGCTGTAGTAGCATTGTTAACGTCGCTAAAATGCTCCGTCAACTCCTCATTTCCTCCGTAAACATTCCGAGCAACAGAATGGCAAATTTCACATGTCCTGTTAAAATTTAAGCAAACAGAAATAATTAGAAAAACACATTTTAAAATTCGAAGGAAATCTGTTCTGCTAAATTGTTACTATCATAGTGGTGTAGTTAAGACAACTCCAAGAAAGCATGATTGCACTTACTACTAATGCTCCAAGCAATGTACAATTGCAATCATATATACATAAGCATACATCAAGTGCAAAATTGTATTATGATCCACTTCAAACAAGCAAAGCCTCAATAATCCAAAAGGTAATACTGTTAACATGCATGGACTGAAAAATGATATAACAAAACCCGGACTTTTTTCTGCTTGTCCAACATAAGCAGTGTTTGAAGGGTGGAGATACTATTCTCTCACTCTTTTAATAAACGAGTTTAATTTATTTTTTAACAAAGATACTCATCAATCAACATATACTAGGCTGTCATGGCAGAAGGGTTAACCAATCAGAATAATTCATGATTTTAAAGTTTTTCAGCTCTAGTTAGCCCAACTCAAATCTCTATATACAAAGGCCCAATTGCCTTTTTATAAGTCCACAACTGTCTTTGACAACCATGTCACGTTTTTAAAGCCTCAAAATTAAGGAAAAAAAGGTATCATGAAATATATGCCACCAATGAAGGCATCAACACATCAATTAAAGAAGATTCCAACATTGAAAAGATTCAAATTCTGTTGCATTATTGGATTTGAATTTAGCCATGAAGTAATGCACTTGGATGGATTTGCGTCTGAATCAGACATAACAATAGATCCTTCTTCAATAAATGGCCCCTATAAATTGCTTTTAAATTGACAATGAAGCATGGACGGTCACCAGTCCATCACTAAAGCATGCCCTACCATGTTATCACAAAAGCACAAATAACTTATCTCCTTACTTTGATTAAGAATTTAGGGATTGTAATTAAAATTAAGAACTAGCACTTGCCACTGAATAAAGGTTTTAACTGTTCCATTATATGCAAGTGACACTGCTGAACCAGTACATGGAAGTATGAAATTATTTTACCTTAAAACAACTGCAACAAGGGATCTGAACATCAGTACCAAGTACAAACATTCAGTAGCTTGTGGTACTCACAAGTCACAACTATTATGCAATCTAAAAGTTGTCGTCATACAGCATACATGAACAGATTATCTGGGACCAGTAATCTGTAGATTAAAATATTCTAGGTGGCACATCAGTGAGCAACTAGCATCTACCGAGATATTTGAATCCATGAATAGGAGTCAGAAGGGGTCAAATCTCCACTTTGAAAGAGATAAAAAGAATAAGAAAGAAGAGAGTAATATAGATTCCTAAATTTCAGAAAAATGACAAAGCAACAAAGAATCCCACTGTGCTTAGGTAGACAAGCCAGCGAATCAGTGGGACTAGCTGATGCTTTACGCCTTTTTCTTTCTTTCTCCATCATCTTCTTTAAATAATTTAATCTTCTATAACTTTCCCCTTTCATGGAAAAATAATTGAGCCTTCCCCACCCCCCACCCCCCTCCCCCCCTCCCCCACTGCAATTTTGTTCTTTACACCTTCTAAAATAGGCTTCCAAATACTTCCCCCACCATCTTCTTCAGCCTTAGATTCATCACTCAGTTAAACAATCCACAACTCAAATTCATACACTTCAATTAGTTTCCTACTCTCTAATCATTAACATCAAACACTTCAAGCAAATAAAAATTTGTGAATTGTGAGTAATTGCAAATCTTTCAAGCAGCACTAAGACACAACAAGAAGTTGACATGTTCCAATTATCAATGCCATGAATCAACAAAAGGGTATCTAAAATTTCACATAAAGCTCCAAAATTTAGATAGAAAAAGTAAATCTCAATAACAAAAAAGTAGCAGGGAAAGAGAGGGTTTTCAGTTTCACATTCACCTATTTCCCTTAATCTTGAACCAGGCCTCAGCACAGTGCTTGTGAGCAGCAGCCAAATCATCCTTACAGGAACATCCCAATTCAATGGGGGCACCAGACTCATGACTATCGCTCTCTAAACCCATGTGACAAATCCTACAATCCTTCTCCACTTTAGCCAAATGCACCTTGATCTCAGGAACCCCACTTCTAGTTTCCACCTCCACAGAACACTCAGAAGCAGAAGAAGAAGCTCTTCCAGAATGAGGAACACCCCCAACCTCAGGATCAGAAACACAAGCAAAGCTGTAATCATCATATGAACCACCATTTGTTGAGTAGAAACGGGAATAGCAAGAACCATCATCAGCATCAGAGAAGCATACGCTCCCTTCACCACTCAAATCACTTCCAACAACCGAATGGCGATGATTCCCATTCCCTTGCTCCAAATCAACATGGGACATCTGCAAAGTGGACATTTTTCGGCCCACAAGAGCAAAACAAAGACAACAACAACAAATAACGTTTTCTCAGAGGTTGAGACAGAAAACATGAAATGCCTCAAAATTTGGAGCGTTGGGGATTGTGTACCGGAAGAAAAGTACAGACATATATATAAAAAAAAGAAAACAAAATTATCTAAAAAAAAGGGAGGGGGGCACTTGGTTGGGGTTAAAGAATTCAGAAACTGGATTAGGTGAGCATTCTCTTCAACCCCATTAATGCAAAGTTCCAAAAGTTTCAAGTTTTGGAACGGGGCGAGGAAAGTTGCATTCTTTTATTACTGGGAATGGAGAGAGAGTGTGAATGGTGAAATGAGACGAAGAGTACAGGTGCGGGGGAAGAAGGCAGAGACAGTGACCCCTGCCAACAACAACACAAACAAAGGTGCTGTGTGAGCACAGAAATACTCCCACGAGATTGCATTGATAAAGGAGTGTGACATAATAATAATAGTAATAGTAATAACCTTTATTTTTAGAAAAATAATCTTATCTTAATATATATATATAGTCATTTGTATAATCAATGCAACAATTGATTCGATTAAGGAAAATTGAAAATTGAAGCAATCAAAGGAAATAAAATCATAACAACCCAGTAAATTAGTATATGCTAGGGATGGTAAAACGGGTCAGGTCCGGCGTGTTAACTCATTTAACCTAAAAAAAAATGTGGATTGGGTTGAAATTATAAACCTACATAGAGTAAATGGGCCGGGCCAATCCGATCTACTAAAATGTGGGCCAAAACCTGGGTCGGGCCAGGCCAGCCCACCGGACCCTCAGCCCACAAAGAAAATGAAATCATGTGAGTGCCAGTACACACTAAGCAACAAGGTGCAACCTATAGTCTTTAATAAAAATAAAAAAATTAGAAAGATATTTTCCTTTGAGTGGTTGAGAATGAGAATACAGTGTGACTGTGACAGTATGAGACTAAGTTTGTGAGAGGGAGGTTGGCTTGAGATATTTTCCTTCGTCCTTCTTGCTTCTGCGTTTCACCTTTTTGCTTCTTGCTTCCGGCAAGGCGGTGGCGGCACCTTCAGCCTTCGTCCTTCCTGCTTTCGACACGGTGACACCTTTGGTCTGCACCTTCGTCCATCCGAGCGTCCCAGTGTCCCGTCCATCCGAGCTCACCTTCGTTCGGCGTCCCGTCCGTCCATCTGAGTTTCACCTTCGTCCGTTTGTTCGAGGCTTCAAGCTCTACTGTCTAGTGAGTGGTGAGCTTTGCAAAACACCCATTTGGTATTTTAAATTATTTCAGATGCATATATAAACTTTTAAGAGAAGTTGCAATATTCCAAAATTAATGTAATGAGTAAATGTAATGTGTTGCTATGAGTAGGGTTGGCAAAGTGGGTCAACCAACCAAAAATGGATCGGGTTGACCCAAGCCCACAAAAAATGTGGGATGGGTCGGGCTAGCCCACTTTTGCAAAGTGGGCTGAAAATGCTAGCCCACCCCACTTTAAAATGGGTTAGTGGGCCAGTGGGCCAGCCCGGCCTGTTTAATAAAAAAAAATTTAAAAAGACAAAAAAATTATGTAAGTTATGCTAAAAATTAATAATAAATTCATGCCTGCAATTATTTTAATACCTTACCTCACATGAGATGATCAGAACATGAGAAGCCAGAAGCAACATAATCAAACAAGTCCTGCAAGATTCATTGAACTTCCAAGAACAATTAAATAAAACTAGAATGTGAAAGATATATGCAAAAACCAACCAAGAATCCATGGGAAATTATATGTTACTGATAGTATGATACTAGATTAATACATAAAATTAAAGTTAGCAAAGCAACATCCATAGTTCCATACATTAAATTTTTAAAATTTGCTAAAAACAAGTTAAAAACATTACAACTTCCAAAATTCCAAATATTAAATTGAAGAAGTAGTTGCATCTAAGCATATTCAAAAGTTATTGTATTTGATCCCTTGGAAACAATTGGATCCATATTTAAAGCACAAAAGTCATTCTCAGCATCTTCAGCTACAAATTATAATCCAAAAATAAAAAATAAAACTAGCTAATGAATAATGATGATTTAAAAGAAAAGTAATTGGCAATTTAAATTGTAAAATAATGAAATTAAAGAAACTACCATTCTCAGCAAAACCATGCAGCCAACTACGAGTACAAATCAAGGCTTCGATATTTTCTAACAAGAGACGATTTCTATACTTGTTTATAACATGTGATCCAATGCTAAAAGCAGATTCAGAAGCCACTGTAGTAATAGGAATGTTCAACACATCACGAGCCATTATGGATAATTCTGGAAAGCGATTATAATTACCCATCCACCATTACAAATCATCCAACTCTTCATAGTACACAAAATCCAAGTTTGGTTCATCCAGATAAACATCAAGTTGTGACTTTCCAACTTTAGAAGCTAGTTGACTATTGTGCATTTTCAATTTCTATTACATATGACAAGTTGAACACAAAAAAAATAAAATAAAATCAACGAAGTACACAACACAAAAAAGTAAATACTTACATAATAGCATAATAATAATAATTGTATAAGCATGTACTTATACCAAACATTCTTTTATTTATTCCCTTGAGTTCCTTTGGCATGCTTGAAGAAGTAGTCTGGGGTCTTGGGTGAAAAGAGTGAAAAGGGGCATCATTATTAGTGTTTCTTGGGTTTGAATACCTCTCAAAGAGCATGTATAACTTTCTTCGCACATCTTGGATCTTTTCCTCACAAGAAGATTCATCAGTTGTTGAGTAACAATAAGTCAATGAAGTAAACTTAATACGTGGGTCAAGAACTGCTCCAAATGCAAGAATGGTGCTATACTCATCCTAGTATTTGTTAAATTTCATCATCACCATTTCTCCCATACTCCTTATAACCTCATCTTCACTTTGCAAACTCTCAGTAAGTACACGCTGAATTTTCCAAACTTGCAAGAAATATAAGTTGGAAGTAGGATAGGAAGTGTCTGAAATCAAATTTGTAGTATCAAAGAATGGCAACAAGAACTCACAAATTTTTTCTCCTCTTTCCCACTCATCTATTGAAGGACACCACTTGTAATTAGGATCTTTTGATTGAAAATTTCCAAAAGCCCATTTATATTTGAGAGCACTCACTAGCATCATATAAGTGGAATTCCATCTAGTGGAAATATCTAGACACAATTGCTTTCCAATACCATCAGATTCAAAACCAAGTTGTTGAATACATTTTTTAAACTTTCTCATCCTACCCTCCAATCCCTTCACATATTTCACACCCTTTCTAATTTTATCTAAGGCACCACTAGTAACTTTTAATCCTTGTTGAACAATAAGATTCTAAATATATGCACAACAACGAATATGAAAAAACCTCCATCACATAATAACCAACCACTTGTTCCAAGATCATTTTTCAAAATGTCTTGCATGTTATCATTGGCGGATGCATTATCTAAAGTGAGAGAAAAAATCTTTTGCTCTATTTTCCAATCCTTCAAAAATTGAAAAACCCTTAAAGCCAAGTCAAATCCAGTGTGAGGAAGAGGTATATGACAAAAATTAAGAATTTTACTATTTAACTTCCAATTATCATAAACAAAATGAGCAGTTAAACATATGTAACCCTCAGAGGTACAAGATGTCTATAAATCAGAAGTTAAACATTTTTTATTTAGAATGCTAGCCATCATCTTTTATAGCTTCTCCTTCTCTCTCTTGTAAATGGTTAGGACATGAGGTTTTATAGTATTCCTAGAAATAAGGTGTGCATCAGGATTCTAATACTTAATCCAACTTCTAATCTTTTTATACTCAACAAAGTTAAATGGCAAATCATGCTCAATAATTGCAGTAGCACACATCTCACGTGACACCATTTGATCTAACTTTGGAGTCTTCAATTTTCCTTGTAAATCTACCATCATTTGACCAACATCTTCAAATTTAATTGCCTTACACTTTGAGATATGACGATTTAAGTGAGATGTCTCATATGCATTACCCCCATTTTTATACTTTGTTTTACAGGTCTTACACTCTGCTATTTCTATCCCATCATCACCCACTCCTATCTTATTGAAAAAATTCCAACAAACTAAACTTGTTGCTTTCCTTTTCTTGTTGTTTTTGGTTGGCTCATCGGCTTGAGATGATTCAATAGGTACTTCAGAATTTTCAACATGTTCATGCTCATTCACAATCTCAGACTCCATATTACAACTAATGGTGAATAAAATCCATATGGCTGCATCAATAGAAAATGCTGCCTAGCTACCATAAGTGCTTCCAATTTCCAAGATGCATACAACGAAATACCTCAAATTAATGTAACAAGTAATGGAGTACTGTAAGTTGTTATGATTGAACGAATATTGACAAGGCATGCATGTGAGTGTTGTTTGTAATGGCATTTGATCACTTGGTGTGGAATTATAAGTTTCATCCTTCGAGCTCTGTTCAATAATTTGGAATTTTAAATTATACCCATATGAAAAGCTACATGATTTATATATAGGTGGTTGATTATTGTGAATTAACAACTTGTAGAATGCAATTTAATCTGGATTGGCACTAATTTTAATTTGAGTTTTTTTTTTTACAATCTTCATTATTAAGAAAGTGTTAAGTTTGAATAAAAAATATTAAGTTCCCAAATAAAGTATTAAGTTCAAATTAAAATAAATATTACTTTTTTAAGCTTTGTGAGGTTGAATATTTTTTATCTCTTCATTTACTTAAATTGTTCTAAGTTGTTAAGTGATTCAGGATTAGGTGATTCAGTTTGCTTCTTATTTTTTCAACTAGCCATCCTCAATTAAGTTGTTAAGTGATTCACGATTAGGTGTTGATTTTTTGTAGATCATCATTTCTATTAATAATGTATGGTTATTCTTTTTCCTTTTTTATTTCTTAATACCTTGACAGTTCTTGTAGTTCCTTTTCTATTTCCTCATACGTTGACAATTCTTGTAGTTCATTCTCTCTCTTGAAAATGATGTATGTTATATTGTTATTCTTGGTGTTGAGGTTGATTTTCTGTTTTTCATTTAATGTTTGATTTATGATAGTTGTAATATGGAGTCTGAGATTGTGAATGAGCATGAACATGTTGAAAATTCTGAAGTACCTATTGAATCATCTTAAGCCGATGAACCAACCAAAAACAACAAGAAAAGGAAAGCAACAAGTTCAGATTGTTGGAATCTTTTCAATAAGATAGGAATGGGTGATGATGGGATAAAAAGAGCAGAGTGTAAGGCCTGTAAAACAAAGTATAAAATTAGGGGTAATGCATATGGGACATCTGACTTAAATCGTCATATCTCAAAGTGTAAGGCAATTAAATTTGAAGATATTGGTCAAATGATGGTAGATTTACAAGGAAAATTGAAGACTCCAAAGTTAGATCAAATGGTGTCACGTGAGATGTGTGCTACTGCAATTATTGAGCATGATTTGCCATTTAACTTTGTTGAATATAAAAAGATTAGAAGTTGGTTAAGTATTTGAATCCTGATGCACACCCTATTTCTAGGAATACTATAAAACCTCATGTCCTAACCATTTACAAGAGAGAGAAGGAGAAGCTAAAAAAGATGATGGCTAGCATTCCAAATAGAATATGTTTAACTTCTGATTTATAGACATCTTGTACCTCTGAGGGTTATATATGTTTAACTGCTCATTTTGTTTATGATAATTGGAAGTTAAATAGTAAAATTCTTAATTTTTGTCATATATCTCTTCCTCACACTAGATTTGACTTGGCTTCAAGGGTTTTTCAATTTTTGAAGGATTGGAAAATAGAGCAAAAGATGTTTTCTCTCACTTTAGATAATGCATCCGCCAATGATAACATGCAAGACATTTTGAAAAATGATTTTGGAACAAGTGGTTGGTTATTATGTGATGGAGAGTTTTTTCATATTCGTTGTTGTGCACATATTTTGAATCTTATTGTTCAACAAGGATTAAAAGTTGCTAGTGGTGCCTTAGATAAAATTAGAAAGGTCGTGAAATATGTGAAGGGATCGGAGGGTAGGATGAGAAAGTTTAAAGAATGTATTCAACAACTTGGTTTTGAATCTGATGGTAGTGGGAAGCAATTGTGTTTAGATGTTTCCACTAGATAGAATTCCACTTATATGATGCTAGTGAGTGCTCTCAAATATAAACGGGCTTTTGGAAATTTTCAATCAAAAGATCCTAATTACAAGTGGTGTCCTTCAATAGATGAGTGGGAAAGAGGAGAAAAAATTTGTGAGTTCTTGTTGCTATTCTTTGATACTAGAAATTTGATTTCAGGCACTTCTTATCCTACTTCCAGCCTATATTTCTTGCAAGTTTGGAAAATTCAGTATGTACTTATTGAGAGTTTGCAAAGTGAAGATGAGGTTATAAGGAGTATGGGGGAAATGATGATGATGAAATTTAACAAATACTAGGATGAGTATAGCACCATTCTTGCATTTGGAGCAGTTCTTGACCCACATATTAAGTTTACTTCATTGACTTATTGTTACTCAACAACTGATGAATCTACTTGTGAGGAAAAGATCCAAGATGTGCGAAGAAAGTTATATATGCTCTTTGAGAGGTATTCAAACCCAAGAAACACTAATAATGATGCCTCTTTTCACTCTTTTCACCCAAGACCCCAGACTGCTTCTTCAAGCATGCCAAAGGAACTCAAAGGAATAAATCAAAGAATGTTTGGTGTAAGTACATGCTTATACAATTATTATTATTATGCTATTATGTAAGTATTTACTTTTTTGTGTTGTGTACTTCGTTGATTTTATTTTATTTTTTTGTATTCAACTTGTCATATGTAATAGGAATTGAAAATGCATAATAGTCAACTTGCTTCTAAAGTTGGAAAGTCACAACTTGATGTTTATCTGGATGAACCAAACTTGGATTTTGTGTACTATGAAGAGTTGGATGTCTTGCAATGGTGGAGGAGTAATTATAATCGCTTTACAGAATTATCCATAATGGCTCGTGATGTGTTGAACATTCTTATTACTACAATGGCTTCTGAATCTGCTTTTAGCATTGAATCACATGTTATAAACAAGTATAGAAATCGTCTCTTGTCAGAAAATGTCGAAGCCTTGATTTGTACTCGTAGTTGGCTGCATGGTTTTACTGAGAATGGTAGTTTCTTTAATTTCATTATTTTAAATTTAAATTGCCAATTACTTTTCTTTTAAATCATCATTATTCATTAGCTAATTTTATTTTTTATTTTTGGATTATAATTTGTAGCTGAAGATGCTGAGGATGACTTTTGTGCTTTAAATATGGATCCAACTGTTTCCAAGGGATCAAGTACAATAACTTTTGAAGATGCTTAGATGCAACTACTTCTTCAATTTAATCATTTTGCATTTTGGAAGTTGTAATGTTTCTAACTTGTTTTTAGCAAATTTTAAATTTAATGTATGGAACTATGGATGTTGCTTTGCTAACTTTAATTTTATGTATTAATCTAGTATCAGACTATCAGTAACATGTAATTTCCCATGGATTCTTGGTTGGTTTTTGCATATATCTTTCACATTTTAGTTTTGTTTAATTGTTCTTGGAAGTTCAATGAATCTTGCAGGACTTGTTTGATTATGTTGCTTCTGACTTCTCAAGTTCTGATCATCTCATGTGAGGTAAGGTCTTAAAATAATTGCAGGCATGAATTTATCATTAATTTTAGCATAACTTAAATATTTTTTTTTTGTCTTTTAAAAAAAATTATTAAACGGGCAGGGCTGACCCACTGGCCCACTAACCCACCTTAAAGTGAGGTGGACTAGCATTTTCAACCTACTTTACAAAAGTGGGTCAGCCCGACCCAGCCAACATTTTTTATGGGCTTGGGCCAGCCCGGTCCATTTTTGGTTGAATGGCCCACTTTGCCAACCCTAGTATATGCATTTAATATTTTGGATATGGTTAGAATTTGTTTGGGTAATAAAATGGTGGGAATTTAAATTATTACTCGGATATAGTTAGGATTTGAATTATTATAATTAGCAAAATACTCTTCATGTATCAATTATTTTTTCTTGATTTTGGGTGAAAGATTTCTAAAGACCAATTGTCATTAATGCAGTGTTTTTTGTGCGTAAATTATTTTTAAAATTTAAATTTTTTTATTAAAAATTATGAAAATTGAGTGTATGTTTGTGTTGACATGTGATGTAACGACCTAAATTTCTACTTATTCTTTATTAATTTTATTCTTACTTAAAGATAAATTTTCTAAGAAACGAATAATAGAAAAGATTTTAAAGCGTAAAATTTGCAAAGGATTTGCTACTCGTATACATAGCCAATGTCTCTGATATAAAAGTTTAGGTAATACAAGTACACTACTTTCTCAAAATCCAGCTTATTACATAACTTCGTTTATATTTCTTCACTACTCCAAGGCTTCACGGAACCTGTCCATCATTGCCATGTAAAAAAAACATGAAACAATTCGGGTGAGAAATAAATTTCTCAGTAGGCAAAGCTAAATCCCAACCCTATTATTAGGTTAGTAAAATCATAAAAAAAATCAAACACATCCACAAGCAATATGCAAACTATATGAATGCATGAGATGAACTATCCCAGGGCAAATGGCTCCCACATATCGTATTGTATGTGGCCACGCTGAGCGTGGTCGCTGCTATAGTCTTACGTAAACATGCATGAATTTTGCCATATATCCTTGCCCATGGGTACTACATATCGTACTGTATGTAGCATTAGATTTTGTTTCACCAAAGCCTCGTACTAGACTTGGAACATGGAAACATGAATCCACCTATCTTAATCACATAAATCATCCATATGAAAAATCAAATGCATAAGTAAAACACAGATCATATCATCATATATATCATAAGTATGGTTACACCACCATATTTTATCCAATAAGCTTTTATAAGTATGGTTACACCAGCATACCTTAATTAAGTAAGATTATTACCAAACTTATGCAATATCAAAGAATAACCTTAACTACAGAAAAATTATGTTAGTTGTCTAACTAATAATCCTCAATATAAATAATATCTAATTCTTTTAAATCTTTACAAGCAAAGGTTCACATCTAGTATACATCTTAATTCTCCTTTCACCTACCACCACACTAATTAGTCCTCAAACTCAAATCATCAAGTATTTCAACCATTCAACTCCACACCATTCATCCTCTACTTCAAAAATTAAATCAAAACATGTCTATAAAAATATAAACAGACAGTCCAAAGTATCATTAAAATCACATCAAAAGATCATCAAATAGACTTCTATACTTCACTAATATTGATGGGTATAAATCATAGTCTATCTTATGAATTAATTCAACATATTCTCATCAAAGAATAACCTTCAAATAGCATGAAATTCAAGCCTAAATAACAACCATAATTTAGCATGTAAATTAATCCAACTTATTGATTAACTAGAGATTCAACTTCACCTACCTCAAGGGAGTTTGAACCTTGCAATTGAATGGATAGATGACTTCATTCCTTCATTCCTTCCTTGAAAAATCCTCTTAGAGAGGAAGCCTTGATATCCTTCTACTAAGCTTGACAAGAACTCTTCCTAAGATTGCTAGGTTTCTCACGAAAATTCTTTCAAAGTGATGGGTTTGTTTTTCTTATTTGATTCAAGCTTTATAAGAGAAAGATGGAATGAAGATGGTGTAGGGACAGAGTGGTCACGTGAATGAGGGTAGGAGAATGCCTTGAGAATGACTTGTGTTTTAGGTCCACCACCTCCCTTTATATAGTGGTTTAGGATTCACTTTATGGAAAAATATCTCCTACACCATAATGACTTATCTTTCCACTTGTCCACCCCTTTACAAGTGTCCCTACACTTGCCCAAATCATAAAGGCTCTTAATTCTCCACCATCCAAGTGTCCAAGCTCTTGAAGTTTCTCCATTTCTCTTGCATTTTCGTGGAGTGGCTAGATTTTAAGAAGTTTCGTGTTTTTCCTTTACCCCAAAACCCGTTTTAGTAAAATAGTGATTCTAGATTTGTTAACCGTTGAATCTCTTTAAAATTTTAAGGGCACACTACTATCTTACATATATAACTTTTGACCGTTGGGATTGTTGAAATAATGTCTAGAGATGTCCACGTGCAAGATGGAAGAGTGTAGAGAAATCTTGGCTTGATTTTTTTATGTTACCTTGCATCCATGCCATACAAGTGTCTTGCCACTTGTTTTCATCCTATGGCTTATCTTCCAAGTGGCTAAATTCAAGAAGCTTCTTCCTCATTCTCCATGCTTCTCCACGTGAATGACAAACTCAAATGGAAGGGAATACAAATTTTTCTTCCTTTCATGCTACATGTGGTCATTTGTGATGACGAATAAAAATCTAGTTTCAATATGATATTTTCTTTAAAAAGAAATCCAATTTAATTTGAATTCTTTTATCTAAGGATAATTGGGAATAATAGATCTCTAGATGTTCCTAAGAATTTATCTCAATGATAGTTTAAATTAATCCCAAGCAGTCTTATACAGGGCAATACATAAACCTTTCATTTTAGACTACATCTTTATCTTGATTTTGATTGGTCTATACTTCTTCTGACCATCAAAATTATTAAATCATTTTATTAAATAGGTCTATTCATCTTATAATTAAGAGAAAATTCTATAGATTTTATGTATCATTTTTCCATATTTTTCTGATGCTTCAATTTTCTTGAATAAAACCTCAAAGTTGTCATCTTATAAAATTTGTAGAAATTTTATTCTACAGTTTTGTGTCACAAAATTTGTTGATACTTAGTCTGCTAAGTGTATTCTATAATTCCATCAAGTTTCTACAAAATTTCTAAAGTTATTTGAGCATTTTTGGCCTAGGGGCATTTTGGTAATTATGCCATTCAACCTAGGGGTATTTTGGTCATTTTTAAAAATGTCTAAGGACATTTTTTTTGTAATTTTCATTTTAAGGATTTTTTAGTAATTTCTACTTCATGGAGAGAGTGATATAATTATTTTTCTCTAAACATACTTTTATCCAATTATCATCACTTTTTTAGAATTTTGGAGATGTTTCATGTGATAATTGATCTACAATTGATTTTGAAGGCATAAAATTTTTGAAACTAAAAACAAATTGCAATGAAACAAAATATCTCTAGTTTTGCCCTCAAACAATTTATTTTTTTGTTTGTGAATATTTTTATATGTTTAATTTTATATTGAAAAAGAATCCCAAAATTAAATACGTGTTAAATAATTTTGAGTAATTTCTATATTAAATTCAAAAATATTTTAATAAATTTTATTTTCAACTTAATTTTATAACAAAATCTTCAAATATAAATTATATTACTTTAAAATCAATTAAGAGAAATTAAGGAGCATATATTGATGCTTTGACTGGAAAGTTAAATTGATGCAATTGGAAAGAAAAAAGTCAGATAAAGTATACATTCCCTTTGCTACGTCAGCTCAAGGAAACAGTAAAGGTAAAATGTGTTTGTAAACTATCATAATTACTTCATGCCAAAAGAGTAAGCTTATGTGTGGTTGGATGGAAAGAAAATAAAAAAGAAAAAAAAATTTTAAAATTTGAAAAAAAAAATAAATATTTTTTTTTAATTTTTATATTTAAAATTTTTTTTTTATTTTTTCTTTAAACAAACAGAAGGAAATATTTTCTTCCTTTTCTATTTTTTTTCTTCTATTTTCTGTCCTACCAAACTAAACCTAAAAGCTAGAAAACTGAGTGGGACATAGAGCATGTTTGATTTTTACGTGGTCAGCTTCAAACATATGTTTACACGAATTTCAAGGCAAATATGACGGGCCACCATAAATAGAACGCAAAAGTAAGGGTTAAGATGCTTTGCAAACGCAAGCAGTTACCTGAACTCACAATTAATTGTTGTAGTGCAGACATGAGAAACTAAAATCCTATAATCCTATAATAATAATATTTAAGAAACATTTATTTTATAGATCATTTATTTATTTTTGAAAATATGAGGTTGAATAATTTTATTCTCATATTTATTATGAGATAATAAAATAATGATAAATATTAATTAATATCTTAGAATTTTGATCAAAAAGTTAAAAAAGAAAAAAAATATTGAAATATATAAAATTATATTATTTATGGTTTTTTATAATTTTTACAATAAATATTTTTTCTTTTAATTTTTTAATCAATATTCTAAAAATACCGATTAACAAGTCTCTAAAATAATTATTGTCATATATATCATACATTTTTTAAAATACTCAATAATAATATTTTCATATTATATTCTCCAAAAATATTCACAGCATTAAGAAATAATCGGTGAAACAACACAACATTAAGAAATAATCAGTGAAACAAACACCCTATTAGAGAATAACAAATACAATTAAGTCTACAAATTACTAATTTTTAAAGAATAAAGTTATTTATAAATTACTTACGGTATGAGTAATTATGAGATAAACTTATTAGTAAGTTAATATTTTAAAAGAATTATATGTATAGATGTATTTTCGATAACAAAACTAACACAAGTTGTAACATATACTAAGTTATACATTAATTTTATGACATTAAATAATAACAATAGTTTACAAATACTAACATATAGGTGCATTGTACAAGAACATAATTGGAGACCATCAACAACAAATACCTCAACAAATGCCTAAAAATTATGGGAATCTATTTGGGGTGCTCTCCTCATATATAAGAAATATTAGTTAGATTAACATTGGTAATTAATATGGAAACCGGATCATAAAATTCGAATGTAAATTCTCCTGGTTTCTTAAAAGAAGATTTTTTTAATAAAATGTCTAGTTACTGGTTCGTTTATTTTATTAATTTTTTTTGGCAACGCCATAACTTAGGTAAAATTTATATTAATAGTCTACTATAATATACTATAAGAGAAAGTAAGTTGATTTTGTTGGGAATAAATAAGTATATCAAAATCCAATTTATTATTATGTTATTAATATTAGTAAAGATTTTTTTATATTTTATTATTTTATTAAATTGTTAATTTGATAAGTTCTTGATTAAAATTAGAGACTTATTATTATGATATAGGTTATGATAATGAGAAATAACTCATTTATAATTTTAATTTAAATAATTAGTTGATCATAATATTGTTGTGAATAGGATATCAATAATTTGGATAAATCAATATATATGTAATGGTCTTTATTGGATAAATATTAATAGATCTCATTTATTAAATTGCATATATAGATAATATACATGTGAATATCATTATTGAACTAACTCAATTGAAAATTCCTAATGGTTAAGATTACCTTAATATGTCAATAGAAAGTTCTTAAGAAGACATATAATAGTTTTCTTTGACTTGAGATTATTATAGTAATTAATAAGTTATTTATTATATTTAAATTTTAGACATATAATGTGGTAAGACACTAGTTGAATGAATATTGAATATGATTAGATATTTGTAGAATTAATGATTAATAAAGAAAGAATTCATCAACCTATGGTAATGAGTTTGAATTTTATGATATAATTAAGACCTTAGTCAAGACAATTAAATGAAAGAAAAAAAGAATTTCTTAAGTCAATCATTGATTATGTTGACTTATTAGAGTTTGACAATATTACTATACTCTACAAGTAACCTTGAGCCATAAATGATGAAATGAAATGATACATAATTTTTCTATTGGTTCTTAAAGGTAAAAAATGTTACTCATACTACCGAAAGTTAAGGGAGTGTTGTTAAATGCATACCTTGATTAATAAATTAATTATAATTAATTTACTATCAGTTTAGTATTGAAATTACGAGATTACACACAAACAAGTGTTCTAATTTTTGCATAAAAAATAATTTATTTGATAATTAAATTACAAAATTTAATTTAATCAAATAAATATTTTAGTGAAATATTATTATTTTTTTTTTGCTAGTATCAAGAATATAATTAATATAAATAAAGAGTATTCTTTTATATATGTGAAAATTGTC
>PYAF01006309.1:2091961-2186794 GCA_007407185.1 Glycine tomentella | reverse complement strand
CTTTTTTTGAAAAAGGTCCAAATTCATATTTTTAACATTATAAATAGAAATATCTACTTGAAAGTAAGGTGTACCAAACACAAATTAAACTAAAAAAGTTTAAGTCTAATTTCTAGACCTGAAAAATAAAAAGAGAATTTGGTCTTTATAGTTCTACTCATGAAAAAGTTAATAACAAAGGTTAATCTTAAATGAATATATGTAGGATCTTCATACTATTAAAAAAATTATTTATTGATACAAGAACAAACATCGATCCTTATACATAATTCTATTGTTCTGTATTTATTATTATTATTATGATATATTTTGATTATAAAATAAATTCTAATTTTTTGCTGCAATTGACAACAACACTTCTATTGTAACTATCATACTTAAGTCTAAAACTTTAGAGAGTCTAACTACCCTTTGTCAAGTTCGAGTACTAGCACATCCAATCCATTCACCAAATCCCCGACTTTGGAAACTCAGTCTTTTTTCATTAATTTTCTTTGTAACCACCCAAGTCAAGTTCAAGTGGTTATCACAATATTACACTAAATGCATCATTCACAATTTTATAATTATAAAATTACAATTCGCTAGCTTCTTAAGTATAATATATATCAACATTTAACGTAAAAAAGAATCAACATTTTATGCTGGTTTTATATTCTAAATAGTTCAATTAATTTCATTCAACTCTACAACTCCAAAACACTTATATTTTAAATGAAGTACACTAGATATACAGATTAAAAAAATTATACAATAACTTTTTCTTAAACTATATGGACAAATTTGAATTTCATGATTGAGAAATTTGAAGTTAAGAATACCTTGAATATAAAATAATTAAAAAAATTGAAATGCATTTTGAAATTTAAGCCATGTACATTTGTTTGCCTAATAATTTTGTGATTCTGCTGGTCTTCTTATACCGTTCTAAGGATAAAAATAAAAGAGTGGAAAAGTGACAGAAAAGATATTGCTGTAATTTGTAAATAATTTTTAATCTCATTTGGTTTGTGTTTGATTCTTGTGATGTGCATAGATTTAGGAGGTGGATTTGGGATCCTTTATTGTCTTTTCTCTTTATCAAATTGTAAACCTCCACTAACAAAAGAGGAGGGAAAAGTTCACCAATAACACAAAAATTCCAACAAATCACGGGAATAGGTTTAATTTTATTATTTTCGCATGTCGAAGGTGTAACCAACACAATTATATGGTCAACTTAAAGAACCATGTGTCATCATTAAGGTTAATGACGCCAACAGGAGCTAGTAGCCATTTTATCTATATAGTACAATTATGGTGGGGTACCATCAATGATGGAGCTAGTAACAATGAAACTTCCAAAATAGGTTATGGGCAATGGTTTTATCTACAGAAGAATAAGTCAATTTTCCGAAGTTACGTGTATCCCAGAAAACCAAGCCTTCTAATAAAAAAAGTTACTGGTACATTGAAGATTGCACTTTGCATTTGCAGCACATAATTGTGCAAGAAGATTTCCTCAAATCTATGCATGTCCTTGGAATGCTGCGTTAATCTGAACCACAGAGTCACTTGTATTTACAAAATTGGACAAGAACTACCTTGCATAATTGTATGTGAAAAAATAATCGATTATTTTGAATAAGAAACATTAGTATATCATTGGAAACATGGCCGAGCGAGAAAATTAGAAGACGTAGAGCATTTAATTTTTCTCTTCTTCTTTCTCTCTCTTTTTTTTTTAATTAAATAAGAGGTTCGCAATATTCTCTGTTTTTTTTCTTCCTCTCATTTTTCCTCCTTCCATTTCCACCAAATAAAACATATAGTAAATGTAAAAGTTACTACTTGATGGTTGACCATGTTTGTTTTATTTTAAGAAATGCCATTTTTCTATCATCTTTTTAAAAGCATAAGCAAGTGATCGAGAATAATCTAGTAATATGTTATTCAAAATGCTATTTATTATTATTTATTTTCTGATCATTTGATTTGATGTACATTTAATAGTACAATTCTTTCTTAAATCATATATCTATGTCACACCTATATATAAAAATTAGACTTAAAAATATATTTTTGCCTATCATAAATTAAGAAATTTTATTTTACATTAAATCTTTAATAAAACAAAAAATTGTTTTAATCCTTCAAATATATTTATCTTTTCATTTTTTTCCTAAAATATGTAGATAATTTATTATTAGTTCCTATCAAATGTTTTTCAAAACAACCAATAAAATGAATAAAATATTATAAAGACTAAAATAAAAATAAATAAATATATTACAATGACCCAAATAAAATATATAGAGATTAAAACAAAAAAATAAATATATTAAGATGACTAAAATAAAATAATAAGAACTAAAATAAATTTTTTGTATCATTAGAGATTCAATGTAAATTTTTTTATTAAGAATCCAAAATAAAATTTACCCATTTATCATAAAATATATTTAAACCTAAAAACTGTTATCATTGATACTATAATATTTTCAAAAATTTTGTTTTTTACATTCTTAGAGAGTAACAAGTATATACCATAATAATATCCTCTAATAATTCCTTCCCCAAAAAATCTGCCCACTATAATATAGGAAGTGATAGAATCATAGAAGGAATTTAAGAGGACATTGACAGAATCGATGCTAATTTTTAAAAGCAAGTATCACCTTCATCCAAACATGTAATTGGTAGGTGTCAGGTCAATCCAACACTTATGTTTGCCCACTACAACCTGACAAACCAATCACATTCATGATTGCGTTGTTTGTTCCATTTTAGTGCAAGTTACTAAAAGTCAGATATTTTTAGTACTAGGATTGTGCAATTCCATTTTTTGGTTAATATGCTAACCAGCCATACATGGTTTATATACTAATTAATTTCCTCCCCCTAATTCACACCCTTTTCTCTTGTTTAGCCTTTTCATTAGATCATTAACATAATCAGAAAAATATTGACTAAATAAACACAGTACTAGTAGGTTGCTGTTTCTTACTCCTATTAGAGCAGGAAACATGCTGACCAGTGTATTTTTCACAATTTCATGATTTCAGCTGCTTCTAGGAACAGTGGATGCTACAAATGGCTTCAGTATAGAAAGGATACAACAACACTAGCCTTCATGTATTTCAACTTTGCAGGAGGCAGAGCATGAGAAATAACATCTTTTGGAATGTGGAACTATATAAATTTCATAGTTAATGTGAATTTTCACAGTTATGGTAATTGAAGGTAGGTATTATATTAGGGACAGTTGATTGAAGCCTTAGTGATCAGTGATCAATTTGGTTCCATTAACAATAAGATGCATCACTAAAACTAAGGAGACTTACTCACTATAAATCTAAAATCTGTAACATAAGAAATGCAATAGAAGCAATTCAATTGTTCACACTAATTGGAATGTTAATAACTTTTCTCTATCCTACATACAACAGATAACGTGCTATTTATTGCAGATTTCAAGCAAGTCATTGAGTCCAAATCATACCCAAAAACAAAATGAGTGTATCCTTGAACTCATGAACCTATATCCTACTGTCTTTCACCATGAAAAGGCACTTACATTGCAATCATTGGAGTAACTAGCTACTGCCATAGCCTCCAACTTTAGTTGCGCAAGTACACATGCGCAATGAAACAGGTTCACCATGATCATGATAGTGTCACTACAAAAATGCCTTCTACCATCTTACAGAGATATCAAAATCTGGTTCCAAGGCAGGACCTAAATAAAGTGTTGGTGGTTCCTGAACTTCAAGGTTAAATTGAATTGACCCTCTTCTCCAGTATTCTATTTCATATTTATCATCCAAGATCTCTAAAATAAAGTGAATTTGAATAAGTAATCAATTTATTTCAATTTAAAATGCTATTTATAAGAAAAAGTGAACGGAAATTTTGGTATATTTTCATTTAAACAAATAAACATCGTATTTTAGATAAAATTCATCATCGATTTTAAATTAACTGTCCATTTTAAACATTGACCCATCAAAACACTATTAAATTATTTTGAATTGATAACATTCGCAATAATAAATGAATAGTGCAATAATAAATAAAAACTTAATATAAAATAATTTAAATTGACATTTCATATTCTGGTCAAAATTAATGGTCTATTTTAATTTAATATAATAACCCATCTTAAATTTGGGTTCATCAAAATGTTAAATTATTTTCCAATTGACAATACGCGTAAATACTTATAAAAATAGTGCGATAATAAAAAAATAATATAAAACTAATTTAAATGCACATTATCAATGAAATTAGTGTTTTAGCAATACTTAATAAAAGTAAATTATATATAACAATTAAATGTAATTATCTTAATCTTAATTTTAATTATATAGATTTAGAGGATAACTGGAGACAACTAAAATTATTTTTTGAATTATTATATATACCTTGAGCACCAATATTTTTGCTCTCATAATTAATATCGTTATTTTGTAGATCTAGACTATACGCTAAGTGAAAAAAAGAAGCAAACAAATGAAAGGGGAATGGTACAACATAAAAGTGAAAAAATCTATTATATACCATCAATATATTATTTATATAGTACAGTTGTTATTTCTCTTCACTATATTAAATATCTTATCTCAGTATTCTTCTTTGTTGGACAAAAAATAATATAAAAATATTATACAAATACAATTTCCCATTACATATTTATTTATCATACTAGCTAGTAGTTTATTCTTGATAACTGTTGGGAAAACTTCAAGCATATTTATTGGTACCAAAAGTGAAATGGGTGTATGACAAAATATCTTGATTGGCAGCCATATGGGCCGAAATGGGTATATAGTATAAGCCCAAGATAGAAACTTTGGTGTATATCACTTACAGAAGCGATTACTTATGATGTTAGAATAAATCACATGCTTTTGTTAATATAAAATAAAATATAAAAAAATATAAGAAGAAAAATACTTAACTACATAGTTGAGTGCTTTGAAATATTAATACTGCCGACGGCGATTAAACCATGTTTCCATGCATCACGCACACGTAGAACACAGCACATATATATAGCTGAAACTACAGAAGCTAGCTATCCTTGAGTGAGTCGATCTGCAAGAAATCTTAGTTTGTAAGATATAAAGTAATTAATTACCCTATTCCTATGTTCTTGTATATCAATCCATTATTATACTCTTAGGAAAGAAATATATGTATGCTCACGAAGGAACATTTTTGGCTACAGCAACAAGTCTCACCCACCAATGTTACCAGCAAGACATGCAAATCTCATAATTATCTTTCTGGGATTTTGGACGATTGTAGAAGGATTTTAGCAAATCATACTGGTTTTAATCTGTTTTTTGTTAAAGGCTCTGGTAACCGGCGGGTAGCAAATGCTTTAGCAAAGTTAGCTTTTGATTGTAATGAGAAATAATATAGAGGAGGCACCATACCAGGTGGACCATGTCATTCTTGCGGATTAATGTACATAATCTTGATGTTGGAATAAATTGATCCAATATTTGCTTTTAAAAAAAAATAAATAAATGAAGATAATAGTAATTTGGGAAAATTAATTCTATATTCTGACTACTAGAAGAAATCCTTTCTACATCGCTCCAAAAATTCTTTGTTAAAATTGACACTGCTTGCTGCCTCTGTTTGCACACTATGCCATTTGGCATCTTTCTCCAGAGAAAGTATAATTAATTGTATGATTTAGAAAGTATTGTGGTAGCCCTAGACAAAATATGTGGCCCCTATAATTTTTCTCGAAGCAAAACTTGCCTAATCCCATATAAGCTGAATTAGATGCATGATACTACTAAGTTGTTGTTACATATCTGTTTACTGTTGTTTGTTACTGACTGATAGTACAGGCCATTGTGCTCAGAAGCATTGATCTTTGTAGTTGATGCCTAGGCTAGCCTCTTGATTCCCTTCTTTGTATTTTTGTAGAACTCTAGAATGTGACAAAGAATTTGGTTGCACAATGACTAAACTTGAACTGGATTGTTGAGGATAATAAATTAATAATAACTCAAGGAACCTAAAAAAATAGCATGTTATTCTCAACTTTCAGATAAAATTCTTTGGATTCCAATTATGCAGCATACTAACTAAAGTATCTCAAATTAGTTACGAGTTCATTTTATTTGTTCTTAGCTTGACTCATCCAGTCAAATCATCTTAAATCTATTTTCCTACTTTAAATCTAATATGATTTAAACTATAATCTTTTTAAATTCTGTAGCGTTAAAAAAATTGATATGATTTAATCTGCCGGCTCTTTTACTTTTCCCGTTTGACAGCCATCATCGCATTCTTTGTTATTGTCAGTTGGATATTTGGGAATGTTTAGAATATTTAACTTATATTTAGCATGACTTATGATTAGACTTATATGTTTAATTTGCTTGTTGGATGTAATTTGATACTGTGAAATCATTTATTAGTACTTCTAAATTTATTACTTTTTATTGATAATAATTTGAATATAAATATATATTTATCTATTACATATTACCTGAATTTGGTTATGTTTTTTTTTAAAACAAAATCAACATAAAATATAAAAATCATATCGGTTGTGGAAAACTCCAATATAGAAAAAATATTTTATATATTGGTTATAGACAAAATTAATGTAAAAATGAAACTTCCCAACATCAATTAAAGTCAAAATTGATGTAAAATATTTGGTAAACATTGTGACATACTTTCAACATCAATTTAAGAAACAATCAATGTAAAAATTGACTTTTCACATCAATTTAAAAATAAATGTTGAAAGTGTTTAACTTCAACGGCAGGTTCAAAATTAATGTTAAAAGCTTTTGGTTTAAAACTAAAGTTAAAAGGTTTTCTTTAATAGTGTCCTATCCTCTAGGATTTCATGATAAGCTTTTTATAAAATAAAATAAAACACATTCTAATAAAATTCATATAAACTTAAAATTAAATTTAAAACAACTTATATAAATCATAATTATTTTTTTATAAGTTTAAATAGTATTTATATAAATTATTTCAAACATGTTTTAAATATTTTTTAGACATGCATGTCATTATCTATTTTTTCTTCTTACGAACTTTGAGAAATTTTTGTATAATGTTGATGTGATGGTGACAAACTTGTTCCAGAAGTTAACACATATTGCACGTTATTCTGAAATAGTTATTTTATTCGACAATTCGTATGTTTTTGTTGTTTTTTTCTTTCTTTTCCTGAAATCAAATATTTCAAGCCACGTTACCAAATTATTTGTATTCTACGACTTGAAGGTGTATTCAAAATGATCGGTCAATTTCATTTCAAAGTTGATAACTTTGTTGATAATTAATGGGAATAACTTAATTTTCATATCGGGTAGAGATAATGTCAATTCAGAATATATAAGTGAAGAATAATCTTTCTCTTATGAGTTAGCTTTTGGGATTGAATTAGGTCAAAATCTACATTCTAAGATGATATCAGAGCCTATCCTAAATTTCACATGATAGACTTTGATACCATCCTAGAATGTGAGTTTCAGGATTTTGAAATACACTAACTCAAAATAGGATTTTGAAATACCCACAAACTTTAAAGAATTTTAATTGGGAAAAGTAGTTTATCAAAGAATTTGAAATTCTTTAATTTAAAATTTATTATTTGGATATTTTTATATGAGAAATTTAAATTTTTAGAATTTTAAAACAGAATTTTAAACAGCTAAAAATGTGAAATTTGAATTTCCTTCTAAAAGATGAGAAATTAAAATTCTCTTCTCCTCAGCTCTAACTGCACCAGTTTTTGCTCCATCTCAATCTCGGACGAGTACTCTGACCTCGACTACTCTCACACTACCCACCTCACGCCCTTTTAGTGCATGAGGTTCAAAATTTTAAAAATGAAGAAATTCAATTTGTTTATCCAAACACAAAATTTTGAAAATAAAAAAATTTTAATTGATGCATTTTAATTTCCCTAAATTTTAAATTTCCTGAAAATTTTAAGATACTCCATCCAAACATTGGTCTAAAAATATTGCACGTTATTCTGAAATAATTATTTTATTCGACAATTCGTATGTTTTTTTTTTCTTTTCCTGAAATCAAATATTTCAAGCCACGTTACCAAATTATTTGTATTCTACAACTTGAAGGTGTATTCAAAATGATCGGTCAATTTCATTTCAACGTTGATAACTTTGTTGACAATAGTTAAGGATTTCGGGATTTTTTTTTTCATACCGAAGGATTTGAGGATTTTGAAATAGACTAAGGAAATTAGATTCATAGTTGCATTGAGATTTCTTATTTTACCTGCCTTTAAGTAAGTCGGTACCGAATAATATACATGTGTACATGTGTTTATAGTTATTATTTTATAAAATTATTTATAATTTATATAAAAAATGATTAATGTAGTTGATATTAATAAATTTATTCTAAATTTATATACTATTTTAAAAATATCATTATCATGTTTATCTCTTTTCTATATACATGTTAATATAATATTTCTCTTATTTAATTAGGGATATTCTTAAAAAAATAATTAAGGATATGTTTAGTCTAAAAATAATTAATACATAAGATAATATGGATTAAGTCTTATATAAAAAACAAATTTAAAAAATTGGATTTTATAAATAAGAACAAAAAGAATTTTTTTATTAGAAATATTATGGTTCTATATTTAATAAATTTTACATGAATTTCAACTAACAATAAATATTGAATTAGTAGATAATATATGCCTAGGAATGTGATGCTACCCGTTTTTTTTTTTTTTTTTTTATAGAAAACAGTGGTTGCTTAATTGGGTGAGTGGGGCTAAAAGGAACTAGAATAAAAATTCCACACTACTTAACTATTTTTCAAGCAGTTTCATTTCTAAACAGAAAAAAAAAAAAAAAAAACTGAAACCTAATAACTTTAGCTGTCACAAACAGATTCTAAGTGGACGTGTATAGAATCCAAAGAAGAAGAAATATGAGATAGCAAGAGAAAAATGAAAAATTGAAAGATGTAATGCCAACAAAAAGGATATAATTTGGGTATAAGATAAAAATCACATGAAAAAAGGGCATTGAAAATGAACTTTAATTATACCTACATTTTGCTGTAGATAGGAATGGGAACGTTGCATAGTTTCCCTACTTATTCTTGGCTAGGTACCACTCCTTTGTATCGTAAAAAATCACCCCAAATTTTATTGTCGAAGGGAGCAGTTTCATTTCTTATCATACCAATAACTTGATATTGCCTTCCATTATCGTTGACTTAAAGTCACAAAATGCTAAGCTTGCTTTATTGCCAACCCAAATCTCATTGGAATTGCTTGTGTAAATAGTTTCTAAATAAACACGCAAACAGATCTAGAAAATGTCAAGTCTCATTGACTATATATATGAAGTCCATGTTGTCTTTCCAGGAAAGCAACCTATGGTCTACATTTCAGTAACGTACTAAAACATCCCAATACACTTTCACTTCTATATTCCTACTTCTCGATCTCTGGTTTCTCCACTTATACATGAAGCTTTTCGTGTTTTTTCTTGCATGGGCTTTGGCTCTTCTTGCTTCTTCCTTTGCTTCAGCTGCTGTAGTGGAACGCACTTTCAAAGTAATTGATATAAATAAGGGTCTGTTTGGATGTTAGTTTATCTATAAACACTTATAGAAAAGAAAAATAAGAAGAAAAAAATGAAATGAACTTCTCCATAAGTTAAAATAAGTCTTCTATTAATTAATTTGTAGATGTCATCTCATCTTTTAGAGAAATTATATTGATGAGTTTTTAAAAATTAACTAATAAAGAGCTTATTTTTACTTATGAAAAAGTTCATCTCATTTTTTTCTTCATATTTTCTTCTTCTAGAATTGCTTCTAGAGAAACTTACCAAAACATACTCATATTCTTTTGTTCCACTATATAGTAGTGTATTAATATCTTGTATTATGAGTTATAATATTATTGTCAGGTATGCTTTTTATAATAAACCTTTTACAACATTTTTTTATCTCTCTTTATCACATCATTCATCTAATTTTTCATTTTCTTCTGTTATTTTTCTAACATTTTCTTAGTTGTCCAGAAGGATTGTATAATAACTAGAGAATTTCTCTTGTCACCTAGCAATTTACAATAAACAGTTATACACTTGTCTGCTGGCGTTTACTCTTTCTCATATTAAGTATCGAGACACAAATTTTCCATCTAATTAATATATGTTTATATAAAACTATATATTTCTCTTGTAATTTCTCGTATGGAGTGGTGTTCATATTATTGCAATTTCATGTGTTGCAGGTTCAAAACAAGACTATCAAACGCTTATGCAACGAGCGAGTGATTGTCACAGTTAATGGAAAATTCCCTGGTCCAAAGATTAATGTCCGTGAAGGTGACACTGTGATTGTTCACCTATTGAACGAGGGACCCTATAATATCACTATTCATTGGTAAGCCCTCCATACGCATGATTTTAAAATAGGATGCAATCTATTGTCTACTTATTCTTGATCAAAGTTTGCATGTCAATGCTATAAATGAGCATCTCTTCTCTATGGAGCGTCAAAATGTATAATATCCCACCAAGCTCTATGAACTCAAATACTCTCTTGGACGAGGTGAATCCCACCTAATATGTGGAGCCATCTAAAATTAATTAGACTCTCACATTAAATGAGAATTTTTACCTAATTGAACTACTGATCTTAGAGCCTTAACTTTGAAATAATATGTTTTAAATATCATTTTAGTCTTTTTAAGAATTATGGATTTTTTTTATCTGGCTGTTCTTTATTTTTAAAAGGTTATAATTTTTAGCCTATGTAAAAAAATTTCTTTTCCACATCATTTTTTTAATTAGTTTTTCATTTGTTTTATCTGTTAAGTTTTTAGCACATCTCTTGAAAAATGATAATACTAAATAGGAAACTTCTGATATTTAAAGGAATTAAATAATATTTTTGTAATATTTTGAGGGATTATATTAAAAATTAAAAATATTTAGAAGAATACTAAAAATATATTTAAACTTTTTGAATGTGTACTGTGTTACTGTTAGTTACCTAATACGACACACCAATTTGTTGTATTTCGAGTAAGATATAATAAGATGAATATGACGGTTTATTTGATCAATCAACATTGTTAGACACTCAAACTTCAGCTTAAGATTTTATGTGAATTATATTCTTTTTTACTGTGCATTGTGTCTAAAATTCTGTTTTTGTATTAATGACTCATTGTGTATGAAATTTTTAACAACACGTGTAGGCATGGGGTGTTTCAGCGGTTTAGTGCATGGGCAGATGGTCCTGAATATGTAACTCAATGCACAATTAGTCCGGGAACTCAGTATACTTATAAATTCAATGTGACACAACAAGAAGGAACCTTATGGTGGCATGCTCATGCATCTGTTTTACGTGCCACTGTTCATGGTGCTTTCCTCATTCACCCTCGTTCAGACCAATTTCCCTTTCCTAAACCTTTCAAGCAAGTTCCCATTATATTAGGTACTGCATGTCTTTTGTTAATTAAGTTTCTTCTCGCTCTTTTTGACGTATTTTCTCTTACCTTTTTTCATATAACAAGTCTTCTACATCTATGAAGGAAGCCTTCCTTATACAATCCCCTTAATATATAATTATAAAATCAGATATTACTACAAAATTAGTCTTCTGAGACAAGATCGATATATCAATTTGTTCTTTTAAATTTAAATATAGGTGATTGGTATGATGCTAATGTTGTGGATGTTGAAACCCAAGGACTGGCCTCCGGTGGTCCTCCAAATGTATCTAATGCCTTCACAATCAACGGCTTGCCTGGCGATCTCTTCAATTGTTCTCGAACTCGTAATGTTTCCTCCTTGTACTTTAATTGGTTCCTGCATATGCATGTAGCATTCATTTTTGGAAATTTACATGAACAACTTTCCTCAGGCACATAAGTTCTGATGCAAACAATTGAAATCATCTTTCATGCATGTTCAACTTGTCAACATTTGAACTCTTAATAGTCTAAGTTGTATATTGTTAGAGATTAAGGTTTTAATTAAGTTGCGATTGTTATTTTGTCACGATTCTTAATATTGTGAGTAAATGTACTCAATGTGGTTGTAGCGAGTTCAAAAATCTTAATGTTATTGCTAAAATCACGTTAGGAATGTACTACAAAACCATTCATGAGTCTTCACTTAACCGCTTAAACTTTTGAGATAATTGATTCATGACACATGAATGCCTTTTTGAACATAATTTAGAGACATTCAAGATGAAGGTGAAGCATGGAAATACCTACATGCTACGAATGATCAATGCTGCACTCAATAACCATCTTTTCTTCAAGATAGCAAATCACACTTTCACAGTTGTTGCCGTGGATGCTGCATACACCGACCACTACATCACCGAAATCATTGTCATTGCCCCTGGCCAAACCATTGATGCACTATTCACAGCAAACCAATCCTTAGGTTCATACTATATGGCTGCATCTCCTTATTCTATTGGCGTTCCCGTCATTGACAACACGACAACACGTGGCATTGTCGTTTACGACTATGCACCGCCATCATCATCAAAACCTTTGATGCCAAGCCTACCACTTATAAACGACACAGCAACGGCTCACAAATTCTACAGCAACATAACTGGCAAGGTAGGGGCCCCACATTGGGTTCCTGTGCCAGCCAAGGTGGATGAGCACATGTTCATTACTGTTGGATTAAACCTAGACACGTGTGATCCTAAGAATGCCACCAATGCCACGTGTCAGGGTCCATCTGGCCAGAGATTTTCTTCTAGCATGAACAACGAGTCCTTTGTGATTCCTAAGGGGAGAGGGTTCTCTATGTTGGAAGCGTTCTTTAAGAATGTGAGTGGAGTGTACACTGCTGATTTCCCTAACAACCCTCCGGTTATGTTTGACTTCACAAACCCTAATATTAGTTTTAACCCTAACCTTTTGTTTGCGCCAAAATCAACCAAGTCGAAGAAACTCAAGTTCAATTCAACCGTGGAGATTGTGTTTCAGAATACAGCGATTGTCGGTGTGCAGAATCATCCAATTCACATTCATGGTTTTAGTTTCCATGTTTTGGCTCAAGGGTTTGGGAATTTCAACTCCACCACAGATTCAACCAAGTTTAATTTGGTGAATCCTCAGCTACGCAACACAATTGCTGTTCCTGTTGGGGGATGGGCTGTCGTTAGATTCCAAGCAAATAATCCGGGTATTGATGATTCTCTCTGATTATTTCATTACTGCATCATCAACTAAAGAATTAATAATTAATATATATTCTACTTCACACTTTGTCATTTCACAACTTTTTATAATTGTTCATGTACGTATTACTTTACATAATTTACATTTCAACTTCATAAATAAAATGTGAAACATCATGCAAGTAATTATTATAATATTATTCCGATGTAATCCTACAGCACTAACTAGGATATATACACCTATTTTCTTTTTTATCCTTTTTCCACCTTATTTATTTTCCCTCTTCTATCTTCCTTTTCTTCTACATCATAAATGTCACTTTCTTTTTCTTTTCTTTTTATCTCTGTCTTTCATAGAGCCCAAAATGTTATCCCTAATATATTATCTTCATTACTTTTGTAGGGGTATGGTTTGTGCATTGCCATGTGGAAGATCATGTTCCATGGGGACTAGACATGGCTTTTGAGGTTGAGAATGGACCAACTTCTTCAACTTCACTCCCTCCACCACCTGTTGATCTGCCTAAATGTTAAGAAGGAGATTTGAGAGTGCAACACCACCAATTTCCGATTTTTCTTCTAGTTGTTTTATCAATATATGTAGTACTTAAAGTTCATGTTTTGTAGAAAGCCAAAGTGTTATCTACGCTATGTCGGATAAAATAAATTATCATATACAACTATTTAGGAAAGGCAAAGTGAGATAATGTAACTGACAATACAAATCAATAATATAAATAAGAGTTGTTCAAATTGCTGCAAGAATGAAATAGCAGATGAATTACACTACCAACAGGATTATGTATTCTGAGATAAGTAAAGGATAAAATTTTGAGGGGTAACACACATGACCTTAAACGTGAGTCTAATTCAAATCAAAACCACATAAAACCGTCAAAACAAATTCTATTATCAACTAAGGAACTTCTAAGCTATAGATGTACGCGTAAAGGGTTAATTGTGCCCTAATTTTGGGTAGTCTGGGTAGGCCAAACTTGTTATACTGCTTTGGCCTCTCGATCTGCCTCTAAGTTAAATGGTCAAAAAAGACCATAACCCCTCAACATCATCCCCTAATAAGCGTAGATGCTTGTTGTGATAGACCTTAGCTAGGCCACACAATATAATATCCCACGGTTACTCGATTGTTTTCAGAAACAAAACATTAGAGTCCTTAGATATTTTTTCACAGATTAAGATAGTCTCGTGGCATTGGATTCCGTATAGATTTGGTGTTCAACCTGGCACTTTTTTCTCTTGATGGTGTATTATTGACCGTGGGCTTGCATCCTTGGACTATAGTTACTGAAGGATGCATGCATGTAGAATGGGGATTCTCTGTTTAAGGGCTTATGTTCAGCCCTTGTGTTTTTTGTAAACACTGATACTTTGTACATCTTGTACGTACAGATCAGTTTGGAATTTTTTAATTGAATGAATATATATTTTGACTTTCAAAAAAAAAAAATCCCACGGTTACTCAAGGAATTTCACACACATGCAAAAACGAAGAAATAGAAAATACATAAAGAAAACCCAGCAGTGGGATGAATCACATATCTTTTAAATGTTTAATTATTAGTATGCAACGAGTCAAGGCACACGCGGACGGTGAGTGCTTATAAAAATAATTTGTCTCCAGGAATGGCATAAACCCTATCATCATCTGTCGCAGATCACGACCAAGACATCCTTCATGCAGGACATAACAAACTGCCAAAAGCTGAAGAGGCTAACCAGTAACCATTCCCCTTCCGTTCTGGAGAAATCCATGATTTGGATCACAGAAACAACAGCTAACCTTTTCTTTTGTTCTTGTGAGTCGATCAATTTAGCATTTTGTCGTACATGACTCAGAGATATTAATAATTATATGTTTATATGCCTAAGATTGTAATATTATATATATATATATATATATCCTCGCACCTATCCCTTAACAGTTAAAAAAATAGGGAATATAATTAATTAAATAAATTTGTTTATTATTATTATTATTATTATTATTATTATTATTATTATTATTATTATTATAAGTGGAGAGTGTGTAGATAGAGCATAAAATAAACTAAGGAACGTGAGAAATTTTTTTTCCATATATGTATACCTCACTGAAATACTATATATAATGATCAAAGGGGAGTGGATATTAAAACATGATATTATCCAGTTACCCAGAAAATAAATGGGATATGTATTATATCCAATTTTTAAATTTTGATGATGTATAAAGTAATATATTATTTGACAATAAGTTACACAGTTTTCATATTTTTTTCGTTCCAATATGAAGTAAAAAATTATATGCCGTATTAATTTTAAAGGAGCAATCAAATAAATATGATCTCAATAAGTCTATATCTGATAAGTAACATGTTAATTACTTCTAATGAAAACATTTATAAAATGATGGACATGCTATCTCTTCACTAATTATCCCCAAGAACAAGAGATTGCTTTTTGTTTTGTAACAATATTAATTATCTATTATCTATATTATATTATTATAAATATAGTTAATATATATGAGAGTCGGTGCACTCATATCATACGAATAAAGTGGTACTCTTATGTTTTTAAAACATCTGAAGAAATACCATGCGCCATTACTTGCTCTTTATACCCTTTCTAAGGAGCTACGTATATAATTAAGTTGAATTGTCAATCTGACTTCATAAAACCAAATAATATTCCTACGAAAATATGTAATTATTTATTATTACGAAACAAATGCAATTTTTCTTTATTCATAAGATTCGAAGACAATATCGAAATTTACAATATATATCCTACTTAACTAATTGAGTTAAATCATTTTGACTTATGAAATGAATACACAAAGTACATCAAAATCAAACCGATTTGCACGAACCTTTTTTAGATAACTAATTTGAATGAACCTAAATAACATTACTTGAATGTTTAGATTTGATTTGCTTTAAAAAATGGTTTAGATTGATTAATAACTTTATTTTACAAAGATTTAATACTGCTCCCCTAAAGATAATATAGTCGGTGGTAACATTTACAATGAAACTCTCATGAAAGTATTTACTATTTAATACTTTGGTCAACTTTCCTCATCTCTTTTTCCACACGGCTTCCTGTAAGTTTCCTCTATTTACTCTCTCTCTCTCTCTCTATATATATATATATATATATATATATATAGTATTACCTAATACTTCTTTTCTTAAACAAAATTACCTAATATTTATAAAGAATGTTTTACAAGAAAAATCATTAAATAGAGAAAAAGTTAAACATACATCCCAATTTTGGATTGTATTAGAAGAAAGCTGGAGTGAAAGAAAGAAAAAGAAACAAAGAGAAAATTTTAAAAGAATAGAAATTAAAAAGAAATAGGATAGAAGTGAGATTTAAAAATAAGCTAAATGTACGAATTTAGTTACTCATTATAGCCGAACACATTTTCACAATGCATACGGCTAAAATTATTCTAGTTTATTTTCTTATATCAATTTTTTTTTTGTTGAATGCTGAAGCGCCATCATCTCTTGTCATTTATTTAATATTTCCAAGCCCACATTATTGATGAAATAGTGTAAATTTTTATCTTGCTTCGTCGTCAACTCAAATTCAAATCACATTGGAGCTTCTTTGTTTGAATAATTCTAAATGAACACGTAAATACAGAAAATGACAAATCTCATGGACTATATATATGAAGCCCATGAGACAAACTAAAACATCCAAGTAAACTTATTCATAGCAATAGTCTTATCCTATCATTTGGTTTCCCCGCCTAAACATGAAGCTATTCTCGTTTTCTCTAGCATGGGTTTTTGTTTTTGCTCTTCTAGCTTCTTCCCTGGCGTCAGCAGCTATTGTGGAACACACCTTCAAAGTAAATTACTACGCCATTTGATTTATTTTCTCGCTTCATGGTTGTTTAATTATGTAAGAAACTTAGTGCTGTCTACATTGCTTTTTCTTTCTTTCTCTTTTATTTTTTTCTTTTGATGTGTTAATCAACCACTTAAGATCACAACATTTGTGTAACACAACTATCTCAACTCCTCACCTAACAACAGTATGCAGTAAACTTGGCTCTACGTACGTTAGTGTCTAACCTTTCTCATATTAGATATTGAGCCATTAAATTTTAATCTAATATACATTAAAAACACATTTACGTCTGTAGATTCTTTGTCGAACGTAATTTCGTATGAAGGGATGTTCATATTATTGCAATTTCATGTATTTCACCAATTTCAGGTTCAAAACACGACTATCAAACGCTTTTGCAAGGGGCAAGTGATTGTGACAGTTAATGGACTTTTCCCAGGGCCATCGATAAATGTCCACGAAGGTGACACTGTAATTGTTAATGTGTTGAACGAGGGACCGTATGATATCACTCTTCATTGGTAAACCCTCTTCCATATGTATATCCTTAGAGAATTTGACAAAATAGCATGAAATATAAGAAATTCTCTTAATTAATTAATGAGCCTAAAAAATGTTTAGCACTAGTACTTACTAGCCCTACCAAGCTCTATATAGACTCACATACACACATGAATGACGAAGATTCCACGTAATTAATATGTGGAGCCATTATAAATTAATTAGCTAGACCCACACACCAACATGATATTAATTTGTGTCCTCCCTTATTTAAATAAGATGCCATATCTAGTAGTAGTACTTTTTTGTCCATGGAATATATAATTACTATTTATATGCAGTATATCATAAACCAAGTAACCTAGCTATCTGACCTGTTTAGTCGCTTTCCCTATGTCCTCAATTAAAACAATTGATATTTTAGCAAAAATGGGAAAACAATTAACAGAGAGTATATTAATTACATTACCTTTTAACTACGCGTTATTTTTTAACTGAGGAGATAAGAAAGAGACAAGAAATCAGTATATGCGATTTTCGATCGCATTTAAGAAACCAACTTCTTGTTCTTAATTTGGTTTCAAATAAAATTAAGATATGACCATTCATTTGATAAATCATTAATTGTTAGACTTAAACTACTACCAAAATTTTCATGTAAATATTTATACTCTTTTTTATTTGCAACGCCCACAAAATTATGTTTCATTTAAGTTAATGCTTGTAAATAGAATTTTGAACTATATTTGTGTAGGCATGGAGTGTTACAGCTCTTTAGTCCTTGGGCAGACGGTCCTGAATATGTAACTCAATGCACAATTAGACCCAGAAGTAAATATACATATAAATTCAACGTGACACAACAAGAAGGAACAGTATGGTGGCATGCTCATGCATCATATTTACGCGCAACAGTTCATGGTGCTTTCATCATTAAGCCTCGTTCAGGCCGATTTCCATTTCCTAAACCGTACAAGCAAATTCCTCTTATATTAGGTATTAGCTGTTTTTTTTTATAAAAAAAAAAATTGGGTACTTCTATTTCTTTTACATGTATACTTTCTTTTAATATTATCAATGAAGGGTCATTCCATTGTTCTACCATAAGAGGTTTCTCCTGTATCTACGAAGGAAATCTAGCTGATACTATCATCTTGTACAATTGTAAAATCTGCAGTTGCTTCAAAATGTCGTAATATTCTTCATGATAATATTTTCTAATTTAAAAATGCAGGAGATTTATATAGTTCTAGTGTTGAGAATATTACTACCGAAGCACAGGCCAGTGGCGGTGGACCAAACATATCTTATGCCTTTACAATCAATGGTTTGACTAGCGGCCATCTCATTAATTGTACTGAAAATGGTATGTTTAATTACCTCCATTAATTAATAAGTATACCATTTTTACACTAATACAAAAAATTATTAGTTGTTAGATATGCTCTCATTAATATAGTGCTTTATAAAAATTGAAATATTATTAGTGTAAACAATATATATCTAAACTAAAAGTAAGATATGCAATATATGTGCTAACATAAAATTAAATTTATTTGTATAAAAAGACATATACAAATACTCATCTTACTATTATTAATGTAATAGATTGTTAGTGAGGGTGGGTTGACACAAATATTTAAAGATTATTACAAATTCCTATCTTTTCCATGGATGTAGGCTCGATCCGCCACCATTGTTTTTTCTTTCTTGGTAGGCATCCTTTTAGGAAAATTGTATGACACTTCATCAAGAACTAGTTAATTAGTAGCTACAATCAAATAGATAAATTTGTGGTTCGAACTTATATAGTAATTAATCATCTAGGTTAACCTTTATTGGTAGTCACAAGTTACATGTCATTGACTTACTTTCCTATAATATTGGGAGTGTCTCCTAGTTCTCTAACTTAATTTCCTAATTAAAAAATTAATGTAAATTATTAAATTTTCAAGTAGTCCTTAGATTTTCCAAGTGCCACGAACAATTTCCAGTAGGTCACTTGAATTTTATTCAAACATATGTGAATATCATGCTCTCATATTCAACATTTGAACTCTTCTAAATTCATGAATTTAAGGTCTATATACGTATGACCTTCTGATTATAATTCAGAGACATTTAAGATGAAAGTTAAGCAAGGGAAGACCTACATGCTCCGATTGATCAACGCCGCACTCAATTACGACCTATTCTTCAAGATAGCGAACCACAATTTCACAGTTGTTGCCGTCGATGCCTCCTACACCGACCACTACGTCACCGACCTCATCGTCATTGCCCCTGGCCAGAGTGCTGACGTGTTATTCACAGCGAATCAACCCACTGGCTCGTACTACATGGTTGCATCTCCTTACGTTGTTGGTCTCGAAGACTTCGACGCCAACGTAGCTCGGGGCACGGTCATTTACGAAAATGCCCTGCCGTCGTCAAAGCCCGTAATGCCAGTTCTACCCCCCTTCAACGACACGGACACGGCTTATAATAAATTCTACAACGTCATAACTAGCAAAGTGGGGGCCCCACACTGGGTTCCTGTGCCACGTAAGGTGGATGAGCACATGTTCATTACCATTGGGTTCAACCTAGAATTGTGTGATTCCAAGAATCCCAACAACGCCACGTGTAAGGGTCCAAATGGTCACAGATTTTCTGCCAGCATGAACAATGAGTCATTTTCTGTTCCCGCGGGTGAGAAGCTTTCTTTGTTGGAAGCATTCCAAAAAAACAAGAGTGGTGTTTACACTAGGGATTTCCCTCACAAGCCTCCGGTTATGTTTGACTTCACGAATCTGAACAACGCTAACAATATGAACCTTCTGTTTGCGCCAAAATCAACCAAGGCGAAGAAGCTCAGGTTCAATTCAACGGTGGAGATTGTGTTTCAGAATACAGCACTACTTGGGGGCCAAAACCACCCCATGCACATTCATGGGTATAGCTTCCATGTTTTGGCTCAAGGATTCGGGAATTTCAACAGGAAGGATAGGGCTAAGTTTAATTTGGTGAATCCGCAATTACGCAACACTGTTGGTGTGCCTATGGGAGGATGGACTGTCATCAGGTTCCAAGCAAACAATCCAGGTGTTGATTCTCTTCATTTCTTTAATTTACAGCATCAAGTAATTTTTTTCGTAGTTTGTCATGTCACATTGTTTTATAATTGTTCATATAGATTGTTTTCGGATAAACATTTTTGACAAATACTAATGAAATGATATTCTCTTGTTAAAATCAATTTAATTTTGTAAAAGTTATCTAATTTAACCTTTTTAAATTTTAACTTGTACATGTGTAATCTAATTTTAATTAATTTATAAGGGAAATTTAATTTATTTTAATTATCATCCTATTTTTTTATCTTATACGTGCTTATTGAAAAAAAAAAAATTCCGAACTTTGCATTAGTTACATTACATTTGATCTACATGAAAGAAAAGTCAAGTGAGAGTATATATATTGCAAGTAACTTACTACTATATATTTATAGTGATAATTTCAGATCTTGCCATACCAACTAGCTAGACTAGCTATGGTAAGAGACTCTAATGTCTTCATTACTTACAGGGGTTTGGCTTGTGCATTGCCATATGGAAGACCATGTTCCGTGGGGACTAGCCATGATTTTGGAGGTTGAGAACGGACCAACTCCTTCAACTTCAGTCCGTCCACCACCTGTTGATCTTCCTACATGTTAACCAGGTTGCAGAGTGCAGTACTTCTTATGATCAGAAATCTATACCATTTGTCGCATGCATTTTCTTCTACGTGTGTCATAAGTATATCTAATGATATCTAATATTACCAAAAAATGACATCATATTCCCAGCAAAAAATAATTTCTAGTAGAAATGTTTAGGAATTTCAAAGTGAAATGTTGTAACCGATCGACCTTGGAAGTCAATAATATTAATTAGAGTTTATTTTATTTTATGTGTATGAATGAAATACAGATTTATTATAAAAAAAAGTTAATTTGGATAATTTTTTTAACTAGCACTTATCAGTATAAAATAATTTAATAAAAATGTAAAATAAATCAAACTCCACATTTAAATTAAAATCAAATTAAATTATACAAGTTAATTTTTGGAATGCGCAGTATAGCAGATGAACAGAAAAAAAATACTGTTTTATGTAACTTTGCTTGTGAGGATACATATTATTCGTCAATGATATGGACAAACTTTTTATGCATGGATTGAGTTTGATGTTGTTCCTCCCTCGAAATGGGAGGTAAGAAAATCAAGAGGTCATGGATGCTGTTATGGCATGTGATTGTTTGGTCAATATGGCAGTAGAGAAATAACATCATTTTTCAGCAGGGCTTAATTATTACATTTTCTACAACTGATAGGTTTCATAAACTTCCACTCTTGGATTTGGTTCAAGGTTAATTAAGACTGAGAATTCAAGTAGTGTATTGTTTTCAGAATGGCGCAGTAATCCTCTTGGATGCATGGCTCGATGACAGAATTATTAGTTTAAATTTTCAGGTACAGAGATATCCATGAATTGTAGGAGGCAGCAGCTGCATAACAAAAATAGATAAATATTTTTCATTTGTCTTACAAGGATGGCTAACTTATAGTCATGGCCTATCATTCAGAGTGAGGTTCATAACAGTATACACCACAAGCTGTGCAATATCAATTATGCATGTTTCAGATTTGTATTATTGGGAGGGAAAGTCAAGTTCATGAAAGTGAAGAATAGTTTTAATAGAACGTAGTATGAGTGGACAAAAGTTTACGAGTATCCAGATGTTTTTATTGTATTGGGAGTGGACATAAGTCTCTGGTGTTCTGATGTTTTCCCTGTTTGAGTGGGACGGATTGTTCAATCCCTTTGTAACTCGTATATACATATATATTGGTTAATCACCAAATTAGATTTTGCAAGTTTCAGTATTTGGTTGCAATAATAGTTTTTCTTTAAAAATAAAAAACTTTTTAGAAGCTTTTCAATCTAATAATTTTTCTAAAAGCACTTACATATTTAATAGAGTTAAGTATTCTCACCTTAGCAAAACTTCAATAATAAAAATCTACAATTTTAATCTATATTAAGGCCAAGTATTGTGAGATAAATAAAGCCTCGCGTACAAATACATACCTGCGTCTGTATGTGGGTCACTACAAAAAAAATGAGTTTTTCTGACGGAATATTTCCAACAGATAATATTTCGTCGGTAATTTTAGCATTTTCAACTGACTTTTCCGACGGATAATCCGTCAGAAATACTTACATTACCGATGGAAATATTCGTTGGTAATTATTCCGTAGAAAATAATTCAATTTCCGATGGATTTTTCGATGGAAATATTTGTTGAAAGGTTAAAACAAATTTCCGACGGATATAACCGTCGGTAATTTCCGACGGACAAAATTCCTTCAGTAATTTTAGCATTTCCAATGACCAATTCGGTGGGTAATTTCCCATGGATATTTCCGATGAACATTATTCCGTCGGTAATTTTAGCATTTCCGACAGCATAATCTGTCGGAAATTTCCGTCGGACAATATTCCGTCGGTAATGTTGTCCATTTCCGACGGATATTTCCGTCTGTAATTTTAGCATTTCCGACGGATTTTTCCTACGGAAAATATTTTGTAAATAATTTATGAATTTCTGCCAGATTATATTCCATGGAAAACATTGTATCGGAAATATTTAGTTAATGACGTAAATTTTCGTCAAAGAGTATTCCGTGGAAAATATATTAATTTCCCCTGGAATGATATGTTGGAAAAATTGTGTGTCAAAAATTAAAATTGTATTTTAATTTATTTTTTACATTTATAAATTCTTTATTTTGCATTAAACATGTAAGATATTTGTTTTACTCATTTGTTTTCATATTTTTATTATTTTGTATAAAATAATAAAAGAGATACTATTATACTTGTAAGATGTAAAAACATTTATAATATTATTGTAAATAAATTTATTTAACATTTTTTTATTGACAATAGTGCCGCTGTCTGCCCTCTCCTTTCTCTTCTCTTCCACTCAACCTCTACGACCTCTTCACTCACAAAAACGCGTCCCTTCCGCTCTCTCCCTGCCGGACTCATGAAACGCGTCTCTCTCTTCTCTAAAATTAAGTTTCTTACAAATGATTTGTTTTTCAAAAACTGTGACAAGATAAAAAAATGTTCAATTATTGTTGAAGTTAAAGAGAATAAAAAAAACATAAATAAATATGATGTTATGTAACATCTACCATTTTTTCTACTTTAATTCAAAACTTTGATCTTCGTTTACTTTATTTTTTTTTAATTTCTTTACTGGGTTGCATAAAGGCCAATAAAGTATAATCAATTTTTATAGACATAGTTTATATTAAGCTTAGTAAATACATTGTTTTCCGTAAAAAAATTTTGACACTTAAAAAATTTTAAATAAGTTTATATTTTGATATAACAAACGTTTATTTATTTTAAATATTTTCGTAATCGAGACACCCTTTTTTAAATGAGATTAAGGAAAAAATATTTCTGGTCCTCAATTACTGCATGATATTTTTCCTCGCTTTCCTTTTTTCTATAATACTTACGCATATAAATAACTTGCAAGATAAATTTCGACACATGAAACATTCAAACACATTTATTTTAAAAAACAAAACAGTATTTTTCAAATTTAAACCATCAATCATCAAGAACTGTTAATGGTCACATAATCATTCGCCTGTTCAACTAATGTTTTTTTTTTTGTAATGAGGTGTGTCCAAATAACGTTACTTGCATGTCTTTTGTACATTTCAAATTTTACTTTAACAATTTAAAACAAACATAAACAAAAACAAAAGTAATGATATATAAACACATATTTATAATTTATTTACTTTGCATTTATTGTAGATCACATGCTTTACATGTTTATTGACATTTTTAATATTTACTATAAAATATTATTGTTTATTTGAAAATGTTAAATTGTTTTTAAAATTGTGTTGTTTAAGGTGACTCCAATTTTTAAATAAAATCATTTTAAATGAAGTTCTTCACACTATGTGTTTTGTGTATTCATGCTCCAACTTTTTTTACAAATAAGTTTTATTTTTAAGATATTATTGTCCCTTGATTATATATCTTTATTTAAGATTAGAGAATATATGTAATATAACTTAGTCAAAAATTTGTTAGAAATTTTTTTAAAAAAAACATAATATTATTAAAACATCATAATTAAAATCCAAAATATTACGGAAAAATGTAAAATGGTTTTGTAAATTAAATATCTTAAAGTAATTGTGACAATTAATAATAATTAAATTTTTAATTTCATATTTTGAATGAAACATTAATCGAAACAGCACACACTCACAATCATTTTAACCCATATCGAAACATACCATATATGCATCAAACATTTAAATGTTAAACCGCAGTAATGTAAATGTATGTCCTCATAAACAATAAAAATAGTTTCAAAAACTATAAAACTAAAATACTCCTTATGATTCACTCCTCAGTCCTCTCCCTCTATCATGTCGTCCTCAGAAGCATGACGTGGATGAGGGTCATCTGCTACATCTGTGGGGCTGGATGGTGCTGCAGGAGTCGAAACTGGTAGTGTCGCTGATCGTTGTGCAACTGGATCATGAATGTCTGTGTGTGGCTCTGCAGCATGGGAGGGTCCTAGAGGTGGTGACACCACTGCTAGCTGGGAAGGTGTTGCTGCATGTTGACACTGGGGCCTGTATTTTGTGGTGTCGACTCCACACTGACTGCAAAGGTCCTCTAACATCCGTGTATGATAGTCGAGCTTAGTCCGGATGAAGGCCTAAAGGGACATGTAACTGGGTGAGTCCTTATAAATAAGCTCATGTCTAGGCGCTGTCTGTGTGGAAGAAGAACAAGGAGGAGGAGCTGGCTGAGGTGGATGTGGAGAAGGGGCCTGTGTTGCAGGTTGTTCAAGCTCATGTATCGCACGAGGACTCCTGGCAGCAAGCTGCTCTACTGATAACTTCGAACCTCTGATAATCTGCTCCTCAATAGCGCTCTCCATCGCATCTACATATGTGCTATGGCTCATGCTGGAGGCTATTGGAACATCCATCGGCTCCTCGTCGGGAATCTCGACGCCAGCTCGTCGACACAGATGTGAGATGAGGGAAGAGTGGGCCAGCCAGGATCTGCTATTGGCGTCCTAGATCATATGCAATATCCTGTTGGACAAAATGTTAGAAATGAACAGGTTACCTTCACCTCGTAGAATGTAAAGAAGGGTGGCGCGCTCCACGTTGACATAGGTCATGTTTGTAGAGGGAATGACTGTATGGTTCACAAACTGATGCCAAAATGCTGCGTCACCCACCAAATCATGTTTCCTCAACTTCTCAGGCACATAATCTAAGCCTGACTTCGTCTTCCAAGCCGTGTACAATCCTGTGATCCCATGCCTAATCTGGTCAGCAAGCTGGGGCATATCGTCTCGGTACATCTTTGTCAAGACGTCTGGCTGCATCCTAAGAAAGAGATGGTAGAACTCGCAGCGGGAGAACGGAGAGTAGCTAGTGTTGAGGAATCGCTCGATCATCTCCTCATCAAATGGAACCTGCACTCCCCACACCCAGCTGATCCTTCTCTCATAGACCGTCTCTCGATCAACATTTGCCAAGAACTCCTTCATAATAGAGGTTGAGCTCGGCTCGAGAAAACTCACTAGTTGTTGCCACTGCCTCCTAGTGATTACTTCTAGAATTGGGGAGTCCTCTGGTAAAGACTCCTATAAGATCTTCTTCTCTTGAATGATCTTCTTCAGAAAGTACCACTGGTCAAAGCGCTCCTGGCACCCCAAAGAACGGAAGCGGGCTTCATCGTAGCCGGAGATGCGGGCCCGCTTGTTGGCAGATCTAGTTGTGTGCTTCTTCTTGCCTTTCTCTACTTGTTTTCCCTGAAACTCAGAAAATATGCCATATTCAAGAACGATTCAGAGGAAATTAGCAGTAACATCCATGATATGGAGCTAAATGTAGCAATTCCCACATGTCAAATTTATTCACACTGCTACAACACATCAGAGACATTTTGATGTTAATCAATGTATCTTCATAAAGTTATCATCTTTCCTGACAGTGCAAAGCTAATGATGCCCACATTTATTTTGTTGCACAAGGTTACATATACAAGCAATGAGTTCATAACAATGTGTATCACAGACATCACACAGCTTACAGGAAAAAGGTGAGTTAACATGATTACTGTTTGTAATCAAATATCTGAATAAAGGTAGGCAAGTTGACTGTAACAAAGGGAGCTAAAATAATCATCTTCTGATCGTGTTAAGTAGCTTTTAGGCTTGACTAACAACAGATATAGATGTTTTACCTATCTCATTAAAAGGGAAAAAATCAGACAATTTGTGACCTACATAATTCCAACTATGATTAAGGCAAGCAAATAAATTTGTGCACAACCAAAATCAACATAAGACCACTTTCTTTACTTTGCTTTTGGTTCTCTTTTTTAGCAGTCAAAGTCATGGCTCTCCCTCTACCATAATTGGGATCTCAAATGCTTCTACTTAAAATAAGTGACACTGTTTCATAATTGGTCATTAGAAATTGCACACAGATATCACACCAGTTTCACTATTTGTAGATTTTAACTCAAACAGTGTCTAATTTTCAACAAAATATTGAAATTTTTATAAGGTATGTTCATGTGTAATCATTGGATCTTTATTTAAAATAAAAATTATAATTAATTACAGTGACTAGTATCAGTTTCAGTTAGGTATACATTGTGTTTGTTTCCATTCTTTCTTGTCTTTCTCCCTGGTCCAGTGTCTATTTTAGCTGTTCGAATGACTAGTCTATGTTATTGGAGAAACTTGGATGCCAATGCTCTTAGATTTGCTTGTTGGTTTCGATATTCTGGCCTAGATAAGTGAAGTATTTGTCTGACTGATGTTCTTTTGGGTCAATTGCATATACCCATCGTGTTTTTTTATTCTCATATTCTACTGTAGCTAAGTACATTCCCCCTTGTAATTTCATCCAAGTTCTTATCTGGAAATAGAGCCAGGATTGAGTGCTATGCATTATATAGAGTTTCAAGGTTACCTCTTAAACCTTGCAAAATGAGACCTAAAGTAGCCACTGTTAGAAGGGCTAATACAAATAATTATGGAGTTTTATTCTATTCTACCGAGCCACCCTCACCAATTGACTCTTACTCCATTTCCAAGGATGACGGTGTTGAAGGTGTCTTCTTGTTTATGACAGAGCACAACTGTATTTTTTGATGCATGTAGATGACTCCACTTAGTGAAAAAATACTTTTGTTGTTAAGGAGGATTAACTGGTCAATCAGTGGTTGCTTCAGTGCTCTGAACTGTACTTGTGACTCAAGCAAGGATTATCTTAGGGATTTGGTGGGGTGGATATTTAATGCTATCTGTGCAGGAAATCACAGTTGGACTGCTATTGAAATTAATAAAATAGGGTACAGGTCTAGAAGATGAAAGAAGAAAAATAATCTAGGGTTCACCACAAGAGTCAATAGTGGTGTTGTGTTGAAACACAGTTGAGTAAATTGCTCAAGAATGAATCACTAATTTGTCTGTTAATGAATATTTTGCAGTTTCCTGCCCAAATTAACTAATTCTAACTTGATCTGATGAACAAATTTTCACAAAATTTAGAGGGATTTCACTTGATGTTTGTGAGGTAGGTAATAAAAAACTTGAACCTACTACATGATTTTTTCCCCATTTTTTACCAAGCACTTGAGGTTTGAAGCTATTGTAGTTGAAGAATGTATGCCCCAATAGGCTAGAATTTGAAGTTTACAGGTTATCTACTTTCTGTAATTTAGCATTCTTTACTTTTTACTATGTTTAGTTCCTTGCATGGAAGTTGACAGAATAAATGAAAATGAAAGCACAGTTGAGTTTGCTAGTCAATTGAAATTTGTTGAAATTGTGTTTGCTTTGTTCTTCACAACTTATGAATGGAAACAAACACAATGTCTCAATTAAAACCATTCCAAAATAAGTGAACCATCATCAAATAATATGGTAACCCCAATATCAGCATGCACACAATTAAAAAGAAAGTACCAGCTCAATTAGATTTCCCAAATTTAGCTTAATCATATCAGTAAAATGTTTGTGTCACTCCCCTAAGCTATGCTTCATTGCAATCAACTACCACCATGACCAAATTGCCTCAACCAAATCTGGTTATATACCAGCAACTAAACCAATATGACTCAGTCCTAATTCACCAATATGACACAGTCCTAATGCACCAACACAACTCAGATATATATATCCATACCAATCTCACAACACTAATGTCAACCAACAAAATTAGGTTAGTGTTGTGGCAAAACCACACTTTGATGCAAATAACCAAATTCAATATTCAAACAAGTACATAAACTTATGTCTATATCAATCAAAATTCCCAGATTTCTCTTCAAAACAGGATAAAATAGAATCCTAGCACCCTCTAACAATATGCCAGAGAATTATGCTTGCAATTCAAGCACATGAATGATAGTCATTTGTGTCACATTCACTTTTAATACAGGGATTCATAACACTCATAAAACATAAGTCAGTCAAAGTCTACACTAACAATTGCAAGCCTAAATAATCAATTGGGTGCATAATAGTGTCTACACCGCCTTAGTATTGTTTGTTTTCAAATGAGTCTATGGATTAAACCAATCACTTCTAAGAGAAGTAAACAACTTGCCCCAATTCTCACAAACCTTCCTCACCAATCAAGCTTACACTATCCAATTGATGTTATGCACAGTTTGAATAATGACAATCTACATCAATTCCTAGTTTTCAATTCAAAAATACAGATAATGTATAATACCCTTAGCCACCCAAACAATAGTGTTTAACCACTTCATTCATTTATTTCAATTCCCACTCAGTCAAAAATATGATACACAACCATGCCTTAAATATGAAAACAAGACCCAAACAATGTAAAAAACCTATCTCAATCACATAGAACCAACGTCCATTACATAATCCCATAAATGGTTCAAACCCAGCCCACGCGTTTTGCGCCAGGTACATGCTACTCCCGCCAGGTGGGTTTATGCCTCATGAACAAATTGATGCATATATGGTAGTGATGGTGGGGCATCTCAAATAACAATGTAAAATAGAATTCAGACAATAGTACCTTGTCTCTTAGCATAGTCCAACCAACAATGTTAATGACTCACTCAGCGGCAGAACTTCAATGTCGTGCAGCAATTGCTGAATTGAGCCTGGCTGGTAAATGAATTTGAAGTTAGGGTTTTATAATGGGTGAACGGACTGTTCCAGGGCGAACAACGGGGTTCAGGAGATAGAGAGAAATGAGGGACAACTGTGGGGAGAGAAGTGCAATAGGCGCGGGGTTGGGATTGGTTTCCCTTATTTAAAAAACCAGGTCGACACTGTCGCGCCATACACGGCGCGATTAGCGCCACATCATTCAGTGGCATATGAAGTGTCGAACATGTCGCGCAGGTGGCATTGAGCTCTGCGCGACTCGCGCCACTTCATGCAGTGGCCACTGAAGGATCGACCAGAGCACACGGGTAGCGCTGAGATCCGCGTGAGTGGCGCCACGTCGCCCAATCCACCTGAAAGCTCGATCATATGACGCGGGTAGCGCTGGAATCCGCGCGATTCGCGCCACCTATTCCAACTAACCCAGTAGGCTAGACAAGGTCGTGCAGGTAGCGTGGAGATCCGTCGTGTTCGGCTCGATCCGCGCCACTTCATCCAGTAGCCATTGATAGGGTCGACCAGGTCGCGCGGGTAGCACTGGACTCCGCGTGGCTCGCGCAACCTATTCCAATTACCCCTGATGTGTCGGCCATGTCGCGCGACCAACGCCGTGTGCCGCGTGAATCGCACCATCTCCTCCAGTTTCACCTGATGGCTCGACCATGTCGCGCATGTAGCGCCGGGTGTCGCGCCACTAGCGCCACTTTATGCAATGGCCATTGGAGTCTCGAATAACTGGCGCGGACAGCATCAATATCGACGCGGCTAGCGCCGCACTCGTACTTTTGTTTCTCTGTTGCTGAAATTAAAAAAAAATAAGTTCAAAACATTTTAAAAGTCCACAGTAACACGAATATTAAGGGCAAACACGTGATATTCCTTATTATTTCCATTTTCCCTCTTTTTCTCAAACCCTACCTCACTTTTCCCCTCTTTTGAAACCTAAGTAGGAGCCTTTTCCATCTCAAGCATGTGACTGAAGATGGAGTCCGAGGGAGCATGCTTTTCATATGCCTATCTGTTTTGAAGCACTCGTAGATTTTAATAAGGTATGTTGGAACTTCATCGATTTATGTTACTTTTTGGGGCTTTTGTCAGTAATCTTTGTGAACATCTACCTTCATGTAATGTGATTTAAGTTGTTTGGAAATGCTGATGATGATAATGTGTTTTAAGTGGATTGATTCGAGTATTGGTCAGAAGGAAATGAGTCCGCAGTTGCTACTTGATAGAGGAATAGTTGTTGCTTGAAATCATAAACATATGGGGTTAGGGGATGAGGATGCAGTATTTGCCACTTGATAGAGGAATAATTGTAGCATTTTATGCTTTTTTATTTTGGTGGTTGGACAAAATGAAGTCATATGATTGTTTGAAAGTTTAACTGAGATGCAGTTCCAAAGTGACCTTATCTATTTATGTTGCAAATTCTATTTGTATTTTCTGACACAGAATTAGAAAGCCTTATCTATTGTATAGCTGACAATGATATACAATCTCTTTTTAAATTACATTTAGTGGCTTGTATGCATTTTTTTCTTGGTTGATATCTTATTCAAATACTGGAAGTCGGTAACTCCTTCCCTTTCTGATAGGAGCCAATAATTGAAATTAAATGACAATGAAAAGAACAGATGTTATAGACAAGTAACAAAAGATTTCGCATATGGGAGACAAAACTCTGTGGTAGATCCAAGTTTAAAGGAGCTGCAAGTTATGTATTGGTCCCATGTTGTCTGATTTGGAAATGGAAACCACCCTTTACTGCCTTGATGGACGGTTTGAAAATCAACCCTCACAAAGCCCATCCCACTTAAATCATACCAGGAATAATGACACTGCATGCCTTGTTCAAAAAATAGCTGATTTCATTTGAATAAGGCATGCAGGGGGGACTTGTTAGATGACTAATATATTTGATAATGTAATGTAACAATTATCAGTAACCATGATTTCATTTATTTTTTCCAGTTATACCAAAAAGAAGCAGATAAACTCCGTGCGCAAATTAGTAACCTGCAGAAAAACAACAGGCAAGTTGAATCGTCTTTTTAAGACACTAAGTGGCTCAGCATATTTACATATAACACTTGTTGGACTGACTTGTGTTTTGTGCTAGGTGCAAAATTTTATTTTCCTTCTTCATGAAAGAATCAGTGGTCTACCCATAGAGCTAAACTAATGATAACATTCTCTTATAGCTCTCTATGTTATTTTATTTACTATAGTGTAACATTTGTTAATGTTTAATAGGTTGTGATGTAGTCTATAAGTAGGGTTGTTATATTTATTAAAGGCATCAGTATGGTTTTCTGTTAACAATTCTAATCTCTTTAAGTTGAAAATATTGTTTACTTGTGTGATCTCAAGAAGGCCCCATAGGTAGTGAGAACCATTACATAGGGGTGATTGTAAAGGTTGTTATTAATTATGGTATGTTTGACTCTGAAAACAACTTCATTTTTAGACAAGTAAATACTTTGGACTGATGAACGATTGTTTCAAATGATGACAGAGTTTCGTGGAGCAGAGGAAACAACATTTCATAGGTGTCTGGGATCATCAACCTTTTTCCATAAGTATCATACGCAGGTACATTTCGACGACAACTTATCAAACTTTGTCAGACAATTAACACCTATAACAACATATTCATGGAGTGTTAATATTCCTATTTTATAGTAGAAGTTTATAAAAAATAAAGTGTATAAATATGATGCATGTGTTATTTATATTTACGGTTGTCTTAATGTCATTTACTTATCATACCTTGTTCATTTATGAAAGCAAACATTATGTATGTAATGTTTGACTTTACGTAAAACACGATTACCATTACTTTCACAAATTGTATCATTTTTGTGATTTATGAAAGTTCCTATTTTTTGTCATAATACACAGAACATGAACTATATTCCTTCCAATCGACTTTGGATGTACGATAGATGTTATAGTCGTAGAAATGGTCTGAAAGAGTCTTTTGTCAGGGGGGTTGATGAGTTTGTGAACAAAGCTAGCCAACAGCAATGTTACCACAATGATGGGGGGATCAGATGTCCTTGTGTTAAATGTGATAATACAAGGATTTTGGAGGATAGAGTTGTCAAAGTTCATTTATACAAATATGGGTCAGGCTTAATTATTGGGTTTGGACTGATCATGGTGAACACATGTCACATTCTCGTGGTAGTGACGAGCATAGTAACATTGATGCATCAAATACCACATCAAATGTGGGTGAAGTTGAAGGTTTTTTGTTTATGCAAGACATGGTGTGCGATGCTCTCAGACAGGCAGAGACATTTGAGGTTCCAAACTCAAATAACATGGAAGAGCCTCCAAATGAAGATATACAAAGATTTTACAATTTATTGTTGGATGCGAATCACCCCTTGTACGAAGGGGCATTCGACTCAAAATTATCAATATCCGCAAGACTTTTAGCTTGCAAGTCCAATTGGAATGTTCCAGACCAATGTTAGTATCTAAGTTGGGATTGGAGGCTAAGAGGATTGATTGTTGTGTCGATGGTTGCATGTTATATTATAAAAATGATGGGGCATTAACTGAATGAAAATTTTGTAACAAGCCCAGATATCGTGTTAATAGTATGGGATCAAATAATAAGAAATCATTTCCAGTAAAGGCGATGTTCTACTTGCCTATAATAACAAGGTTGCAGAGAATGTTTGCATCCAAGCAAACTGCTAGCTAGATGACATGGCACCATGACAATAGAAATAGTTCGGGGACATTACGTCATCCCTCTGATGGTGAAGCTTGGAAGCACTTTGATCGGGTACATGGAGACTTTGCTAGTGATCCTCGCAATGTTCAACTTGGTTTATGCACAAATGGATTTAACCCATATATTCAAGCATTAGCTACACCGTATTCGTGTTGGCCGATCATTGTTACCCCATATAATCTTCCACCCGAACTATGTATGACTAAACCTTATATGTTTTTGACTTGTTTGGTACCAGGGCCATGTAATCCAACAGTTGGGATTGATGTTTATTTACAACCTTTGATTGATGATTTGAAAACATTGTGGGATGGTGTTGTGACTTATGATGTTTCAAGAAGTAAAAATTTCGTGATGAAGGTAGCTTTGATGTGGACGATTAATGATTTTCCTGCATATGGCATGCTGTCTGGTTGGGGGACACATGGTAGATTGGCATGTACGTATTGCATGGAGGACACAAAAGCCTTCCAGTTGACAAATGGGGGAAAACTTCTTGGTTTGACTATCATCGTAGGTTCTTACCACCTGATCATGCATTTAGAAGAAACAAAAATGCCTTCAAGAAAGGGGAAACGGAAACAGATGACCCACCACGTTTGTTGACACCTATACAAGTTTGGCGGAGGGTTAGGGATGTACCAAAAGTGACTTACACAGGTGTACCTCCACCAACAGTAGCTGGATATGGGGAGTGGCATCATTGGACTAAAAGAAGCATCTTTTGGGATCTTCCATATTGGAAAGATAATTTGTTGCGACACAATCTTGATGTTATGCACATTGAAAAAAAAAATTTGACAACATATTCAACACTATCATGAATGTCAGTGGCAAGACAAAAGACAATGAGAAAGCTAGGTTGGACCTAGCTTTGTACTGTAGGCGAAGAGACTTGGACATGAAGCTGGGGGCTAACGGCAAATTGTTTAAGCTAAAAGTAAATTACACTCTAACAACAGACCAAACAAAGTTAGTATGTCAATGGATAAAAGAACTAAGAATACTAGATGGTTATTGTTCTAACTTGGCCAGATGTGCCAATGTTGCCACCACATGTCTTGAATCCAATTAGTGAAGTAAGTCATTTCTTCAAAGATTTGTGTTCTTCAACTTTGTTGGAGGATGATCTGCGTAGAATGGAACAAAATATGCCTTTGATATTGTGCTAGTTTGAGAGAATATTTCCCCCTGGTTTTTTCGATTTGATGGAGCATTTGTCTGTTCATCTGGCATATGAAACTAGACTTGGTGGACCAGTCCAATATAGATGGATGTATCCATTTGAAAGGTAACATATTAATGATTTGTCTATTATGTAAAAGTCAATTGTGTAATGTTCACTGATGACTGGTATGTTATGGGTGATTGTAAACGGGCCGTGAAAAATAGGGCAAGGGTTGAAGGATCAATTTGCGCGTCTTACTTACATCATGAGACAACCCAATTTTGTTCTCATTGTTTCCATAACTTTATGTTGTCGTCACGCAACATTAGGAATCAAATTGCAATTGAAAGTGATCTGCGTCCACGAATGTTATCAGTTTTTGACCAACAAGGTCGGCCTTCTGGAAGGAGGTCATACACTGGTTAACTGATGAATAAAAACACTCAGCCCATGTTCATGTCCTGATTAACTGTGCCGAAGTTAGGTCATACCTTGAGTAAGTTGACACAGTTTTGTGCAAACAAATTTTTACTTATGTTTGTTGTCCATTGGAAGCCTATCGTAAATGATGTCTATTTACATTTCAACAGTTCATTTGTGCAAACCCAACAAAATACTGAACCAAATCGATATACTCATAATCTACATGCGGATTTTCCTAGATGGTTTCAGGAACAAGTATGTATGTTATTATTCAATTAATCATTGTATTGTATTAGGAAATAAGATTTTGATTTTTATACTATATGTAGGTGGTAAATTCTGGTTTAAATGTGACAAACCAACACTTGAAGGATTTATCATATGGTCCTATGAGTTACGTTAAACAATGGCACACATATTTTGTCAACGGATACAAATTTCATACTCAAGCGTGGACTGAGGGGGAAAAACCATAAATAGTGGGGTGTATGTCAAGGGGGTTACAGAAGGAGGAGCAGATGATTTTTATGGGATGATTAAACATATCTATGAGGTACAATATAACAGTACAACTTATGGTAAGCAAGTTGTTTTGTTTTATTGTGAATGGTTTGATCCATCTAGTAGAGGAACAAGAGTGGATCCAAAAGATGGAATGGTGGAAATTCGAATGGATAAAAGATATAATCTATTTGATCCACTCATTATTGCACATAATGTCAGACAAGTCTATTATGTGTCGTATCCAGCAATAAGAAGGGACAAACGTGATTGGTGTGTTGCAATTAAAACAAAGCCCAGGGATTACATAGAAAATAATAATGCAGCAAATGATGTGCCTTATCAAGTTGAGGAAATGTCACATGGTAATGAAATCATCAAAGTTGAAAGCATTTCTGGCTTGCAAGATCAGAGAGGTGGGGTTGAAGAAGTGGACCCAGATGATGTGTTCATAAATGATTCCCAATCAAATAGTTTGCATGGACAGTCAAATAATATTGAAGACGAAAATGAAGGGGAATTAGAAGATGATTTTGAGGTTTATAATTCTGAATAGGATTAGACATGGATTCTCACTATTAATCCTGATTTGACTTAAATTACGTGTGTAAAACACCGTACCTAATTATTTGTAAGGAAATTTAAGTTGAACCACTTTTTTTGTAAACATAGGTTTATTTTATATGTGGTCATGATTACATGCTTGAACTTGTAAAATTGAATGTTATGATCAATTGATACGGTTATTATATTTCATTAGCATTTTATTTAAATTTAATTGTATGTGTTGGTTTACGCAATTTGGATGTTATACACTTTGACGAATTTGTATTATAGCTAACTGGCGCCTTACAATGAATACTATATTCCATTATGGTAACATAGTTGAATAGTCATTGAATTTAGACAAAGTTTAAGACTGTATGAATGATGACATAGTTGATTTTGGATTACATTTAGCAGACTTTATGGATGCTGAGAGAGTGGAAGACTCTTTAGATTTAGAGGCATCCATGGATGTTGAGATAGTTGAAGACTCTTTAGATTTAGAAGATATGCATGTTCAGAGAGTTGAAGACTCTTTAGATTTAGAGGACTCCATGGATGTTGAGATAGTTGAAGACTCTTTAGATTTAGAAGATGATATGCATGTTCAGAGAGTTGAAGACTCTTTAGATTTAGACGACCCCATGGATGTTGAGATAGTTGAAGACTCTTTTGATTTAGACAAAGTTGAACCTATGTTTGTAAGATCAGAGACTACGGAGAGAGAATGCCAAAAAGTAATTAGACAAATGTTAAAGATTTATCTTCCGATTTTGGGAGATACAATGCGTGATGACACAGTTGAAGACTATTTAGAGTTAGAAGATTTGGTGGATGAAAAACACGATACTCAACCTATGTTTGTGAGAACCGAGATCACACATAGCTATTGTGATAAAGTATTTAGAGACATATTCAGAATTTGTGTTCCGAGTATAGAAAATTTTATGGATGTTGAAAGAGTTAAATATGGTTTAGAGTGTGAAGATTCTATGGATGAAAAAGCTCACATTGAAAGCATATGTGTACGATTTGAAACAGCAGAGAGAGAATGCCAGAAAGTAGTTAAAGACATGTTAAATATTTATCTTCCGGACTTATGAAATATTTATTGTTTTCTTGTAATGGAATGGAACTTTGTTAATGTATTTGATTTTTTGTGTAAAAGGAAAATTTGTGATTTCGGTAAAAGTAGTTAATGGTCACATACTTTAATTCCCCTATCATTTTTTGGTATATATAGATATGTCATCAGGTGATGCTGATCCTTCCCGACCGCCTATCAATGATAATACTAACAATTGAACAGGTGGAAAGAAAAAACGATATGTGCTTAGACTATTACCACCTAGAGATAATCTGTCGTCTACGTCATCCCCGTCTAGTATATATATGCCAATAAGGTCATTACATGTTTCACCTATACCATGTCCACCTTCGAATGAAGGTATACCATCTTCTACTCCAATTAATGCAGTTGGACCGTCCACAGTGCCTACAGACACACCATCTCCTACTGCAGGTGAGCGAACATACCTTCTGATGAAGATGGAACAAATTTGGTGATGGAAGACCCCCCTCTGAATGATCGTCCTACCATTACACTGATAAATGGAGCGTAAAAATTAACAATATACATAAATTCTTTTTTGTATCATTAATTTTATGTGTTTTGACACTTGCATTGACAAATTATTTGTTGTGTTAAGATTTCGTCCATCTAAGGTTACGGCAAAGGCTATCACATTGTCCATTAGACAACAATTTGATAACCCATGGCCAACATGGGAAGCAATTCCAAAAGACCATCAAGAACTGTTTTTCCAACGTTTTAAGGTAATATAATTTTGCATACCTGACATAATTTCAAAGGCGTACATGATACTTTTTCAATACGGATTTTTTATCTAATAAATTGTGTTATGTTATTGCTCATTCAACATTTAAATTGATTTACAATTGTTCTTCATATTAAAAATCCTTCGTGGTTAATGTTGGAAGTAATACTAATTTGGATATGTTTTTTCGTCTTATTTGTGGAATGATTTGGTATAAACTATTTATATTAAATATGATAATTTTGTGTTACCTTAGAGGAAATTGGTTTGGAGACTAGAGGAAGAGAATGAAAATAAAAAAGTTTTTCATTCAAAAGCCTCTCATAGGCTTTCTGAGATGTTCAGCGATGCCCGAAATGAAAATAAAAGGCCATATTGGATTGGAGATCGTGTCTGGAATGATCTATTATCACATTGGAATACACCGGAGTATCGTTCCAAGTGTGAAAAGGCAAAAAAAAATTGAGCATCTAAAAAGGGTGGCTGTATGCACACAGGTGGTTCTATTAGCTTGCAGGACCATGTCATTTGATTGGTAAGATGATTTTAAAACTTACAATGTCAAATTTTTTGTTCATCATTATATTTAAATTATGTTATAATTTTGTTGTACTGTTTGTAATTAGTCTCAGGAACTTGGTCGATCAACATACATTGATGAAATTTTTCAACAAACACATTTACGGAAGGATACTGGTGAATTTGTCGATGATAGATCTAGGCAGACACATGTGAGATGATAATTTGCCATTGTTTTTGTATTAAAACATGATGTTTTATTCAATTGTGCCAATAATAACTGGTTTTGAATGACAGGAAAATTTTGAGGCTAGATTATCTCAAGCTAGATCTGATGTTCAATCTAGTGTTGGTGATTCTGAAATGACTCCTTTGTCTCCTGCTGGAGAACAAAGACTAAGGACTCGGTGTTGGATTGCAGCAGCTGGACCTATGTGTAAGGGACGTATTTACGAAACTGGCGCTCTTGTTCATTCTTATAAATGTGGAGATGAGACTTTCATGCAAAACTTGCATGGATCATCTAGCCATGGCTATGACTCAGTGGAAATTAATCAAATAAAGGAGGAGCTTCGTCAATCAAAGGAGAAGTTGAGTCAATCAAAGGAGGCGTTGCGTCAATCAACGGAACAAATGCTAGTTTTTCAATCAGTTGTCCTTCAGTTTCTACCTCCAAAAGCTCGCAGCATTATGCAGCAGCAACAACAACTGGCTGATGAACAACACCAACAACATGATCAATCACATGATGCGCAGTAACAAAACAATGATGAACCAGCAAATGAGCAGCAACAACCTCATGACCAGCAAGGACACTCTGACAATGACTATTTTGATTATTGACTTGGAAACAATTTATTTTAAAATTTGCATGTTGAACATTGTAGTTTTATTTTAATTATATTCTACACTTAATTTACTTTGTTAAAACATTTGCTTTGAATTTATGAATTCACTCTTTCATTATATAACATGCTTTAATTTTATAATGTTGTTATATAATATCAATAATAAATCAAAATCTTCCTGAAACAAAATAAATTATTGTATTTGATAATAAATTACCGACGAAAATTATCTACGGAATTGACCGTCGGAAATTACCCACGGAATTGGCTGTCAGAAATTTTTGACGGAATTGACCGTCAGAAATTACCCACGGATATTTCTGACGGAAAATACCAACAGCCAATTCCGTCGGAAATTACCGACGGACACCAAAATCCGTCGATTAAATTTTCAACGACCATTTTTCTGACGGATTTTTTTCCGTCGGAAATTCAACATTTCCGACATATTTTTGATATTTCCGACGGATTTTGGCCGTCGGAAATACCCTATTTTTTGTAGTGGGTAAAATTAATAATTAACGTTAAAGTGTATGGGGTAATTAAAATTAAATAGAGAATTCGAAATTTAATTTAATTTTCAATTTATTTTGGAGATGTGTCATACATATTATGATAGATAGTCGTATATTATAAATTACATGTCATTGGTTTATGTGGAACTGAAATTAAATTCATTAAGAAAGTTGAATTTTTTAAGCAAAGTCTTAGATATAAATTTTGTGGAGGAAGAAAATCCTACTAAAAATAATTACTTAAGTTTATGACAAAAATTAGTGATTAATAAAAAATTTGCATCAATAATACTGTAATTCAAAAAGACAAAAACTACTATACATTAATAGAAATTATTTATATAATTTATTTAAAATATTTTATCTTCTTTTCTCTCCACGTAATTGGTTGAATGACTAATACTTTATGGGTCGTTTAAAGGCATCATGGATTGATAGCTTGATTTGAAGACATGAATAATTTTGTTTTGGGGGGTACCATTCGCTCTACTTCTATTACTCTTGCTCTTATCAAGAGGTGGACACTCTTTTATCTTCAAAGTGTCCTTCCTAAAGAATCATGATTTGGTTTAATAAAATACACAAAGAAATCAGAATTTTGTCATGCATTTCATTTTTGCACATCTCTCAACACACGAAATAGTGATCATTATGTTGTATAGTACTATACAAGGAATCACAATTTTGTTATATATATTTTTATCACCCAAAACATAACAACATAATCACGATTTTGTTGTTGAATTTTGATACCCTTTAATAAAATGAAATCTTGATTGTGTTGTTATATTTTTTCACACCACAATGGAATCACAAGGGGGCTTCATGGGGAGAGGGTCGCATCTAGCAACATACAATGTTTGTTTCGTTCCAACCATTTGAAAAAACAAATGGAAAAAAAGGTATGTAATCCTTCATAATAAATAATTATGTTTAACTAAGAAAATAAAATAAAAAGTATTATATTATGCTATAAAAAATTAATAAATATGAAAATAACATAATAGAATTGTAATTTCTCTGTATTGTTTTTCTAGACAAACAATAAAATTATGATTATGTTGTGTGTTTCAAAATCCAAAAATAAATATATAACAAAATCACGATTATGTTGTGTCATAACACAACGAAATTATAATTCTGTTACTTAAAAAAAACACAACGACAATTCTGCTTGAATACAAAAAGCCAGAAAAAAAATACTAAATCAAAGGGGGTGCGCAGAAGGGAAGGGTTCATTTGGGTAAGGAAGGAAAAGAAAAGTTTGGGTTGGATGAGGGTAAGGAGAAAGATACAAGGGATGAGGAATTTGAAATGAAGGATAGATTGATGTCTTAGGCCAGATTAATTAATAACCATATGAATGTGCACTTTAAATCTTCATCGTAAAGACTTGTTTTTGAATTATTTTTTTTTAATTAATTATTAATTAACCCACTTGGTTGACAACTTCACATGGTTACCAAACTTGTTGCTTCAAATAAATTGCATGTATATGTTTGAACTAAGCCCCTTGTTTGGTCATTGTTAGATATAAAATTATCCACGAGTCTTCACCTAGACAACTATGCTTTTGAAAAATTAAGTGTGAAACGGGTTTATGACATGGTTTTAGAGCTTTGACAAAAATCTGATTTTTTAATAGGTATTTCAATGACTGTAATTGTGACCATGTCATAAAATTTAATATTTTGAGTTGATGAAAGGCATCCATGAATAGGAATTTAAAAGGTCAATAAATATGTGTTATAAATTAACTTATCAAATCCAATCAAAATTGTATTTTATTTTATTAGATCAAATTGTTTTTTTAGAAAGTGATCAAAACCAAAGTGAACCAGTAGTTCTTTTGATTTTTAGATCAGATGATTATTTTACTCAAAAGTGATTTGCGAAATTTTTAGGCTTTGTTTGGGAGTTAGGAGGGGAAAGGAATAAAAGAGATTCAAGATGAAGGGAGGGGAAGGAAAGGGAGGAAAATGAGGGAAGTTTCTTCCTTCTTGTTTAGGAGTTAAAAATATATCAAGAGAGAGAAATTGAAAGTTAATAAGATACTTTTACAATTTTACCCTTGAATTGTGATTCAGTGCTTTGTATTTTGATGTTTGATTAACACTGGCTGGGGTAGGATAGTAATTTTATTACTTTTCCTTCTAAAAACTCCCAAATATGGGGAACAACAATTTCTAGGTTTTGGAGGAATTCAGAAGAGTTTTAAAAATTCTCAAATTCTTTTCCTCAAAAATTAAAACTCTCAAACAAGGAGATGTTACTACCCAAACCTTTCTGTTCCCTTCCCTTCCTTCCCCTCTAAAATCTCTCTCTCAAACAAAGTCTTAATGTCAATAACAATGGTGGTGTGATATGATGACGACATGAGAGTAGTGACAATAACAATAATAAAAACAACAATGATAGTAATAATTACCATAACAATGATAACCACAACAATCATGATGACAACAATACTTTTAATCAGAGATATAAGAGAAAATATAATTATTAGATGGAATAAAAAAAATGGTATGTACTTTGTCTTTCAACTATTTTGTATTTTTTAACAAAAAAAGTTGTCAATTTGTTTATCGAGTAAACAACAAAATTAAGGTTTGTAGTAGTCTTTCCAATTGATTGGTGTTTTTTTTTTCAAATCAAATAGATCATTTATGTGTTATAATATTTTACAGATTAACATGTAGTAATAGGTGACACCGAATGTTATTATTATTATTTTGAAAGGAAGGGGCAGGTCCAAAACCCAATATCAATTAAAATCTACATGACAACTCTTTATGTATGTAATAAAATTATATTTAAATTTGATTTCATTAATTAAATTGAAACAATTCCACGTTAATTAATCTAAATGTTTGATGATAAATTACTTATGGTGCAACGATCCACTCAAACGCGCGACTTCATCCACTAAAATAAATTATATACAATTGTCATTGGTCAGTGATGTGATAAAAAAATTCCATATGTATCTAATATCTTCACAATGATATGCCTCGTAAGTATATGATAACTACAACTTGCAATTTTTAATATGGGGGAATTAGGAATTAGGTATTAGCTTACTTGGGAAGCCGTCCACTCTAATATTTTGTATTTATAAGTGGAAGCTTTTGTTTATTTATTTATAAACCTATAATTTTTGCCCTTCTAACACTTTTTTTTTTATTATTTCGTCCTTAGTTTTAATACCTGTTTGCAGTAACATTGACTTTCAGTCATTAAAAAGTTTGAACGATTTTGTTTTTATATTATTATAACTATACATATCACTTTGTCAAACTTCTACATGAAAATTATTCGTGAAGCTTATTTTTGTCATTTTGCAAAAAAAAAAAAAAAAACGTGTGATTCAATGATGCCTTTATTGTTAAATGGTGAATTAATGAATATGACCGGCCGGGAAAGTTTTCTATACCATATAGGATTTGATTGTGTTAATTTCTTTAGAAACATTTTAAAAGAAGAAAAAAATAAAATAGATTTTTTTATAAATAAAAATAAATTTTTTATTAACTAATTTTTAAAAATTCATTAATATAACTTCATTAAAAGATGAGATGACATCTATAAATTAATTAATGAAAAATTTAATTTAACTTATAAAAATTTCATTTCATTTTTATTTTTACTTTCTTCTTTTAAAAATATTTTTAAAAAAAATTACGTCTAAACATACTCATAATAATGGTCTACAATGATATGCTTCAAGTAAATGATAATAGAAGAAAATTCAAAACTCCTTTAGCCATTAAGAAAAAACAACAACAACGTACAACTATATGATAACTACAGCTAGCAGGCTTGCGGTATATCATTGACTTTCACTCATTAAAAAATTGAACGATTTAATTTTTTTATAGCAATATGAATTTTATATATCACTTTGTCCAATTTATACATGGAAATTACTTTGGGTGTATACGTGAAGCTTATTTTGTCTTTTTGAAAAGAAAAAAAAAATTGGGATTCAAGTGACCCTTTTATTATAAAATTGTGTATGAATTACCCTACAGGGCGCACTGCAAGACGACCAGGAAATTTTGATCTATAAATTTTCGTCAGGTTCTAGATGATGTATGAAAAACAGATATATTCTTTACACACACAGTCTAAAACTAAAATTAGTTATAGCATCAATTCTCATGCCCATGCATTCACTTCTTTTAGAAATCGTTCTTTAAATAAAGATTAATCTAAACTAAAATTTCCATTTCGTCTGAAAGATTATCCTGCGCTTCATATATAGTCTAAAACCAATCAAGACTGTTTCAAATCTCTAGGCCTGTATATACTTTTTCTTCTGTTTTTACATTTTGGTTTTTCATTTATCAAATAAAAGTTTCCAAAGCATCTTCTTAAAACTAAATAACTAAAATCAATTAAAATAAAATGGGTGAACGTGATCGTTGAGTTTTGCATACGTATCTTGTGAATTTAATTTAGAAATATTTAATGATGCTTACAGCTAGGTATAACTATTTTTTTTTACAGAACAGCTAGGTATAACTAATTTTTTTTTCACAGAATAGCTAGGTATAACTAGTTGCATCAATAATGGGGAACAAATTTAATAAATTTCATTTACAGAAGGGGCATATTTTTTTTATTGGGGATGTATAGTTGTTATTGACCTGGTAACTTATATTTACTATCTGTCATGGTAATAAATATCAGTAACCAGATTTTGTTTCCTCTGTGTAAATCTTGGTACTGCTGGTACCGTTTATATTAATACATATTGATTGTAAAAAAAATCAAATCTATAATATAAGTGAAGTATATTGAACTTAATTTTCTTATATAAGATCTCATTTTAAATCTTATAAAATAGAGATTAATTAATTATCTATAAAATCAATAAATATTTTTTATCAGTAACGTAGTAGAAAATGATTTATTTGGTTTAATTTAAACTCAGTCTATTAGCTATTATTATGAAAGCCCTTGAATGGATCAACTTGCTTTTTTTTTTTTGACAAATGTTGGTGACACTTTTTAACATATTTTTTCAATAGTCTTTTAAAAAAAATGTAGATCTCATGTTTTATTTAATAAATCTCTTTATTTTATAATTTTTAATAAATTTTAATTTGATTAAATTAATTCGTAAGTCCTCAAACTACTTAGTAATTTTTATTGTGGTCCTTGAATTTTTTTTTCAATTAGATCCTTGAATTTGTATTTATTTATTACTTAAGTCCTCTTAATTAAAAAATAAATACAAGTTGAGGGATCCGATTGATAAAATAATAGTTTAACTATCTAGTTTAAAAATGCAAATAGTAAATGAACCTAATTAAAAAAAATTGTCAACATTAAGGGTGTTCATCAACCGATCCAAACCGATGCAAACCGCGTTGACCGAACCAAAAAACCGAAAATCGAAATAATCGAAAACCGAAAAAAAATCGAAAATTTTCATTGGATTGGATCGGTTTTCGCCGAAAACCGATCCAATCCAAACCAATCTAATTGTAAACTATACCTTACCCTTTATCTACTTGGACCTATTCCCCATTATAGCCCAAAAACCAAAAATCCAATACATTGTTCCTTACTTTGTCCAATGAACGTGTTTGTCTAATGAAAATTAGAAAATGATGTTTGTTTTTGTCCAATAAATGTGTTTGTTTATGTTAGATACTCCTTATTTTGATAAAAATAAGTCTCATAAGTTTTACTTTTAGACTTTTTAAAAAACCGAAAATCGATCCAATCCAAACCGAAAAAAAATTGGATTGGATTGGATCGGATTTGAAAAAAATTTCAAACCGAATGAATGATCAAATGACCAAATCGAAAAAATTGAATCGGATGATTTTTTACTTCAAAACCGATCCAATCCAGACCACGAACACCTCTAGTCAACATCTGCAAACAAGTATTCTCATTTTTGCATACCAGTATTTCGTGTCGTCGGGTTCTAAACTCAACATACTAGCTTGCAGAGGTTAACAATTTTTAATTATGTCCCTAAATTATGATAATTTTAAATTAAAATATATTAAATAGTTTAAGGGTCTACAAATTAATTTAACCATAATTTTTTAGTATTTGAGTATAGCAATAGGATCATAGGAAAATATTTTCCAAAATGAAAGTATATATGATCTCTAACATGGAACACAAACCTTGACAACCAAATAGCGAGAATATCTCTCATGACCCTCTCTAGCTTCTCATGAAATGCTTCGTCATATAGAAATATCTTAAGTTTTTCGTTAAATAGGTTAAAAAAATTCTAAACGCTAAAATTAATTCATTTTTTTTCTTTGACTAACTCTCGACTTTAATTAAGTGACGACTATGTCAATACAAAAAATATTTCATAATTTGTTTATTCCTATTCTAATTAATTAAATCCAAGAATTAATTCAAGAGGTCTTTTAAATATCGTACTTGCACTTGTTAAAATTTGTGAATAATTAATTATTTACCTTTGATCCCTATCCATTAAGTGAATACTAAATCATTATCTTACACGTCATAAGTATTTTTTACGAATATCCTTTCTCGTGGAGACAAGGATACCCGACCTCCAACAAGAACGAGTTTCCTCTCATTGAATATCAAGGACAACAGGGACTAGCTAGTATATACGTTGAGACAAGGAATGAACCTACACATGTTAACTAATGGGGTAATTTCCCCCACAAAATATTTTTTTTTATTTGAATATATTAAATAAATATATTTTTGTTTTATGAAAAAAATAGATGCTACCCATAAGATAGTGTTTTTGAAAAAGATGGGTGTAAGAAGCTGTAAAACATAAAAAGAGAAGATAAGTCATGGCAATAATTTTATCTATTTTATTCTTTTAATTTTTTATAATGTTTTCAATTTTTCTAATGCATTTTCAATAAAGCTTGTTGGAGAAACTTCTCTCCACATAACAAAATTACCACAATTTCATGGGATCTTAGATGAAACACACCATAAAACTTTTTTTTATTGGCTTTATATATAGGACTAAATAATAATACAAAATTCAAATATTATCATATTTTAATCTCTTTTTTTTTATAAAAAAGAGAGAAACAAATCTCCAAAATAAGTTAAAACAAATTAATAAATATTTAAATCCAGATAAAATCTTAAAAATTTGAAACATAATAAATTTCTAAAATATCTCTTTAAATTTTCATCTATTTCATCTATTTTAAAATTTGAATTGTTATCCAACGCAGTTAACATTATTTTTCATCTGAGAAAATATTAGACATTTTTTCTCCCACTGATTTTTTCTCATCCCTGTCCTACCATTCATCTCGCCGGTATAATATTCAAAACTGTTTGATAAAGTGGTAGGTTCACCTACCAAAGAAGAAACAGTCGTAGGTTAATCTCTAACCATGCATTTTTTACGCAAAAAAATTAAAAAATTAAAAACCAATCTACCATGCATTCTTGTTTTCCTTTACTCTACCAGTATATATAGCTCCACGCACGTGGGCTACTCCCAAAACTTAACTCAATCGTGTATTATCATTATAAAATAAATTAACAAAGTTTAGAATACATTCTTTAACGCGAACACATTCTTCAAAGTATGTTTGTTAAAACTTTTTTGAAGAGTTTATAAAAAATTTGGTGAAAGTTTATTTGTTACATGATCTTAGTTTAGTAGTTTATAAAAAATAAATTAATTTATAAGTTATTAATTTCTTTCTCATTATTATTTTTATGCGTTTATTTGAATTTATTTTATCTTTTTATTTAATTTAAAAATCAGTTTACCTATTTTAATTTTCTTAAAAACACACTAGACAGCATATTTATTTTCTTAGTTATTAAGAGACTTGGAATTCTAATCTTCTATTATTTTGTTTAATGTTAAACTATTTACTTTATTGAATTATATACATTTTTATTTTTTTATTTTTATTTAAAACATTTGGTCACTAAGCAAAAGTTGATGAAAAAATCAAAACTATTACGAAGAAACTTTTTTTTTGTTTTAAAATAATATTATTAATAAAATTAAATATTAAAAAAACAGTATAATTTTATTTAATTTAATTCTATTTTATATAAATGATTTGAAACAATATATATTAGTTTATTGAAAAACTGATTGTAAACAATATGAGTAAAATTAATAAATCTTTACTACTTTTTATAATACATATTATTGTCCTACTTTTTAACATGGCAAGTTATTAAAAATAAATTCAAATATTATAATATTAGAAATATAAATATGTTCTTTTTATATTATTTGACATTTATTAGTTAATTTTTCAATTAATTTTATCAAATATTTTCAATTAAATGAGTTATCTTATAAGTTTTCAGTTTTTCAACTCCTAACTTATATCTTACAATCTTTCAAATATTTTTTTCAAACATAGTCAAGAGTTACCTTCGTGGTTTCGGCAATGTGCTAACTAGTGATGTTGGCAGCATGTGGGTGGAGGCAGTGCAACTGTGGCAACTAAGTAGTGGTGGTGGTGAGTGTATTAACTGAGTCGTGTTGATGGTTGTAGCACGAAGGCAGTGGACGAATATGGTGGTTGTGACATGGTAGTGGGAGCCTAGTTATGAAAGTGATTGGGCAATGATGGGTAAAAAATGGTGTAATAGGGTGGTATAGGGACATCACATTGGAAGCAATATGGATGAAAGCCACACAATGTTACTCTAAGAGCATATTTTAGTCTAATTTGAAATTAGCGATGGTTCAAGCCAACGGCAAAATATTTTAGTTTTTTTTCCTTTAAATTTAGGGGAAAAAATTTGAGCTTTGCGTCAACATAGCATTAGCCGTTAGTATTGGGGCTGATGTTTGAACAGTACAAGGCACATTTCTTGTACTAGAGTACATGGAAGGGGAATGAGATGATTAAGCAATAAATATGAGCCTTAAACACTTAAAGGAATGTATAGTCAATCTTTAATTTTATTGCTTTTTTTGAATAATATCAGTTTCATGATAGAGATGCTGATTGACGGTTTCCTAACTCGATTCCAACTTTTAATATCATGCATGTTTTTGACTTATGTTCTTTGTAAGAACATATTGTCTAGCTGATCAAACTTTCATTTGGTTTTTATTAACTTGACTTGCTGGCAAAGTGTGATCCATGCAACACCAATTTAACAACTGAATTTTCAACGTATATATATATATATATATATACACATACATATATATATCGTAGAAACAGTAAACACCACTGACTCCATCTATCTATATATATATATGATCCATAACCTTGCATTGGAAATAAGCACACAGAAACAAGTCTCTACATGTGTGGAGTCCTTGTTGCTGTGGTGTGCCAGGAAAACAAATTCAACAGTTCATTGAATAACATAACCATCTAGGTTCACGTTCACACTTTCTCACTGCAGCTTTATAGAGTCATATAGGTTGATAATTCAGAGAAAAGCTTCTATCCTACTATTTCTTTGGATTCGCCACTTCATCAACATGAAGCTTTCTGTGTTCTGGTTTGCATGGGCTTTTTCTCTTCTAATTTCCATGGCTTCTGCTGCTACTGTAGAACACACTTTCATTGTAATGGCTAATACTACTTTACTAGTTGTGGGTTGTGTTTGTTGTTTAATCTTTCTTTCGTTCTCTCTTTCTTTCTTCAAAAACGAAATTGTCTAACTTACCTCGAGTAAAGTTGAGGTTAAAAAAATTCCATCTTAAATTTTTGGTATAATTTATATGTACAATCAGTCATTTTGAAGTATATAAAAGAATTGTACCAATTGTTGCGCTACTAGAAACCGAGAAAGAAAAAGTAAAAAAAAAATGTAGATATAATAGGTAATATGATATAATAAATTAAGAGAAATAAAAATAATTAGTTAATTAGGTGTTTGAAAATTTAGAATATTAAAAAATCATTGTTATTTTTTTATTTGTTATTGACAGGTCGTCCTTACAAAAACATGAATTTATTATTTCGTAATCAGAACGTATGACTTCTATATAACTATTTTTTTATAACTCAGTATATGAGCTTATTAATCCTTACCCAACTCATCACTCAACTACTCCCCCACCTACCTTAACCACTTGCAATAAGATATATATTAATGTCGACCCTTTCTCATGCTATGCTGTAACACATACTAGTAAGAAACTAATATAAAATTAAACATGTTTCTGATTTCTGCACACTACTTAATTTAATACTGATCAATGTCAATTTGTTGAAATTTCATGTGCTGCAGGTTCAAAACAAGGCTGTTACACGCTTGTGCAAAGAGCGAGTGATTGTCACAGTGAATGGACTTTATCCTGGACCAAGGATAGATGTCGTAGAAGGGGACGCCGTGGTTGTTCACGTAATCAACAAGTCACCCTACAATATCACTATTCATTGGTAAACATTTTTGGATAATTTTAACCAATTTTTTTCTCTCCTATTCCATTTGTGCCGTGAATCAATAGTTCAGTCAATCCTTGATTAGAGAGATGATTAATTTTAGTTAACTTGAAATAATAAAATGAGAATAAACCTTTTAGTCCTTCCAAAAATTAGAGACACTATATATTAAGATTTTTGTCACCAAGTTAATCCTATAAATATACAAAATAATCAGTATAATTATTTTATATATTATTACTTTATTTTGTCACGTACAAAGATAAAATGATAATGTTTATATCTTTAATGTCGTAAGCTGATTCTTGGAGAGGTTAATTTCTCATCAAAAAAATTTAGACAACTATACCCCTTAATCATTGTAGATGAAGCAGAAGATTTGCTCGTAGAAAAAGAAAAATAATTCTTGAGTTTCTTGCCTAAAGATACTTTGCTCTGGTACTTAATTATGTTCTGATGGCCCCATTCTAATTTCAATAATTTGGGTCTGAGTGAAATGACTATGGTCTTTCTTTGCTGCTTCCCGGTAGCCTGAACGTTGTTTTCAATTATATGAAGCATTGAATAGTCCATTTTCAATATTTTTTTCAGCCCTGCAGATTTTTATTGCATCTAACCGTTTGTTTCTTTTATTAATTTTATTGAGTGACTAAGCTTTGGATTAACTTTTTTATTATTACCAAAATTATTTGTGAATATTTATATGTTATTTGATACCTAATGAGATAAAGAAATAATAGAGAAAAGAGGAGTATTAGCTATGCATTCTCTACCATAATCTTATAACACATATTGTGTTATTGGTTAAAAATTGTTAAAATTATTAAATTAATAGAGATTCATTAAATAGAAAGTTAGACTCGTTAAAATTTGTGATATTTAATCAATTTTAACAAATAACAATAAAGAGTGTGTTAGTATTTTTTGTGGAGAAAAAATATAAATATTGTAAATGATATGATTTGAAAGAAAGATAGAGGGAAATAATATATATTAACAGGTTATTTCTAATTAAAAGGTGTTTAAATATAATTATTCTTATTTTTATTTGTTTGGAAGATTTGTGTAGAGATGTTGAAAAGTCAAAAGTGGTCCCATAAGGCTTCAAGAAAGATAGGCGGGGAGTTCAAATTAAAGATATATATTTCTTAGCAGCTTAGCTGTTAACAAAAATTTTCCACTTAACTAATTTCACAATTACTTATAGGCCAATGCAACATGTTTTCTTATTATTATTGTTTCAGATAAAAATTTATAATTCATCAGAAGTTAGTTGTACCTAAGGGTAGCTTACATAAGTATTGACTAGCATTCACGGTTACGTTGTTCAATTTTCTTCTAAACAATTTTTCTCTCATTAGCCATATCATTGATCAACGTAAATATATGTAGGCATGGAGTATTTCAGCTCTTTAGTGCATGGGCAGATGGTCCTGAATATATAACCCAATGCAATATTCGTCCTCAAAATAGTTATACCTATAAATTCAATGTTAAACAACAAGAAGGGACATTGTGGTGGCATGCTCACTCAGGAGTTTTACGTGCCACGGTTCATGGTGCTTTCATCATTCACCCTCGTTCGGGTCTGTTTCCTTTTACCAAACCCTACAAACAAGTACCAATAATATTAGGTAAGTGCAAATCTTTGAATATAATTATAAAATTTGTAATTACATGAAAATAAATTTCATGACAAGAAAATTATTTTTTTTTATTTTTTTAATTAAAATATAGGTGATTGGTATGACGGTAATATTGTGGATATTTATCAGCAAGTACTCCTTCTCGGGGATGTAAGGCCATCTGCTGCTTACACCATCAATGGTTTGCCTGGTGATCTCTACAATTGCTCTAGAAATCGTATGTTCCTATTTTTACCTTCTAATATAGTATAAACTAACGCATAAATATTACTCTTACAAATTAACCACTTTTCATTTGTGATTGCATTAAATTTAGAATATCTAAAGTTGACCACTTAAATTCAAATGCAAACATGTGTTGAACTCATAGCTTCAAAATTTGAAATTATGGTTTTGTTATGCTTATCCCTTTATGACAAATAGTGGGCCATGCTTCAAATTATTGCATTTTACTATAATGGCGGCCGTATTTATGTTCAATTTTTATAATTGCAACTATATATAGTTGCACGCAAAGGCAACTAACCATGTGAGTTTAACTATAATTGTAATACAGTTTTAGATTTTAAATTGTACAATTGTTATTGCAATCCTAATATTGTTGAAAATTGGAGACAACTAATAAGACTGGAATTAGAAAAAAATATTAAATGGCTCATGAATACTATTTTTATGATTTCAACCAATCCCTACATTACATGTATGCAAGTTTCATTAATTTGCAAATAAAAATAATACTATTATTTATTTGATTACATGATGTCATGTGATGATTAAATAATAATTGTATGGTCCAAGGACCGTACTACATAATAATTTTTTCAAAACCTTCACATATATATCTGCTAAAATTATGGTTGAGTTAAGCTTTCTTTTTCAAAGCCCTATTATGTAAGTTATAATTACGATTGTGAGCATCAATTTGAAACATTGACGTCTAAAATCTAAACTCATTCAAACTGTTCCATCTATCTTTGCATGTGCATTGATCGATCTTTTTAATATTACATGTGCCTGATTATTTTTTTTAATACAATTCAGAGATGTTCAAGCTAAAGGTAAAGCCAGGGAAGACCTACTTGCTAAGAATGATCAACGCTGCATTCAATAACAACCTTTTCGTGAAGATAGCCAACCACAGCTTCACAGTTGTAGCCATGGACGCTTCCTACATCGAACCCTATGTCACCGACATCATCACCATCGCCCCTGGCCAAACTGCTGACGTGCTCTTCAAAGCCGACCAACCCATAGGCTCATATTACATGGCAGCCTCTCCTTACGTCGTGGGCCAGCCAGAAGCCCTATTCGACACCACGACAACTCGTGGCATTGTCGCTTACGAAGGCTACACGACATCATTAAAAGACTCGAAGCCCATTGTGCCACTACTTCCACCCTTCAACGCCACACCAATTGCTCACAATTTTTTTAGTAACATCACGAGCTTGGTGGGGGGGCCACATTGGGTCCCGGTCCCACTTGTGGTGGACGAGCACATGTTCATCACCATTAACGTTAACCTAGAAAGGTGTCCCAAGAATGGCACGTGTCAAGGTGTATTTGGACAGAAATTCTCCGCAAGCATGAACAATGAATCATTTGTGCACCCCGTTGGAAAAGGGTACTCTATGTTGGAAGCATCGTTTTACAATGTGAGTGGTGTGTATACTACTGATTTCCCTGACAAGCCTCCAATCATATTTGATTTCACAAACCCTAAAATTGCTTTGGATACGAAGTATTTGTTTACGCCGCCAAAATCGACTAAGGTGAAGAAACTCAAGTTCAATTCGACCGTGGAGGTTGTGTTTCAAAATACACAAATTATGAATGCGCAAAGCCACCCCATGCACCTTCATGGGTTTAGTTTCCATGTTTTGGCTCAAGATTTTGGGAATTTCAATTACACCAAAGATAAATACAACTTTAATTTGGTGAATCCGATATTTCGCAACACGATTGCTGTGCCAGCAGGAGGATGGGCTGTTATAAGATTCAAAGCTAACAATCCAGGTAAAATTCGTGATCAAAATATCTTCATTATTTTTTAACATTAGTTAGATATTTAATTTGCTAATCTTAGAATTTGGTTGAGATACATAGTACACTAATATCTTCAAAAAAAATTATAGGGATGTGGTTTGTGCATTGCCATGTGGATGATCATCAGTTATGGGGACTAGACATGGTTTTCGAGGTTGAGAATGGACCAACTCCTTCAACTTCTCTCCCTCCACCTCCTGCTGATCTACCTAAATGTTAGCTATATATGTTCCTGCAGAATGCAATCACAAATCACAAGTCAATACTAATTTCCCCCTCCTTTTCTTTTTCAGTGTATTTAGTAAGCCATTTTTTTTAATTTCAAGCAATAAATTAAATAATAGTTTCACTTAAACACAACATCAAGCAAGATAAGTAAACCATAATTATCTGTAAATTCTTGCTAAGCGCACTCTCCCGTCTCCACCGGCCAACTCTCCTCCTTTTCAATCTACTATTTGGTTTTATTTTAATAATAATAATGTCATTGGTGAAAGTGTATTCTTCATATTTTGGAGAAATAAAAAAGATGAGTATCTATATGAGCTTAAACTATTTTGTAACCAGCAATACTTGTCTATAATATACGCTTCAATTGCGTATCTTTGTGATCGACTACAATAGTTATGAGTTTTAAATTTAATTCAATCCTAAAAATTTGACTCGTAAGATTTTCACATTGACTACTAGTTGTCAGCATGTGTTCATATCTCACATTAACTAGTGATATATAAATATATATATATATAATATAAGTGAAGTGCAACCAATATCACTTTACAAATTGGTAATGTAATGTTGATAGTAACTCATTCTAAAATGATATCAAAGTTAATTCTAATAAATGTGTTTAGTTTTATTGTGTCACCCTTGAGTTGTTATATCAAGTCACTCATAAATTTTCACTCCTATAAAATTTATGCTCAATGTCAAGCTTGCAAGAAAATGTGTTAAAAATCTCAAATTGATTAGTGATATGTCCAAAATATTAAAATGTATATGTGAGACATGACTTTCACCTTATAAGTTAGTTTTGTAAAGTTAAATTATACTCATAATCTATATTCTAAGAGTGTAAGAATCGTGATATTATTAAAAATCGTATTTTTTTATTATAATCAGTATAAAAGTATTACTTTGATAAAATAAAATAAAAATGGTAATTTTCCAGTTTTTGTTAGCCACATTTTGATTTTATTTTACTTTAGAAAGAAATTCTCAATTGAATTTTGAAAATGACTTTATCCCACACTACTACAGATGTAATTTTTAACAACATTTCTTTGTGTAACATTTACTAAAAACATTACTAAAACCTTTTAACAACATTTAAAAAATATCATCATGAACTAATTAATTCACATGATCCATGCCAAAGAAGCAACTTGAAAGTGCTGGAAGCAGCAACCCATCACGTATCCAGGCTATCTAACCCAAGACGGGCTTGACCCATGCAAAACAATAAATCTAAAACCAATTTTAAACTTTGATCCAGGATTTATTATTATAAAGAAAAAATAACTATTTTATTTAAAATGTCACAAATTAATTGTGATAGTGATATCATTATTTAATGGATAGACTTAATGATAGGAACCAAAAACTAAACAAATAATAACTTAAGGACCAAGACCGGTTAAATAAAAATTTAGGAACTAAATAAAAGTTAATAAAAGCTTAAGGACTAAATAGTATTATATAAAGAAAAAAAATTAAAATTTTAGGGACATAATTTGCCCAATTTTTTAAATAGTTATCATAAAAATTAATAGTTTATAATTATATGAAAATTATGATTAAATCGTATTATTAATTGAATTAAACAAAAATAACATTCATGTGTCATACAAACCTTACTTGTAACCTTCCTCGTAAAAGACAGTGTTTAAAAACATCATAAAAAAGGGTTATGAGTAGACTTGGACATGCAAACAAGTTTGTCTGTTTAAGTCCACATCTGCATAACTAGCAACCAACATAACCCGTCTCGTGAAGCCCACAACCGTTCCCAATTAGATTGCAGACTAAATGAATTGGCACGTGTCTGCAAAAAAAAAAAATTAAAAAGAAGCATAAAATAAAAAAAAAATTGAAAAAAATCAACCCATTTTAAACCTTTTAAAACAATTGTCTACAAAATTAAATTAAAAAAGTGACTAAAATTTAAATTAAAAATCCTTTTGTTATCATTTTGTAGTCCAATTAATCTCTGGATATCTAATAATTATTCTTTATGAGTTTTGGTTTGGTGTTTGACTATTTTGAAATGTATATAATTTCATGTAAAATGACAATGATTACCTTATTTTATTAGTCTAATTTGTAATTTTTATTTTACTTTTACCAAACCACAAAAAAAAAATACATTTTTAATTAAGGCATAAAAAGCCTGAAGGCTGTCCACGAAACCCACGATCAAGTCCATTTACCCCACGAGTTAAATTGGTTGAACTACAAAAATCCACAATTTAATTAGGCTCAAAAAATTAAAACTCATATTATGCGGATGGCTCCCGGGACACATGCTTGCAATTTCAGTTTTTAAATAACAGGGTGCACTTCATCTAATGCAATTGCCAACATGTTAGTATCCCAATTAGTAAAAATTACCTTATTTTTAATAAATAGTATATTTTACATCATTTGAATAAATTATTTTAAATATAATTTGGTTAAAACCCCTCCCAAGTCCCAACCTTAGCCGCAAAATCCACCACATTTGGATTCGTTCAGGCCACAGGAGCAACAACATTACAAGTATCCCTCGTGGCACTGCAATTGGAATCAGCAAGTTATCACAGTCACAAAAAGGAAAACTATACGAAGATAAGTGTGGGACCAACAGTATCACAAACCATTCCCTGCCTCACAATCTCTTTGCTCTCAGTGCCTTAGAACACAATCCATGTAACCACCACTAGCACCATACCACAGTGCCAAAATCAACAAACCAAAAAGGTAAACTTTTTGCAACAACCATGGTTGCAATGGCAGCAGCAACAGCATCCACCCAGTTGATTTTCTCAAAGCCTTATTCCCCTTCTCGTCTATGCCCCTTCCAACTATGTGTCTTTGACACCAAACAAGTTCTATCAAGTGGCAGGAGAAGGCATGTGGGGGGTTCTGGAGTTAGGTGCATGGCTGTGGGGGAAGCAGCAACCACTGAGACAAAGAAGAGAAGTGGATATGAGCTTCAAACACTCACTAGCTGGTTGCTGAAGCAGGAGCAAGTTGGGGTGATTGATGCAGAACTCACTATTGTGCTGTCTAGCATTTCCATGGCATGCAAACAGATTGCTTCTTTGGTGCAAAGAGCTAACATTTCCAACCTCACTGGGGTTCAAGGTGCTGTCAATGTTCAAGGGGAAGACCAGAAAAAGCTTGATGTTGTTTCAAATGAGGTCAGTGTTGCAATTGTTGTATTTTACATGTTTATAGATCGTGGTTTGTAGATGATCAGTTCATGATTCGGGATTGATCGTGATATTGATCGTTAAGGAAAACAACAAATTACAATTCTCTGACTCAGTGGGTTGGAGGACACTTGTAGTGGCGTGGTCTCTGACCAATAACCAAAAGTGTTGCAATTACAATATTCCATGGTTTTTCTTTCTAGAATTATATATATGTAGTTGGTTCAATTCAGTGAGCAATTAATTTTGTTTTTGCCCAAGTTAAAATTATGAAAACATGTATGATGTATCCTGAAGGACTAGATTACAAGGGATTGTTTGTCAAAGTTTGTAAACAAATTTATGGGCTGTTGAATGTGAAGGCTTAATTAGTTAACTATGGTTGATAAGGTGTTGTTTTTGCATTTATCAGGTTTTCTCAAACTGCTTGAGGTCAAGTGGGAGAACAGGGATAATAGCATCAGAGGAGGAAGATGTGCCAGTGGCAGTAGAAGAGAGTTATTCTGGAAACTACATTGTGGTGTTTGACCCACTTGATGGGTCATCCAATATTGATGCTGCAGTGTCAACTGGGTCCATTTTTGGGATATACAGCCCCAATGATGAGTGTCTTGCTGACATTGGTGATGACCCCACCGTAAGTCTTCCATGGTTTATTATGTCATTTCAGTTAATCAAAGGATTGACAACGGCTCAAATAAAATGAGCTTAGAAAATCTAGTTTCAAAGGTAAGGAGGATAATGAGGTTTGACTAAAAGAAAACTGAAAATCTTGGTTTAAAAATGTGACTAATAAGGTTTAAGAAAAAATATGGCTGTGGATCAAGTAGAATATATACATCTTACTTTAGATAAAAGTAAATGGTCATTATACTAATTTTCATTTTAATCTCTATAAGATGCTAAGATAATGAAATTAGAAGTTAAAAATAAAAAATAAATAAAAAAAACTACGTACTTCATTGTCCGGAGGTTCCATGCTATGTGCAAGTAAGGGGGAGGATATTGTATGCAACCTTACCCTTGCATATGCAAAGAGACTGTTTCCGATTTCGAATCTATGATCAACAAGTCACCAATACAAAACTTTATTAAAAAAAAAAAAATATATATATATATATATATATATATATATATTAAGGGTTGGCTCAACTAATAAGATCAAGCATAAAGATATTGGATTGAATTCTTAGTAGTGATTTATAAAACTTATTCAGACTTGTAAAATATTATCTCCACCCTCTCCCTTATACATTCTATCTTAAAAAGGAAGAGTTGAAAAAAAATTGCAAAAACAGATTGTTAGTGAAATTCAGCGCTTAATGTGATGCATTTGCTAATTTGCAGCTTGACACAACAGTACAAAGATGTGTAGTGAACGTGTGCCAACCTGGAAGCAACCTTCTTGCAGCTGGTTACTGCATGTATTCTAGCTCAATAATCTTTGTTCTCACACTTGGAAATGGAGTGTTTGTGTTTACATTGGACCCGATGTATGGTGAATTCGTTTTGACTCAGGAAAACCTCCAGATACCTAGAGCAGGCAAAATTTATGCTTTCAATGAAGGTAATTATCAGTTGTGGGATGACAAGCTAAAGAAATATATTGATGATCTCAAGGACCCAGGTCCAAGCTGCAAGCCTTATTCTGCAAGGTACATTGGTAGCTTGGTAGGAGATTTCCACAGGACACTGCTATATGGTGGCATTTATGGGTACCCCAGGGACAAGAAAAGCAAGAATGGGAAACTCAGGCTCCTGTATGAATGTGCTCCTATGAGCTTCATTGTAGAACAAGCTGGTGGAAAAGGGTCAGATGGCCATCAAAGAATACTCGACATTCAACCAACGGAGGTATGTATAGATGGACCTTGTATGTCTCTAAATGCTTTAGAAGTTAAGGATGAATGTTACAATGGATAGTTTTATTCAATCTTTAACCTTTATGGACAGATTCATCAACGTGTGCCACTGTACATTGGGAGCGTTGAAGAGGTAGAGAAGGTGGAAAAGTACTTGGCTTAAACGATAAGCTAATGCAAGAGGTTTACTTGTGTAAGAAAATTATGCCCAATGAAAACTTCCAAAGCAATATAATCATATGGTTTTAAGGAAGAATTCTTTTTATACCCCCCTCCCCCTCCGTCCTTTTGTTCAAAGAAAAAAGTGATGCCAACAATCTTCATATCATTTTGAAAAAGAATTTTGTATAACTTTGAACATGTTTCAAATTGGATATAATTTTGCTTATTCTGGCAGTATTTGTGCCAAGAGAAGCAATCATGTCAGTAAATTTCAAACCTCTCTTTCTACGCTGATACAAAATCATGTGAAATGGTTCTAGATGTTAACTAAATGACTGTTACTACCTATTGCTTTCAATGAGAATTTCAGAGGACTCAAGTATTTAACACGATCAAACTCTGGGAAATTTTTTATACTGTAAGACATTTGACATGAATTTAGATTTGAGCTTATCAGATATTACTAGATGAAACTTGAAATTTATGCAGCGATGTATTAGCACAACAACTAAATTAAAACAAGTGCTGACTGATTAGGGTAGAAGAGACAATATTTAAACTAATCAGGACCAATGACTAAATATATCATTTACCAATTGCTATCTTGTTTTCCCGCAAACTGTTAACAAATACAAAAACTGGATGTTTTAAAGTAAAATAATATCCATTTAAGATTCTTGGAAAAATTTAAATCCCAGCATATCTAGTCTTCCCCTTGCCTCTTCCATTGAAAGTTGAACTGTCACCACATAGATCCAGAAGTTGCTTAAATGACTTAGACTTCATTACAAGGCTGTTAACCTCAATTGCCATCAAAATGTAACCCAACTATAAGATTAATCCTTCCACTAAACCAAAACAAGGGAGGAAGCTATCTACAATCATTTTTTAAGCTTGACCAAATAGGCTAAGCTTGTAAGGTATAAATGAATAGCAGGTTATCATTCTAAATTTAGTGCAACAGCAGAGAGCAATTCTTTGGAACAATAGATATAAACATCTCCTGCAGTGAGCTTGCGTTAATAAGTCAGGCTGAGTCATTCTTCAAATTGTCATTTATGTACAATTTTCCTGATCCACAGACTACTGGCGGTTTTTCTCTATTGGCATATTATAGCACAAGTTAATACTGTTTGATCAATAAAGAAAATTTATACGAATGAAGAAATTTAAAAAAAAAAAATTACAGAATAATTGAAAAAATAAATTTACCGGGGCTTATAACTGTGATGCTTTTTGTGACAGATTTCATTGCAGTCATACCATCAGGGCCTGCAAAATTGAAAGCTTCTCAGTATATTATGGTTTAGCCTACAAAACTAAGATACAAAATAGGTTTGATTACCTAGTATATTCATGTCTTTCTCACATAGAACTTCTGCCACAGTTGATAATTCAGGCGTAGCATGATTACCATTGCATTCATGAGATGAGCTGTTAAATAGTGGAAAATATTATTTTCAAATAGAAGAGTTGGATTAATAACAAAGTAGGACTTGTTGCAGAAAACAGAAACAATACCCTGAAGCGTTATCCATTGAAGGACTTGGTGTTGGATGGCAAGAAAAATTTATGCCGTCACAAGAAAAGTCTAGATCATTTAACATTTCTGTGAAGGAGAAGTCCATCCCTAAGGCATCAAAGTTAGGAAAATCAATGTCAAATATGTCCAATTCCTTTTCAGGCTCAGATGTAGAAATCTCATTGGGCAATGGATTGTCCAAGCTCCCAGGCACATCAGCGGCATCAAAGTTCAACCTGCTTCTAACATGATCCCTCTTACTTACCTTCTCTGAATTTGTCTTGACAGGAGAAATACAACGACTCATCTCTATGTAAGCCATCTGTTTTGCAGGGCTGACCATAACTCTCTTGGTAGAAATTACAGTGCAACGACTGGGTGTAACTGCATGGTTGCGAGTTGCAACTGAAGAAACATCAGCAGGGGATATATGTGTATCACTGTGAGAAGTTTTTGTTCTAGGTGTCTTTGGAACTGGTGAATTACTTGGAGCAGAAGTTGTAGACTGGTGGAATAAACATTTAGCAACATTGTATCCCTGAACCTGTGACTCCCTGGGTATGCAGTTCTCTGATGAAGATTGAATGGCAGAAGGCTGAGCTACCATTGTATTATTGACAGCTTTATCATACTGTTGCTGGGCATTTTGACCTGAAAATAGAGATAAGGCAAATGCATGTGATGATTTCATGAGATTAAACAATAATTATAACAGATGCACAAGTTATGAGGTAACCATACCTTGAACAACAATTTTCCTACTGGATGATCTTCCATGAGGTTTTTTAGCGGCTGAAGGAGCATCCACAGCTTTAGTATCCTTTCTCTTTCTGTCAGAGACATTCAGTGTTGGTGTTGAGAAGTTTCCACCCTCAACATTTGAATTGCTAGATTGAGGCAATGGTGGTGCATTTGATTTGTTTTGCACAGAAGTAGGATAACCTAATACAAAAGCAGCGACTAGCACAAATGTAAACTAATGGAGGACCAGTTTGGAACAATTTCCAATCAGGCGTGAAAATGAAGTACATCTTATTTCACACCTCATACTTCTGTTGTACCATGCAAGTGTAAACTAATTTTCGTTCCAAAATTTCAACCATCTGACTTTCCACCTACTTAACGAAGCAAATCTCGGGACAAATTCCACTTCAATTGCAACTTCATGCAAAAAGGTTTTAATCAATTATGTTCAGTTTCAGAACTTGATGCAGTTGATAATCATTTTTCAACAACGTATTATCGACTACGCTCATTCCTAGGTTAAACATGTAAATGAAACATACTGTAACACCACCAAGTCAATCATAGCTCTTCACTGTTCAGAACCAAAATCTAGGTAAGAAACCTAAATTGGAGGCTCCTAGCATGCAAATACTATTTGTTGTCTTAATTTACTTATGTTTATAACATGATTTGAGTATTGATTAATTGGTCAACTTGGGAATTTCTGCATCAGAGAACTTTTAAAATTCTCCAATAAGAATAATTGTCAAACATAGAACCTGCACATATATTAAGGGAAAAAAAGGGTAGGGGCAAAGGTTGTACCTGGTTGAGATTTGTAACCAAATGTTGGTTGAGGAACCGCTACAACTGCAGATTTTGCGGCAGGCGCGGCAGGTGCAGGGAGGTTTCCACTAGCATTGTAAGCAGTCATTACATTATGCATGCCTTGCAACAGCATCTGAACCCGGTTCTTCTCTTTTTCTACAGCAGCCCGTTCCTGATCCAACATCACTTTCTGCTCCTTCAAGCAGATATACTCATCCAACATCTCCCCCAAAGTCAACAAAGTCTTCGGTGCCTAAAAAACCCCAAAATTTTCCATCAATACCCAAAACCTAAAATACCCACATGAACAAATCTTCAACTAAACGGAGGAAAACAAAACAACTAAAAAATTAAGATAAAAAAATTACGACTTCACAAGAGCCGAGAAAAAAAATCCAAACTTTATGATGAGAATCAAAGACCCAGAAGATGAAATCTGCATAAAAACCTATGAAATAAAAGGGGTGGAAGAAGATACACAAACATGCAGTAAAAGCAAAAGGGGTGAAGGGATACCTCATGAATGGGTGAATGGGAGATGAGGGAAGAAGCTTCGTTTCTGAAGGTGGAGCGAGTGGAGGAGAAGTTGTTGTCGCAGAGGTATCTGTCGACGATGAAAGCGATCTGAGTAGGGGTGACCTTGCCCTTCCCGAACACCTCTGGCTTTCTGGCTTTGGATTGCTTCCCCGCCATTGCTGTTACACTCAGATCAGATCAGATGAAATGAGAAAGATGAATTGGCGCTGCGTTAAAAAAGGGTGGGGCAAAGGACGCGCGAGTTTTTTTGAACTGGGCCCTGAAACTTGGGGTTTTGGCGGTAATAAGCAAAACGTTCTCCCACGCTCAAAAGTCAAAAGTCAAAACCTTGGGCTCGGTGAGGTAAATAATAATAAGTGTTTTGAACTTTAAGTAAGTAGTGGTGAAAATTTCCAGTAGGAGAAAAATACATGTAAAAATATAAAATGGTGGAAAACAAAAATTATAAGTCGTTCCTTTTTGTGTGCATTTCTTATTTTAAATTTTCAATATTGGAGAGAATTTGCACACTATTAGATAAGATATATCTAGCATATTATAAAGATATAGATCTTAGCTTATTTTAAATAGTTGTTATTAGATAAGATATATATAGTACATGATAAGATATACATCTTATCTTATTTTATGTTATATTTGATTCTATATAAACAGTCATCTTATTATCAATAAAGTAAGTTGTAATCTACAGCATTTCCTATATGTTATAAGAGTCTAGCAATTCCAGGCAAATTTTTTTCCGCTGCCATTTCTTCTTCACGTACCTTCAAAATTAATGAACGCCTACATTCTACGGTTGTTGCTCATGCCACTGCACCAGCTCCTCTTGTGGCTTCATCATCCGCCACACCAGTGTCACTTCCTAATCTCACACCTGAGATGATCCAACGTATCCTGACTCTTGCTAATCAATGCAAGCTCATGTCTGAACCTTTGTCCGATATGTCATTGTCCTCCTCTTGGCTTATTGACAACAATGCTTCCCAACACATGACCAGAGACCTTCGCTTCCTTACGAATCTTCGTCGTATTTCCCCTTGCATCATTGGATTACCTAACAATATCCAAACTTAGGCTTTGCATCGAGGCACAATTACTCTTGGTTCCTCTTTAATGCTCTCAGATGTGTTTTATGTGCCCTCGTTCACTTGCAATTTGATCTTTGTCTCCTGACTACTTATGGATTAGACTTGCCTTGTTCTTTTTATGAATCGCTTCTATTTTTTGCAGGACCACAAGCTGAGGACGACGATTGGACTAGTTGATGAAATAGAAGGGACGTACGTGCTCAGGTGGTCTTCCTTTCATGCAAATAATGTTCAGCAAACGATATCCTTAGAGTTATGGCATCGATGGCTGGGTCATCCTTCTTCCCATTATTTATCCTTGTTACCTTTTATTTCCAAAAAGACTAGACATTGTGATGTTTGTTCACGGGCTAAACAATCTCGTCGTTTCATTTTCTTTAAATAAAAATAGTAGTACCCACCCATTTGATTTATTACATTGTGATTTATGGGGTCCTTATGGCACACTCTCACTCGGGTGCACGATATTTTTTTTACCATCCTTGACGATCACACAAAACATATATGGGCTTATTTACTATCCGATAAAATCTAGTGTTACTCATCCTTTCCTGATTTCTTGGCTATGATTCATACTCAATTTAATGCAAGTGTTAAACAAGTCCAATGTGATAACGGTAAGGAATTCCTTTCCTCATCCATGATTCGCTTGTTTGCTAACCATGACATTCTACACCTTCAATCATGTACTTATACTCCTCAACAGAACGGTCGTGTGGAGCGTCGTCATCGTCCCATCCTCAACATTGCTAGGGCTATCCATTTTGATGGCTCATTACCTCTCGTATATTGGAGTGATTGCATTTTGACCACTGTCCATGTTATCAATTGCACACCTACCACCCTCCTTGGTGGAATCTGTCCCAACGAAGCTCTTTATGGATCTGCACCTACATATGACCACCTCTATGTCATTGGTTGTCTTTGTTACTCTTCAATCCTTCCCAAACTGTTGGATAAGTTTGTTACTCGTTCTCAATGATATGTTCTACTTGGTAATCCCACCACTAAGAAAGGTTGAAAGATTTTGGACCTAGCTACTTCTTGAGTCTTTGTTTCTTGAGATGTAGTATTCTATGAAAATACTTTCCCTTTTAAAGATTGTGTCTCTTCATCAGCCAGTACTCCTCCTCTACAACTGCCTTCATCCATACCTATAATAGATGACCACGTGCTAGCACTCCCAAATAACACACATGCTACTTCATAAACATGCCTTACCAGAGTCTAACGATAGCGGGGGTTCCATTGCTCCATCCTTTGTGCTTCCACTTGCTCCTCGGGAAAGGCACATTATTCGCCCTCCATCTCATCTTCGTGACTATCATTGTTATACGACACCTACACCCTTTTTTTCTTCATCACCATCCATCATTGCCTCAGGTAAGTAATATCTTATCACCCACTTTCTCTCTAATGACAAGTTCCCTGCCCCACATCGTTCCTTTCTTGTTGCGGTTACTGCTGGTCATGAACCATGCTCTTTCAAAGAGGCAGTTCACGATCCACTTTGGCGTGAGGCTATGCAATTGGAGATTGATGCCTTGGAAGCAAATCAAAATTGGGTTGTTCAACAATCACCTCCCACCAAAAAGGCAATTCCTTACAAGTGAGTTTTTCGGATAAAATACAAATCTAATGGATTTGTAGAGCGTTACAAGGCTCGCCTTGTTGTTGCTGGTAATAATCAAGTGGAAGGTGAAGACTTTACAAAAACCTTCACTCCCGTTAGCAAAAATGACCAGCATCCGCACATTCCTTGCAGTTGTGATTGCCAAAGGAAGGAATTTACACCAGCTGGATGTCCAAAATGCTTTCCTCCATAGTGAACTTGATGAAGAAGTCTATATGTGATTTCCTCCTGGTTTCTCTTCTCCTTTTCCCTGGACTGCTTGCAAGTTGTAGAAATCCCTTTACGGTTTGAAACAGTCCCCACGTAATTGGTTTGCTAAACTTCGCCAATCTCTTCTCTCATTCGGTTTTATCCAATCAAGATCTTACTACACCTTGTTTACATATTGTCATGGGACTCAATTTGTTGCAATTTTAGTGTATGTCAATGACATTATCCTAGCTAGGAATGATCATTCTCTTCGTGACACTGTCAAGACTCATCTTCATAAATTTTAGCTCAAGGATTTTCTTGGCATTGAGCTAGCTCGCAACTCTACTAGTCTTTTTCTTAATTAGTGCAAGTTAGCATTAGATATCCTCCAGGAATATGGATTTCTGGGTTGCAAACTAGTCACTTTCTCATAGACGTCTGGTTGGTCGTCTAGTTTACCTTACAATCACACGTCCAGATTTAAGCTATGCCATCCATGTCTTATCTCAAATCCTTCACAAAACCCAACAAGCTCACTATGATGCTGCTATTCGTGTTCTCAGGTATATCAAAGGTAATCCGGGCCAAGGTATTTTATTCCATTCTCTGTGTGATCTACAACTTCGAGCATATTGTGACTCTGATTGGGCATATTGTCCTATTACTCGTCGCTCTGTAACCGGTTACTTCATCACTCTCGGTTCCTCTCCCATCTCTTGGAAGACTAAGAAACAACACACAGTGTCTCGTTCCTCTGCTGAAGTCGAGTACTGGTCCATGGCTGCAGCTACTGCAAAACTTGCATGGCTTAAATCTTTTCTTGCCTCTCTTGGGATTATTCACCATAAACCAATGGGATTGTTTTGTGATAGTAAATCAGCTTTACATATTGCTTCCAATCATGTTTTCCATGAAAGAACCAAACATATTGAGATAGATTGTCACTTCATTCGTGATCATCTCCTCAACAATACAATCTTACAATCTGCATAACCTATATTCGTTCCAACCTTCAACCAACTGATGTGTTAATTAAGGCTCTTGCTAAAAAGCAATTTGATTTTCTTATATCCAAGTTGGATATTTGTTCCTTGCATACTCCAACTTGAAGGAGAGTATTAGATAAGATATATCTAGTACCTGATAAGATATACATCTTAGCTTATTTTGAATAGTTGTTATTAGATAAGATATATCTAGTACATGATAAGATATATGTCTTAACTTATTTTGAATAGTTGTTATTAGATACGATATACATCATATCTTATTTTCTGTTGTACTTGACTCTATATAAACAGTCATCTTATTATCAATAAAGTAAGTTGTAATCTACAATATTTCCTATACATACTTAAACTTGTGGGTATTTATAAGACTACCATTTTGACCCAAAAAAAACACTTATTTTGACTAAATTTGGATTCAAATTCTAATTTCCATTAACTTGTAAAAACACTCAAGGTTAGATTTGAGGGTGTAATCCTCCATTCCCAAACCTGCATGCTCTGCTGCTCATTGTATATACTAATATGCTTAAAAATTCATTTTTCTTTTATTTTATAAAAAATATTTTATATAATATTATTTATTGTAATCCTTTTATTCTTAGGACAAGGATTGAATAAAAAAAATGGTATCTGTAGGAATTAAGAGATGATGATTTTAGATATAGAAATTGAAAGAGAGTTTTTATAGTTATAAGAATCAAATGAGTAATTATACCTTTTATATATATGAGTTAGGACTTTAATTTTATTCTTTATTTTTTATAAATATTAAAAACATAAATTAAATATTTCAATATTTAAACAATTCAAATTAATTATAATATTCAACTAAGAATATAATTTAATTCTATTGTTATTTTTAAGATCTTTATTACTACTTAATTTTTACATATTATTTTAATTACAATGTAATGAGTCATATTATATATATATATATATATATATATATATGAAAACATATCTTATGAGAGAAAACATCTTATATAATATTGAGAAGATTAAATCTGAATCGTATAATAACATATGAAGGATTAGGATTTAATATTATAAACTCACATGAATTTTTAAGTAATTACACAAAATCAAATATTGATTGTACATTTGATTATAGGGTCATATTGAATCTTCTTACTCTGGTAAGATACATTCCTCTTATATGATATTATGCCATTTTTTTATCTTGGTTTAATTTATGTCCCTTATCAGAAAAAAAAAATTATTTCAAAATTGTCCCCACAACCACCATCACTATCTTTGTTATCATCAACATGATCATCGCTTCCTCAACCGCCTAGTAGCGGTTGACGATCATGGTGATGATTGCGGTTGCAGTCATGACAATTGTAACGGAAACATACATGATGATGGTAATGATCATGTTGGTGATAAGTTTGAGATATTTTAGGATATCATAAATTAAATCTTTAATATATTTGATTTTCTATTTATTAAATATTTTAGAGATTTTATTGTTAAATAAAGTTATTATTTAAATTTAAAATATTTTAATTTTAGTCTTTCATTTTAACTTAATAGTTGAGATCGATCATTTTTATTTTCACACAAAATAATCATTCTCATGTGATATATATATATATATATATATATATATAATTTTTTTTAAATGTGAGACAAATATTCTATGAATTTCTTCGATAAAACCCAATAGGAATCGAACGGATTTATATTTTTTATCCTGCCTTTTATAAATCTAATTCCAAACTCTTCCTGCTTATTGTAAAAGGAAGGAGAGAGTCAAACTCACTTCTCATCCGTCGTGTTTTCATGCCTATCCTTAATTCATTATTGTCCCCAAAAACAAATCTATCTATGTATGTGATTTTAATAATTAAAACAAAGGCAATCGCTTTACTAGGGATATACCAAAGCAGTTGTGCCAATTGATAGATTTAAGCATACTAGACCTTTCTCATAACAATTTTTCTGGTGCATATCCAATTGCTTGGGTAAAGTTCCTTTTAAGATTAAGTACCCTAAGCTATTCTTGGAAATATTGTTTGGCCGAATTTTGGCAGATCACAGATATTACATGCCTTTTGACACACCAATATGACCAAATGTGGAAGAGAAAACAAATTTCACTTCAAAGAATAGAACCAACACTTACACGGGTAGAATCCTTGCTTACATGTCAAGAATTGACTTGTCAAGCAATAAACTATTGGGGAATATCTCATCTGAGCTTGGAAACTTGACAAGAATTCGATCATTAAACTTGTCACATAATGATTTGACAGGGCAAATTCCGACTACATTCTCCAATTTGGTACACACACAGAGTTTGGATCTTACATTTAACAAGTTGAGTGGCCAAATTCCTCCACAATTGAGTGTGTTAACCTCCCTTGCTGTATTCATTGTAGCGCACAATAACTTATCTGGTGCAACACCTGAAAGAAAAGGACAATTGTCAACATTTGATGAAGGCAGTGATAGTTTGGTGGACATGTTTGTTTTCTATGTGAGCTTTGTTATGTCATACATATCAGCTTTGTTGGTAACTGCTGCAGCTTTATATATTAATCTTTACTGGAGGCAAGCATGGTTTTACTACATAGAGTTGATGAGCCTGAATTGCTACTACTTTATCATAGACAATTTGTGTAAGTTATTTAAAAATGCAAATATGTAACATTATGTTGTATGTCTTAAACATCAGTTTCTTGTTTGTTTGCTCTAAGTGTGATACAATAGTTAATAAATAAGTTATATATACGTTGTATGAAAATCATAAGTAGTGGGGCAATAGTTTGTGCTATAAAAGAAGTCCCCTAGAGCAACTTGATGTCATGTTCCTCCCTCATCTCCTGAGAAATCAGGCTATGATATAACACCTCTAATAAATATCAAATTAAGGGGGTGATGATATGTTTTGTGATCGGATATTGATATTAAGTGTTGATACTGACTCAAGCATTGAGTCATTTCACCATAATGCATCATCGCCCAGGTATCAAATTCTTTAAGGCTGTTATCATTTTATTAAGGTTAAATTAAATTAATCTGCACTTCACTGAGTTATTTGGGAATTTGTATGCTCAAACTATAAATTCTTCTTATATATTATATTAATTGAACACTTGGAAGATCCAAACATGCATGTACCTGTAGATATTCATAACTATTTCCAAATCTTCTCCAATATAATGGATTTAATTACTCGAAAACTACGTTTCTTATGCTCATAAGATTAATTTCTACTAACAAGTATTCGTATCTATAGCAAAACACTAAAATCCCTTCACATGCAATCTTACAAACACGTGATATTAAAAAATAATAAAACTCCCTTTCTCAGTTTCTCTATAAGATTAGCAAACTCATATTTATAATTAAACCTTGACCTTGAACAACGGGTATATATATCCATGGATACTCCATTCCTTTTAATATGAACATAAAACTCATATTTATGGTCGTTGATCATGTTACTAGATCTACTGACTCTTCTATATATTTGGAATTAGTAGAGCTGGGAAGTGGGAATGGTTGGTTGAAAATTTTTAAAAGAAATATACAAAAAGTGCTTGGAAAATTGTGCTATAGAATAAAGGTTGTATAGTGAACGCTCATCACGAATTAAGTATAAGAAATCACGAATATTACTATTACATCTGCACATAGTGAAATTATGAAGATAATAAGATAGAATTTTTGCTCATTTAGAATTTTTTATTTCTAATAAGCACCATCACAAAATTATGAATTTTATGAAATTCAAATGTGGACAAAAACAGGTTTTCCACTCCTGTCTCCACTATTTCATATTGAAAATTAATGTAACAGACAAAAGAGGTACCAATTATCAAATCACTGACCAAATGGTTATCAGTGAAACCTTTGATATCATGTCAAGAAATTCTATTATGTCCCAAAGTTACACTGTCATATGAATAATAAATATTCGATTTATCTTTTAAGACTAATAAATCCAAAATCATCGTCATAGTTTTACAATTATCGATACCATACTCTTGAAATTTGTTCACCTTTCACTTTTACTAAAGCAAAATTAATTTTTATTAGATTAGATTCGTGTATTGTATTTGCACGATGAGGGAAACCCAGCCTCAGGTGATGAAGCCCCATATATAAAAGTTGGTTTTTATAATTGTTGCCATCATCTTTTTGTGTTACCTTTTTATCTTGTTGGGTTTAATATGGTCAAAGCTGATCAACCAGAGTGGTGACCCAAAAGAAAGGAAGAGAAATGTGTCGTTGAAATTTTTTATCACGTAATAGTAATTAATTTAGTCTTTATGAAATGCTTTTGAAGGAGGCAAGCAGAAATTCGACCAGTGCTTAATGACCTGCACTAGAACACAACTACTTTATAGTGGTCCAAATTTCAATATCTGTTGGCATTATTGACAAGCTTTGACCTTTGGGGAAACCTTGTTGCTTGGTTGCAAACATTGTCTTATGGAAGATGAAACACAATGCTACCATAGCACTACGAAAGCGAAATAACATAAGCAAAAGGGACAACTGAGAGTCTGAGACCAACCTTCTTGAAAATCCAGTTGTGTGGCTGTGACCTATCAGTGTTCTCTAATTTATCACTTGAGTTTCATCTTTTCACAATTTTAATTACTTACACCGCCCATAGAACCTTGTTATCGTGGATAAGAAGAAACAAAAATTAAAGCAAAGAAGGGGCTTCATTCTCCAATTAATATTTTTAATTAAAATACGTTGCACCAAAAGACAAAGAAAGAGAGGGAGATCATGTATTTATGGAATTGAGATTTTTAACTTTATTTTTTGGTACATTGGTAATTTCAAAGTTACAATCGAATGAATCGATTCTATCCTATTTAATCAAAACCGATTTTACTAGTAAAAAAATTAAGAGTTTTGTTGGCTAGTGTCTTATTTAATGTGTTTTGTTGCCTTGAACCTTTATCATTCACTTTGTCAAATAACATGGGATGATGGGACTGCTATCATTTAAATTCAGACCCCTAATTAATATGGTTTATTATTGTTGTGTTGTCGTTATTGACTATGATTTGTGAACCTATCAAGAGATGTGAATGTCAATTCTTGAGATTGTGTATAATACTTTTTTCATGGTTTTCCAAAGTCCAAAACACAAGTCCTGAATCCCTTTTAAAAAAAAAAAGAAACAAGCCATGAATCATGATCTTGTGATTTTAACATTAATTTTTATTATTATTAAGGGTAACATTAATATTTGTTAGTTATACGTATGGTAGTTAGAGAAGTTACTATAGATTAATATAGAGACAAGAAATTATAGTTTCACGTGAGACACTTACTTAGGATGGGCGGACATGACATAAGACATTGGCAAATGTCATTGTCTTTTCACCCTAGAAAATGCAATGAATAATTCATGCAAAAAGAACAAAGGTATTCTATCCAATGCATTAATAAAGTTTAATAGAATAGAAGCTTAGTGTTATTATATTAAATAATTAAATAAGATCTTTTTAGTCTTATTTTTTTTTATCTAGTAAAGAAAAATTCGTCAAAACTAACAATATTATTCTATAAATTTCTTTAAAAAATATTTTTTCTTAAACGATTCAATATGCAAAGTTGAGTATTATTTTAAATTATATATTTAAAAAATCTAAAAATAAATATAATTCATCAATCAGAACTGAGCCTTTTTAGAAGGTTGGTCACAACTTTTTTTAGGGGGAGGGATAATTACCAATATTTTTAGGAGCCTAAGACCTTAATTAATTAGTTGTAACTTTGATTTTATTTTCTTATTTAATTAAGATTAAGAGTCTAATACATTATTTAAAAGATAATGTATTACATTTTGTAACACTCCATTATAAATTGTGTCAAATAAAGATTTTATTATACATCAAAGTTTCTTTTCCCTTTTCTTCCTTTCCTATAATCACTCCTACGTTACAAATATGAATTCTCGTATTGAATGAGAGCCTTTCAGGAATCCTTCTTCAATGGAAGAGTTTTTTTTTTTTTTTTTTTTTAAAATCTCTTGAATAATAGCATTTTTAAGAATTATTGTCACTGCTCATTGAGCCACATTCATCCTAATTAATATCATATATTGAATATCTAATTCTGTTTTTAACTTTTCATTTCTTTCAAATATACTTCTTAATTTCAATTTTATTAATTTGATTTAACAAAATCAAACCAAAAAAATATATTTTTCAACTATCTCAAACCACTTTCAACAACAATGGCAAAGTTATAAATCGATGTAGAGTTTGTATCCCTTGCTGCGCTTTGTATAATTATGAATTATTTATGATGATCGATGAGAGAAATATAACTAGATAATTTCATAACTTAATTAAAAAACCTTAATACGGTTTAAAAATCTTAAAATCTGGCAGGCGAAATAATAATTCTTATTTTGTGGCTATATTTTCTAATCTGCCAACCGCAGATGAACTCTATTATAGAATCCAAATTTTCTATAGCTGTATCAAATTAAGAAAAGGAGAAAGCAATAAATGATTGTTGTATTGCATTTGCATGTGTTGGGTGTTGGGAACAAGACAAAGAAAGCACGCGTATAGTATAAGTTATTTATTTTTTAATTTGATGAGTTGGATGTGCCAATGCCTAAGTGGGCACCACTCACCGTCGCTTTCTCCATCGTTGGATGCTTACCAACAAAGGTCACCCTCATGCCTCGAGGATTAATCACAGTTAAGTGTTTATATATCATCTTTTCTCGTGAATATACAATTATCAGTATTAAATAATATTATTACGTTATTATATATATATATGTATATATTTACTCTAATTTTATCACTTGTGTGAGGTTAGGAGAGTGTCTGTTATATATATGAAACAACAAAATTAAGACTTATCAACTACAAAATTTTCTATTTATAAGACTAACTTTCGAACTTGAGACTAAATTTCACATGTTCATGCATGCAGCATGCCTGATAATATATAAATATATTTATTTTTAATTTAATTTAAAATGTGTAATATTTAAATAAATTTGCTTATATACGGTCCCCTTTTTGCATAATGTGGGAATTCCTACTCTACTTTTCTTTTTTATCGGATTTGGCACTTGTCACCCTCGCACAACTTTTTCTACGTAACCATACAAAAAAGAAAAATTATCCTTTCCTAAAAAAAGTGGTTCATTATTTATGAAACAGGGGGGGATCGCTTTGAGGAAAAGACAAGTATTGATACTTGCTGTACATGTTACATTTAGATTCCATTATTTTTTTTCAACATCACTGACATGTCTCTTACATTTTCAAAACCCCATGCTTCGATCTCATGCATAAGTAATTAAAATATCAACTTTTTAATTAATGTATACAATTTTGAGGCCTTTTTAATGTATAAATTGAAAATTATAATAGCTAGTATTTGCTTTGCCTTATTTACACTTATCTAATGCATTATCAATGAATTATATTATTGAATAAAATTAAAAAAAAGTGTCCTTATATAAAAGAAATAATTTGTTTTTAAAAATAATATCACATTTAATAACATTAAATACTATATTAATATTTTTTATCACCATAATATTAATACAAAGTATTCGTTAATAAATTATCATATGACTGATCTTTGGTAAAAATCTAGTTGGCTGGTTATATTAATGCACTTTTTTTTTTTCATTCAGAAAACTATAATCTAAGGCATTATTTAAGAAAAATGAATTCATTTTCATTCATATCAACACTTTGTTGATATTATATTAATATTTCTTTCATCAAATTTAGTTTGATATTATATATATATTAATAGAATTAAATAATAGAACTTTAATTCTTTAACCATCAAATAAATAAATAAAATCACAAATGTTATTTTCAGGACAACCAAAGAATACTGTTACGTCATACATTGTGGTATAAATACGAAAGAGAAGTGCCAACAATTCAACATGTATTTTGATGCAGAAAGACACCATACGTGACACGTATCCTCTCATATCATGTGAAGCAATTTAAGTAGAAGCCTGAAACACCCATTCCCCCCAATTCCTCGAGTGTATTTATTACTGCGTCAGCATGCCCAAAATGCAATTTAGTTGAGTTAGCCATAATGGGGGAAAAAAGCATACAATTGAATGAGAGTAAAATGCGATTGTTACTCTTTTAAGACTTGAGAGGTACCATTATGATCTTCTTTGTTTTTCCTTTTCAAAAGAATTTAGTGAATTCTTTAAATTTAGAAAATGAGTATTTGGTATAAAAGATGTGTTTGTTTGTTCGTGTTTTTTTTTAACAAAGTTTACGTACCACTAACTAACCAATATTGTTAATGGAAGATAAAAGATAATTTTCAACCTAATTGTAGATTTGCAATGCGATAAAACTGTATCAATATTTTGTCTTAAGGAATTTTAACTTTCGTAGAGTTTACCTTTTATCTTGGAAATTATATTCAGTACCAAAATATAAAAATGTTAATATATTGATTCATGTAGCACAATGTTGCACTTCCTACAACTATTTCCCTCTCTAATCAAGAAATGCTTGTCTCCCACGAGAAACATTATTGCAAGAGAAAAAGCCACAAAACGTTAAAAACAACCTAAATAGTTTTCTAAACACTCAAGATTTCTTCACACGTATTTTAAAAAATTACCAATATAATATTATTATTATTTATTTATTGTTATTGAAAATCCTACTTGATTGATTATCTTTAGGCTCCTTTTCTCTCAATCTCATTTTTTAATCACATAAGTTGATTTAAAAAAATATAAGACCAGTTCCATTGAGACCAAGGATATGTTGGTGTAAGAAATATTATTTATCCAAAAATATTAGTTTTTTTAAAATAAATTTTAATACTTTAACATATTAGTCGTTGATTATTATTTTTTGCAGAAGATACTCTAAATTACCTTTAAAATTATTTATAATTTTTTTGAAATAAATAATACTTGATAGTTGATACATAAAATTTAATAATTTACTAGGTACTAGATTGTAGTAGTATTATTTAGTACTTTGTTTTTATCCCCTACCAATTTAAAGAGAGCTTATAATATTCGTTGGTTGAGGTACCCATACTACTTAGAGAAAGTGAAAGTGAAGTGCACACTGCAGATGCAGTTGCAGGGGAATCAGTTAAACCGTATTTAATTTTCACAACCTCCAACTCCACCAACTTACCCCATATTCTTTACTTTCTTCCTCCGCCTTCTTCTTCCCTCTCAAACCCTAGAAACTGCAAAATCCCCCTTTTGATGCAAATGGGATCACTCCACCAACTCTAGAGCCACACCCTTCAAGATTTAGCTCATGCCCACTTCAATTATGGCTCCATTTTCCACTTCCCACCACTTCACAGCCTTCACCTTCCTCATCTTGTTCCTCAAAACCCAAGCTTTTGATCCACTCTCTTCCTTTTCCTTCACAGATTTTCAGAAAGATCCAAATTTTAAGTCAAGTGTGGGGCTTTATGGCAATGCAAAGGTTGTCAATAATGGTTCTGAGGTTCTTCTTTCTGGTAATGGTGGTGGGAGAGTCATGTACAAGAAGCCCTTCAAGCTTGTTCATGGTGAAGCAAGGGAATTGGTCTCATTTTCAACCTACTTTGGGTTTTCAACGTCCTTGGATAGTGAGAAGAATGGCTTGGCTTTTGTTATGGTTCCAAGTGGTGTTGAAGGTGAGGTTTTTGGTAATAGTTCATATGGGTTTTCTTTTGGATTGAAGGAAAGGGAATTTAAGGCTATTGGTGTTCAGTTTAGTGCTTATGGTAGGAATGGGGGCTCTGGTAGTTGTATTGTGTCCATTAATGTTGGTACTTCTGTTAAAACAATCAATGCCTCCTCTGTCATTATGGGTCTAAAAAGTGAGGGAAAATTGCATGCTTGGATTGATTATGAGGCGAGTTCAAAGCGCTTAGAAGTTAGGTTGAATCAACGTGGTCAATCAAGGCCAGTTGATCCATTGCTTTGGCATTCAATGGACTTATCAAATGTTTGGGGGACTGAAGAGATGTTTGCAGGCTTTAGCACAGTGAAAGGGAATAATACTTCTCAATCATGCTTTCTCTATTCATGGAGCTTTATTGTGAGGCATTTTCCACATTGGATGCATTCTGAGCCTCTGGATCCAAAGGTCCTTGCTAAGAAGACTGAAACACCAGCAGTGAAATCTAGGAGTGATTGCCTTTTGAGGGTTCTTGCTGCAATGATATTTGGTGCTGGATGTGGAGCATTGACAGCATTCATTGTGCTCTATTTGTGGACCATCTTTGGTAATAAACGACCCGTGGTGCCAGAGGAGTATGCTATGCAGCCTGTAGATTTTGAGTACAAGAAAGTGAACATTGTTGTAGATAAAACCATAATAGATGCTAAGGAGTAGTTCTACAGTTGGATGCTTGCATTGTAAATCAGTGTTTCTTGTATTCTGGTTTTGCTTTGTTGTAGTTTGATAATGAACTGTTTTATTTACTTATGTCATTGTCTATTTTTGAGCAAATTGAGTTCCAGATCTAACTCTTTATTAAGGATTACATGGCTTACCCTTTTTTTTGTTTCTGAATCATGACCAAATGTCCAAATCTATGTTACTATTAACTTATTATATGATGTTGTTTCATCAAATTATATGATGTTGTTGACAGAGACTTTATTGTCTGATGATGACAAATAACCATAATCAGTCTGTATATTGAATATTGGATGGCTAATAGTAACAGCGTGATATCTGCTTCATATTTGTGTCACTGTTTAATGTAGCGAGCCCAAATAAGAGAGAAATACTATACATAAAGAATGAGGTTGATAGTGTATGCCTGTATGGATACCTCATCCACCAAAATATCCTCATTGTTGGTTTTCTTAGTGTAGATGTGGATTTTTTTTATTTAATGATTTTTTTTTTTTTTGTAAAGTAGCAATTATTCTGTAACTCCTCACTTTCATGAATGAAATTGGTCATTTATCCTTTATAATATTATTTTCCATTTTCTATGATAAGATTAAACTTGTTAAATTTTAAGAAATAAAACTGTCTGAGGAGTGAGGAGCACAGTTTCCATAAAAGGAGTGGCCATGGAAGGAAATTGCAACCTATTCACATTTGGATCAATTCTTCATTTTGTTTCAGGTTTCTCATATGACAGGAACCTTTCTCTCCCCTGTTCTTTATGGATTGTGTCCTTCATTCCTGCTGTGAAACCAATTTTTAGAGGTAACTGAAACTTGTAGCTGTGTCATTGACATTCAAGCCCTCAATGCCACATAGGTTGGCTGGTATATATTTTTTAAAAATCATATTCCCTGGCTCTCTGCATTCAGCTGAAAATGTTTCTGCAATAAAAGGATCAAGCACATGATGTGCTACTGCCGAAGATACTTGTATTAATGACATTAACTTTAGCTAGTTTACTTAAGGAATATGAACCATTTTGTTCCTTATAAATGGTTTCGTAAATTCTTTTACTTTATTCTCTCCTTGTTGCCTAACCTTGTTTTCCAACAGTTATTATAAATACAAGCATTAGTGTTATTGAAGGCCGAAAGTGCGAGGCAAACAATCTTTCTTGTTATTGGAATCTGAACTATCTTGGTTGCTTTAGTTTTATTTAGCATAAACAATTCATTGCTTGTGACATGTCAAGAGACATATTCATGAGCTTGTTGCATTTTCCACTTGTAGCCCATAGGACATTTTTCATTTATGACTTGTGATGGGTAGGTATACGCAACATTACAATTGGAAGTGACTGTGATTGAACTTATGCCTTACAGATCACAAGGTAGAAACCTTACCTTCAGGCTTTTATAGAAAGATTGGATGAATTAAAATGGAATAGAGTAGACTGGAACATAAAATTCCTTCATTCCACACATTATAGATTACTATTCATTATGTCAATATAATCCCTGCTTATAGCCATTACCTTATATTTAATTCTCTCAACCATTCCAACTCTTTCATTCCTTGTTTCATTCTTTTGTTTTGCGTCCAAAATTGGTATTGAACCCCACCCCATTTACCTTGTTGAGAGAGATTGGACAAGAAGTGAAATTGATACGCAACATTCATGCTTATAAGTCTTGCTCTTTGCGCTAACTTGGGCCAAAAATCCTTCAATGACATGGTCGTGTTTACGCTTGATAAATGGAAGTTTTGCGCTCAACCAATTTGGCCCAAGTAAAATTACAGAGGGTAAGAATAGCATAGTAATTTAATAATTTATAAAAAGAAAATATCAGATTATTTTGTTCTATCCCATTTTGTTCCAATTTGGAGAAGAAAAATGAGATAACCCTTGTATTGAATGATGTATGTTTCAACTCATTTCACCTTATTCCATCTTTTTACACATTCAAACAACAGAATATTATATCATTTCATTCAACCCCCATCAATTCAAAAATAACCTTAGCAAACTTCTTTTTATATATTTCATGTGTTCGGGCAGATGTTGATTTGTACTCTATGCCTTTTATTGGCATAAATTTTACTTTCCTTCAATTAAATTACATAAATCTCTTTTTATTTTAAAAATGACTCTTATAAATTTTTTATCGATAAATATTAGTTATTATTTTTTTATTATTTAATTATTTGCATTACAAATTTACAATTGTATTCAAAGCATCCTTTACCAAGATAACACAAGAGACTCAATTCACGACTGTAATACCATTATATGAATCACCTTAAGAAATAATAGATTGTTAAACAAGTGTGACCCAAAAACGCACAGTTTCTCCCCCAAAGTTCACTTCTGCGCAATGGAATTGACGAAAACTACTAGCCAAGCAAGATCTCAGTCAATTACGATTATCTTCAGCTCCTTTGAAGAAACTACAGATAGATAACGCAGTCTCTGAAAACCATTACAGATCCCATATATATATATATATATATATATATATATATATATATATATATATATATATATTTCTCTGGTACATGCTTTAACCACTACAAGGCATTGCGGAAAAACAAAGCATAGGAAAACAAATCTAAATAGAACAAATACAAAACACATAACATAACACTGCAGGCTGCAGCTGGTAAAAACCATATTCAATACCTATTTAAAGCTTGAAACAAGGTTTTAAAAAATGGTGCGAGACCTTACAACCACAATTTTTAAAACCTTGAACGGAAGCTCTACCAGTCAAAGAAACCAAACCATTTCAAACAAACAAATGCAATCATTAGGGGCAAAAGGGTTGTTTTGTAGGCTCCACTATAGATTCACATCACATTGAAATAATGGGGTTTAAAAAAATCCAAATTCCGATAAGAACATCAACGGATCTCAGCAGATTATGGTTATCTTCAATTCCTTTAGGAAGTTTCAGATAGATAACGCAGTTTAAAATTAACATCACCGATCCATTAACCAAACCAACTAAGAAAATGTAAAGAAATAAAATAAAAAAATCATTTTTTTTTCGTGTGAATTGATAAAAAAGCTGAAAAATTTAGAAGAATAGTGAGAGATTGAAGAAAGAGCATCTCAGAGTAATCATTCCCCATGAGTTTCTTCACTGGCAATCAAAGTGCAAGGATAACATATTGGAATTGCTCATCACTGATGCTCGTAAATCCTTGGAGGAATATTGAATTTTGAAAGACGGAAATACAGGTTTTAACCTCAGAATCGATTCTTCGAAATTCCGAATGAATCTAAAACGCGAACGAAGGGGACGCGGATTCTACTTTCTAGTGTAACAATTTTGTCTGCTGCGTGAGAGTTTGGAGAATTTAAAGAGCCGCGTAGAACCACTAGGGTTTTGTTTGGAGCCATGGATCAGTTGGATGATGCGTTCATTTTCCCTTTCTCTTCACAACGTGTAGTTGGGCTTTTTTTATATCACTGTTAAAACAGTAATATTTTTTTTCTTAACAAACAATAGTAAATAGTTTAATTTGTAATAAATTAAATTATTGACAAAAAAATTAAGAAAAATAGAACCGTTGAAAATTAATTTAGAGATAAAGATTGATAGAATAAAAAAAAATTAACATAAGAGTTTAACGGATATGCACTCTCGTCATAAAATATATTGCAGTATCAATTTTATTTTTACAACTACTATCAAATTAAAAATCAGATTTAGTGTCATTTTTAGGATGGTTATTATCTAGTTAACAAACATATGAAGGATGATAGTGTAAAAAATTATACATAAAGTGCGTTTTTTTTCTCTTAAAACAAATAGATAGTGAAATAGAGATAAAAAAAAAAGATAAATTACAATCCTAATCCAATTAACCCTCCTAAGACAATTAGATAGTTTAAAAAAATATAAAGATAAGAGATAAAGAGAGAAAAAAAAAGTGTTAAAAATATCTAACTTGAGAGATCATGAAGAAAGTAAGAACCTCACTCTCCAAATCATATAATTTAATTAATACTAATATAATACTAGATATTTTATCTCACTTCAAATATTATATACGAAAATATTTTTTAGATAAAAAATAATTTGACTCAAACCGACTTTTTAAGATAATTAATATATTTTTTTTAAGTTGCTATCGTCAATTATTTTTCCCTTTTATGTTGAAAAAACAGTTTCCTCGTTTGTAAGTAAATTACTAATTTAGTTTTGAAATTAGTGCTATTGTCAATTTGATATATAATATTATATATAAAAAAAATTAGCTCTTGATTAAGACAAACATGAGTTCTTGAAATTAGCATTATCGGTTGATTTGTCTCATAGAAAATTGAAAATACAAACATGTTTGATTATTTGCTAACTTGATTCTCCATTTCTCCTTTTACTGCATCTTTCCTTGCTGAAATTATCTTTTGGAGAACTTGTATTTTAGAGCTTAACCTAATACAAGTTTGGAAGACTAGTATTTTAGACTTGAACCTGCTATTCATTACTTCCATTCCATGGAGACGAGAAATCAAAGAATGAAGCAGGCATTGAAGCTTTAATAAAACGAGCTAGAATTTCCTACTAGATGACGATTATTTTATGAAGAAGATAAAATACAGGTCATAAGCTGAAAATTATGATCAAACCAAGTACTTGATAAGATTAATAACATTCAATGGCAAAAGAAGAATAGAAGATACATCGTTCGCTATTTTGTAATGAATTTTTTGTTTGAGTTATTACTACTCTTCGGTACCGAAGGAAAATGATACAAACAAGCTAATGGGTGATTAAGACAAAACTGATGGGGATTGTCTTTTATTTAAATAATTCACAGTAACATCAAGAATTCACCATTAACACTCAACTTGAATCTGACCTTATTTCATAAATATAACCTCACAGCTGTGATCCATACAAGCCAATGGATTAAATGATAACAGTTTAATAGTTATGCGCTGTTGGTATAAAATCTTTACACTACAACCAACCAATTAGAAATTACCATTGATATGACTTTTAAAATAGGTATTGTAAAAGTTAATAAACTTACAATATATGATAATTAGTAATTGGATGACAGTGTAAAATTATTTTACATTGGCAATGCATAACCTATTTCCTCATATCATAAAGTTCATCTGCACAGCCCTCAAACCCTGAAATCTGCTTGTGTTATTATCACACTGAAGAAACACAGAACTCACAAATGTGTAGATGAAACCTTTACAACTGCTCAATGCTGCCAGGAAGAACAGTTTCAATATTACAACTTCAACCACTCCAAACAAGGACACAGGCCCCAACAATATCTAGCAGGGTAATAATCCTTCAAATACACCTCTCTGCCATATTCTATAATGTAGAAACTGAAGGATTGTCGACGATGAGCCATGGTGACACGAGTTACCGGCACAACTGAGATTGCATGCCTTTCACATATGACCCTTGCAGTGGCAGGCACTTGAGCTCTTTCTGCAATGACATCAGAAGAAAATTTGTTGAGAAAATAAGAATCAGCAAAAAAGGCTGGAGTGCATTGGTGTGCCTGAGTGTTGCACAATTGAACCCCTTTGGATCTATGGAAAACTTCATCTGGCACTGATGCTGCTCCACTTGTTGCATTTACTTTCCGAGTTGAAAGTGTCTTCCTGTAAAAGCGCAAACACAGAGACACGCATTCCTTTAGCATTGTCACACAAAAAAATTCAATATTAAGTATAACAACGTGGAACTGGACGCCTTATGAATCTATTAAATGAAGATTATATATTAAAAGTTGCATTGCATATGGTGTTTTGTAAGTTCACAATATTTTTAACCTAGTCTATAATAATTCTAGTGACCGACTGCAATTCTGCACACGAAATTGAGCAGTAGTGCCCAAACATCAAAGTGACACAGGCCTTGGCCCCAACTAATTTTTGGGGTCACAACTTAAACAGTACAAAATCTTTCTCATGGATCCACAAAGACCATTCAACTATATATAATGATCCATTTTCTACCAACTCTGTTCCGTATTATTTCTATTGATTTCCCTCCTTTCTATCATCTTCTGTGTTTTAGCTTGAATTTTTATTGTTTAAACTAGGACACCAAAATCTTCATTTCAAACAAGTTCTAATTCAAACCATAAAAGGAAACTCTTCTATGTTAGACAACTCTCCAATCAAAACAATTTAAAGCTCTACCTGCAGATAATGTATTATAATTATGCACAAGTTTGAGTAAAATTATTCTAGAGACCATTGTATTCTGTTGGGTATGACTCATACTTCGCATTCAGAAGATAAGCCGCTCGCAGGAGGGGGTCTTGCTCCCCGGTGAGTGGGTAGGGGCCCAGGGGAGCCGCCTCAGCAAGGGTGCAATGGGCAACGCCCTCGGAGCTTTTCGATGCCTGGTACTATTGTAGGCCTAGGGTTTATTATTTGTAGTTTAGACTTTGGTCCATGAATAGTTACAGTGCTTAGGGTTTCTAAGCCTATATATATCCTTGTAATCTGAGTGCATTGTAACGGGTGTGTGAGGAGAATATAGAGAAAAGTTGGACGTAGCCCACATTGGGTGAACCAGAACGTTGTCAGCAAGGTACAAACAAATCAGGCTTCACGCCTTTCGATCGTTTTTTGTCCAAGTCTGCATCTCATTTGATCTTTCAGACTTAGATGGCTTTGCATCTTCGATCACGTATCACATGTCTCTGTCAACAAGCAGAGCCTCCATCTTCAGTTTCCATAACTCGAAACTCTTTCCTCCAAACTTTTCAACCTCGATTCGTGATTGGCCGGTCGACATCCCTCACGGATTAATTTTACAGGTTTCTTAATGTCAAGAAAAACCCTAAAGCAGCGAAACCCCAATCGCAAAACCTTAGCCCTTGATACCAAGGTTGAAGTTGAAGCACAGAGGTTAAGGAGATCCACAAGGGAGAGAAAACCACCTGAGAGATATACACCTGACAATTATATTTTTTGTGCCACTGATAATAGTTATGCTTTGAGTATCACAAATGATGATCCGAGCACTGTAAAGCAAGCTAAGGATTCGAATGATGCCAAATAGTGGGAGAAGGCCATGAAAGAAGAGATGAACTCTCTGATTAAAAATCAAACTTGGAGTTTGGTGAAACTACCCACAGATCGAAAGGCTATTGATTGTAAGTAGGTGTTCAAGAAGAAGACTGGTGCTAATGGGGAGATAAAACGTTACAAAGCTCGCTTGGTTGCAAAAGGATATTCATAGATAGAAGGGTTTGATTATGGTGAGGTATTTTCACCTGTTGCAAAGTTAAATTCCATAAGACTTGTTTTATTTGTGACAACTGTGTATGACTTAAAGGTGGAGCAGCTAGATGTGAAGACTGCATTCCTTCATGGTGATTTGGAGGAGATTATTTACATGAAGCAGCCAGAGGGGTTCACAGTAAGAGGTATGGAGGACTTTGTGTGCAAGCTTAACAAGTCTCTATATAGCCTGAAGCAATCCCCCAGGATGTGGTATCAGAAGTTTGACACTTATGTGTTGAAACTTGTTTTTGACCATTGTGATGCTGATCATTGTGTTTACGTGAAAAAGGTAGAAAATAGTTTTGTTATTCTAACCTTGTATGTTGACAACATGCTACTTGTTGTAAACAGTTTGAAGATGATCAGTGTTGTAAAAGGTCTACTGGAAAGCGATTTGAAATGAAAGATTTAGGCCCCGCAAGTATGATCTTGGGCATGCAGATCAAAAGGGAGCGTCATAGAGGAAGGTTATGGTTCAGTCAGAGGAAGTACATAGAAAATGTTCTGAAGGTTACGGTGTTGACTCTCATGTCTAAAGGGTTGAAGTTATCAACTGATCAGTGTCCCAAGACTGAAGAAGAAAGAAAAGTGATGGCATCAGTTTCTTATGCTAGTGTAGTTAGGAGTTTGATGTATGCTATGATTTGTACTCGTCCTGATATTGTCCAAGTAGTGGGAGTATTGAGTAGGTTTATGTCCAAGCCAGGAAAAGGGCATTGGATGGCAGTGAAGCGTGTGTTCCTTATCTTTGTGGTACATTTGACCTTGGGTTATGCTATGAAGGTGTGACAGACTCAAGGGAACAACCACCATTAGAGCTAGAGTGCTTTGTGGATGCTGATTGGGGATGTGACATTGATAGTAGAAGATCTACTAGTGGATATGTTGTTTCTTCATTTGGTGGAGCTATTAGTTGGATGAGCAAGAGGCAGAGCACTGTTGCGTTATCAACTACTGAGGCTGAGTACATGGCCTTGGCACATGCTGTCAAGGAAGTTATTTATTTGGTTGCAAAGATTGTGTAGAGAGCTTGGCTTTACACAAGGAGATGTGACTGTTGGGTGTGATAGTTAAAGTGTTATATTTCTGACTAAAAACCCAGGATTCCATGCGAGGACCAAGCACATACGCATCCAATACCATTTCATCAAAGAAAAGATTGAAGACAAGATAGTAATACTGAAAAAGGTTGACACGAAGGAGAATGGTGCTGATTTTTTGACCAAGGCAGTGGTTTAGAGAAGTTTGAATGGTGTACAACTACATTGGGATTGAAGAAACATGCAAAGCATTCGCCAAGTGGGAGAATGTTGGATATGGCTCATACTTCGCATTGTAATAAGTGTGTGAGGAGAATATAGAAAAAAGCTAGACGTAGCCCACATTGGGTGAATCAGGGTAAACACTGTGTTATTTTGTCTTTCCTTTCTCTCTTTCTATTTTTCTTGATTGTTATGTGATTGTTCGGTACCAACATATTCCTCGTACCTATTAAAGGTACAAAATTAGGCAAGGTATGATTAGACACAGATAGATTGACATACCATCTAATAATGGCCAGATTGCGTGCTAGAAGAGAACCACTTCCATTACATGTTGCACACTTAATTAGTCCACGAGATCCACATGTCACACAAGGAATCTTTCCCTTGCCATTACATTTCACACATCTGCAAGAAAATGTAACTTGAGTAAGTGAATTACAAGTATAAAGTATAAATTTCCACCTTGACAGAAAGCAATCAGGCCAAGACATTTGTGACTTAAGCTTGAATTCAACATCTACTATTATATAAACAAACAAACTACTTACACAGTATCAGAACCATCTTTATGAGCGATTAAACCCCTTCCATAACAAGTTGCACACTGATTCATCTGATTTTCCTTATAAAATCCAGGTTCTTGGTCTGCATTGCATGTAGCACAGACTGTACTTCCCCGTCCTGCACAAACTGAAAATAATTTCGAGGGTTTTGTTAGGAGAGATAAAAGGAAATAGTAAGAAAATAGCAGTATATATGTATACATATTTGATTTGTGAATCTTTGAGACGAAAATCCAGAATTTACCTGTGCATTTTTCAATAACTTCAGAATGGGGAATCTTTTCCCTCACTTCTTTATAGGGTTCAAATAGAACAGGGAACTGAGACCTTAGATCCAATTCCCAAATACCAAGTTCAGGTCCATTATCCTTTCCGTCAATACTGCCACCAAGGTATGGTTCTGTCTCTCTTAGGATTTCTCTTTCCTCTATAAATGTATCCAGAGTTCCTACATAAACATTACAGTCTTCCACCACATGAATCCTCCATGTTCGAGCAGGACGACTACCCCAACAGCAACGATGACCAACATGATCAATGAGCAACTCTCGTATCTCCACTTCATCCAAGATTTTCCTAAACGTGGATCACCCAGTTAACAAGATTATTTGCCAATATAGAACTGGAATATTGAACTTGAAAAATCCGTATCATAATGGCCTTTATCAAAAGGCATACATTTAGAGACAGCTGACATGTGGAAGATAGTTTTAATTAAATATGTAATATGTACAATATGTTCAACTAAAAGATACACTGCCAATTCCATGACCGATTAGAGGAAACAAGAGAATCTAGTAAATATTTCAATGAAGTCAATTGTGATAAGAAGATTATCTTGATCAACCCAGCTAATTTCTCTCCCCTTCAAAATCTTTTGAGCTATTGCTATTTTCTTAAACGCATAAAAGGAGTAGTAACATATCATTATGAATTACAAAAATTTCCACAACAAATAGACTCTAGTATATTAATGAGTTGCTTGGTGCTGTATATTTGTGCATGATTCCAAATGAGTGCTGTACAACACCACCACCCAGATCAGATATATTTACCTAAACATTTTCAGGTAGAAAAAGATAACTTGGTTCCATGGAGGCCATATTTAATCAAAGAGACCTAAATCAACCCTTTAATACCAAACTCCATACACCTTTGTTTCTGTTTTTTCCCCTGAAGTCATAGCTATACCCTCTGATCACTCAGAAAGCTACCACCTAAAAAGCCCCTTGCAAGTCTAAATTTTATGCTTTAACAATCTATAGCAAAGTAAATAGCCTCTTCATAATAATTGAATCAATCATTCCAGGCTCATAAAGCCTTTAGCCAAGAGAGCCAAGATCTCTCCACATAATGTCAACAATTCATAGAATTAGCAGCTTCATGGTGCATGTTCTATAACGTAGCTTCTTTAGTCTAATGCATAACAACGTCGGTTTTACTATCTAAAGTGATTGGCCATCTTTCTTCAAAAAGCATTTTCTGCACGTATGCACTTCTATACTTAATATATTTTCAACATCTAATTTCTGTCACAATAAGGTTTAAATCGTTGTAGAATAAAGCCAACTATTAATTCTTTCAGACAACACAACCAAAACATTAAATAGCTTCATGCACAACCTAGTTTCAACATGACAAGTTAAATGAAAAGTATCTTTCATAGACTCATTTTAGGTGATTATACCTCTGGAATTGGGGTGTGGGTCCACCATAATGTCCTCCATATCCACCCTGATAAACAAGAGCTTGCTCTGCACAAGTAACAATGTATTCAACATCTAGGTTTACATATGGGCAAAATATCTTCTGTAATAAACGTAAACAAGAAAACCTAGCAACTCTCAATTTGTCCCTATAATAAAAGACATTGTTAAAGAAAAACAAGCAAATTCTCTCAACTCAAGCTCAAATGCTAGTTGTACAATGACCGTTTAATCTTTAAAAAATAAAGAACACAGCTGAGTAAACATTTCCATGATATCAGTGATGCAAATGAAAATCAGAAACAAGATCAAAACCAATCATCAAGGTTTTAAAAACGGCCCATGGCTGCAATTTTGGCCGAAGCATCAAGGTTTTGTTTTGGAGTCTTTGCAACCACAATTGTGGCTGCTTCAGCCGCATTTGTCTGCAATATTCCGTATTATCAAGGATTGCAATGAAACTTCAGCCAGGGCCACAATTTAAAACATTGGCAATCATCACAATTGAAACGAGAACCGGGAACAACAAGAGCACACACCTATAGGATCAGGCTCAGGTGAACCAACCAAGGCTCCATGAAGGGAAGGGGGATAGTAACCAGAAGCAGCAGCAGCAGATCGAATTTCATCCACACTCACCTCGGTTCCAGCCAATGAAGAAGTTGGCCTCACAGAACCGGTTCCACCCACATACTGATACGAGCTCCATTTTCCACTCTCTTCTTCAATTGATCCAGTTCTCTTCTCTAATTCAAACGCAACAGAAAATAAAACATACCCAGAATCAAAATCATTGTAAATATTCAAAATCAACAATGAAAATTGAAACTTTGTCATCAAGGAAGTGAAATTGTACCCGATGATAGCAGAGGCTCCTCCATGGTGGGGGTGGTTAGTTGAGAGTTGAAAAACCGTGGTATGGACTACGGTGCCTTATATAATCGAGTGTTACCTTTGTCATTAAGGAACTGGAATTGTGGGTTATAGAATTACACAAGTCAAACGGTGTTATGATTTGATTGGTGTGAATGGTCCCCGCGGTTAACAAACACAAACCGCGTGCCGACTTGCTGTTCTGCTACTCTGATTTACGCATCAAACGGCAATTACAAGAACGTAGGTATTGGTGTGAAATTGGAAGATATAATTAAAATGAGAAATTTTATTCTGATTTTATGATTTTCTATAACATTAACGGATTAGAAAGAGTGTTTTTTTCTTCTTATTCCTCCTGTTAAAAGAAAATGACTCTAACTAATACAAGAATTTGATAAAAAGTTAATTAAAATTCAATAAAACATTATTTTCATAAAAAATTAAACTTAAATAATATTTGAATGAACAAATTCATTAATCATATGTACAATCAATTGTTTTAGAAAGTGTGTTTATTATTTTAAGTTAAAGAATCTGATTCTGATACACTTCATTTAAAATTTAATATTACAATTTTTTAAAATTTATCGCTTCCTAATAACTTTTAGTTGATTAACATTAAGTACACAATATTCGTTGTAATTACATATTGAAATATGGAACTCAACCAAATGCGCTTGATCTTAATACTAGTAACATAGTAATTAAATGAATAATTTCCTATTAACTTTTAGCTGAATAATCTTTATATCATTTTTATGTAAAGATTATGTAATTGAAAGATCTTCATATAAGTAAACGAAAGATCTTCATATCTTTAGTATTATTTATTCATTTTTTTAGAACTTATTATTCATTTATTCATTACATAATCAATCAAAGACTATATTTTGCTAGTCACACTTGAAAAGATTATAGAAAAAACATTGGTCAACCCAATATACAGAGTTGCAATGATATTATAAGAGATTTATATTTTTAGTTTCACAATACAAATTAAATAAGATTTATATTGGTTAACCCAATATACATAGTTTCACAATGCAAAGATTATGTGTGTCTATATTTTTATTGTGCTAGAGTTTATATAATTTATTTTATTGTTGGGTTATAGGATAAAGAAATGTGATTATTATATACATATATATAAAAAAGTTATAAGTATAATGGAAAACTTGGCTTATGTGTGCTTGATGCATGGTCTATTGATATTGCTTTATCGAGACGTATCAAAAACAATTTTATTAAGCTAATTCTGCAGCACAGAGCTAACCTAGGTTATAATAGTCTAGGGATTTTTATAAAAAAGAAGTAAAAGAAATAAGAATTTAAATTTATAAAATTCTGTCGCAAAAGTCTTAGTGACGAAATTAGCGACAGAATTAGTGACGGAATTAGCGACGGAAATGGACCTGGCGCGGTTAGCGTAAGAACGGCGCGATTAGCGCCACAGATGCTGGAAGTTGGCGCGGTTAGCGCCACAGATACTGGATTTTGGCGCGAATAGCGCCAGAATGACGCGATTAGCGCGAGAATGTCGGTCAGGATCAGTATAAAAGGCCATTCACGCGTTTTTGAAGGCCAAAACACTATTCTTCTACTTCCTCTGGTCTAGGCTGCCATGGCTGAGCTATGAGAGCTCCATATCTTCAATATACCTCACCTAAACACCTCCTAAACACCACTAAACATGATTAGAACCTTGTGTGAGCTAATTCCAGCATAAAATGTTGAGAGAAAACCCCATTTCCTGAGACTCTTGCAAAGAGCTGAGTTTTGAGGGGAGAAGAAGGCGATTCTTGGATACCAAAGCTGGGAGAAGGGATTCTCCGGCCTTCTTCAACAGATTTGAGGTAAGAAACTCAAGTTTTTACCGTTCAATTTGTGATTTGGGTAATAGGGTGAATAGTAACCATCTTGTGATGGGGCTGGAATTATGCTTAGGTTCTTTAGAAAAGTATGATCAGGAGAGTGTTCTGAGGAATATAAGATATTGAAAGAGGATTTCTGATGAAGTTTGGCTTAAACCTAAAGATTGGTATGAATAGAAAGAAGTGAGTGAATAAAGGGTTCTGAGATAGAACATAACCCGAGTGCTTTTATAAGAATTGTTCATGAGGCCAAATAAACGGTGAATATGCATTGATATGTTGGTTTGGCCAAGATAAATAACTGGCGAGTTAGGCACAGATAGACCATTGGATTGTCTGATACAAAGTCTTACCAAGACTCTAAGGCCATGGTCAGGTTGAGAATGATCCTGCTAAGGATCTGTGAGTGGCCTATGAAGTGATTAGGCCGATAACCCTAAGTTAGATGATTGAGGGGCTATAGAAAGGAATCATGTTTCCTTTCATTCCAACGGTTGAGGATCGTTGTCAGATACCTGGTATTGAGAGTATGATATTGATCGTGCCGCATGTTTTGAATAGGGAGAGGCACGAGGGTGTCAGCAGCACGGATCAACCAGCTGAAGATAGAGAATCAAGCATGGATATACCAGGTAAGTTCAGTGTTACTTGGAGTGATTTCCCTGCTTGGGGTCACTATTTGATTGTACTATGTGCTTAGGATAGAATGAACACTATGTTGTATTTATAATTAATGATAATGTTCTATGAGAAATGAAAATCCTAACGTTGTGATGGTGTTAGGTATGATATTATTATGTTTGTTAGGTGTATAAACCATGTATATGATAACTAGTGTAGTTAAACACTAGGATAGAGGATTGAGCTGTTTTGGGTATAAAAGATATACCCTGATGTTCTAGAGATGAGATGAACACTGTGTTAGTGTTCGGTGCCTGATGATAAGCTAACACTGTGAGAGTGTTATACTTTATATTGATGATAGTTCTGTATGACATGCCAGGCACCTTGATGTTGTATGATGATGATTTTGCTAGCAAAACACTGTGATGGTGTTATGATATGTATTGAGGGAATGCCATCATAGCATATTGATATTGATGTTAGATTGACACTATGAAAGTGTCGTGCTTTGTATTGATTATGAGCTTTGCCATGCTGTGATTTGAGTATATGATAGGTGTGCATTCTCTGGCCAGAGAATAGTGGACTATGGACCCCTTGGGAATGTACCCACGAGTAGGTGGATGATCTCCCTTAGGGCAATCCATAGGCGTCCATGTAAATCCTGATTAGATGTACCGACGAGTAGGTGGATGAGCCTATTCAGGTATTGGGCGGCAAGTCCTGAGTAGATGTACCCACGAGTAGGTGGATGATCCTATTCAGGCATAGATAGAACCAATCCTGAGTAGATGTACCTGCATGGGCAGATGATCCTATTCAGGTTCTCAGTGTGAAAGTCCTGAGTTGAGAGATTCCTCAGGCATTGTGTGTGGAAGTCCTGAGTTGAGAGATTCCTCAGGCATTGTTAGAGTTCAGTGAGGTTCTGGGGATTTGTGTTTATTAGATGATGGCCCCAGGCGTGGGACTAAGTTCCAGAGAACTTATTCCCTGGATATGTGTCACACATATGATGAATATATATAGATATGAGATGAGAAAGCCGAGATGGCTGATAGTTATTATATGAGATGAGGTTTAAGCTCATGGAGCTTGAGGTAGTCTATGTACTAGACAGATGATTTCTCAGTGCAGAGGTTGAGGGCACAGGCCTTGTTAGGCGCCCATAACATTTAGTATGGGAGAGATGTTTGATAGTGAACCAGGGGGAGGAAAGACCTCCAAGAACCCTGGGCTTACTGAGATTTTATCTCACCCAGTGTGGGGTTTATATTGCAGGTGTGTAGGGTAGAGGATAGATCCCTGGTGAGAAACCAGAAGAGTCAAGCATGGTAACTGCTTGGACTAGCATCTGTGAGCGTGGAGCTCTCTGTGGCGTATACATGGTGAGGTAGTTTCTGTCTCCTGTCATATCTTTATAGATATGGTTGTTATCTGCCTGATTTTATTGGTTGTTATTATCTGGATCAATAATGGCTATATATATATATATATATATATATATAGCATACTTCTGATTATTGTACCATACATAATGTGTCAAGAAAGGTGATCTAGACAGCTTCCGCAGTTTCTTTTACTTTATTATAGTATTCTGTGTTACTCTGATATTGTTAAGATGTTAATACACCGGGTGCACACGGGGTGTTACATAGGTCGACTCAGAGACACGGTCAATATGGTTCTAGCTTCAAATCATTGGTAATAATAAGGGGGAGATTTTTGTCGAACAGTTGGTATGCACAAAGTAAAACATGTAAGAACACAAACTAAAATTAAAGAACAATGCAGAAATTAACAAGATTATTAAGGAGTAAAGTAAAACAGATTAGAAAGCATCAATCCAATTCACTAACCCAAGCTATTTGAATCTTCATCATTCCCATAAATTGACTCTATCATGAACATTCATTCAATCTCAATAGAAGTAGTTCAATCGATCATACTCCTAAATTAATTGAAACCACAACCCTAACTGAACTATCATTCAATTAATCTTGTGATTAACATTTTAAATTAGGACATGAATCCATAATCCTAACTCACTTTCAATCCCAAATGCATTCATAATCATGAAAACATAATAGAAATTGAAGAAGAAGATGAATATTCAAGTAGAATTCGAAATACCGAACCGGAACTCCAATTCTTCTCTTGCTTGAGTTAGATCCTTGGATTGATTAATGATTTAGCCTTCCATGATGATCACCAAGGAAAGCCCCATGAATCGAGTGCAGAAAAATGGAAGAATAGCAAAATGGAAATGAAGAAGATGAAGAACAATGAAGAACCTTTGAGAGAAAATGAAGAACAAGCTTTTGATTTTAAAAACTAAAGAAAAGAAATGTAAAACTTGTTTATTGAATTGTAAAGTGTGTTGTCCAAGTTTTCACTAAAGTCATTAATATATTAGTGACTAAGTTCTAAAAATAGAATGGGCCATAAACAAACCCAACAATCTAATTATTTACTATTTACAACCATGAAAATCAAATTCGCAGTCCAAAATTACAAATGCAGAGGTGCTAACTTCAAAGCTCAAAATGACCCTCAAAATGACAGAATTGGTCTCGGGCTATTTCTAGAAAACTTGTAGATCTTTTCGTTATCTTTCTAGGGACTCCTAGAATGCTACATTTGAAGATCGGTAGCATTCTATAGGCCCTGCACAAGTCAGATACGTTAAGTGAACAAAAATCCGAAAATATGCTAGAATTAGCAGTTAAGCCCACTTACTTGCCTAAGCCAAAAACTGAATTAGAATGGAAAAATAAAAGTCCAAAAAAGGTCAAACAAGCTAAGAATGATAGACAAAAATTTAACTAAAATCACTCTATCATCAACCTCAAGTCAGGATAAAAAAGAAGGGTTGATGTCATGTGTTACAAACTGGCTATAAAATAAAATAACTATTTTTATGAGTGAACCATTATGATATTTTGTTTGGGCTTACCCTTCATAGCGACACGTTACATCGAACCCCGAGTGTAGCGAAAAATGGGCTAGGTGTTGATTCAGATGAAGCCAAGCATCATTGAAGATCAAAGTAAAGAGTTTTGTACTTTCAACATGCAAAAGGAAGGAATAATAAGTTGAAAAGTTTAAATTGATCATGTAAAAGAAAATGTATGGTCTGATAATCCAATATTGCATAACATGCATCATTCATACATATAGGATTATTAGGTTAATGGGATTAATCAAAGAAAATCATTTAGAAAATTTAAAAAGGCTTTAAGTTTTTGGAAAAATAATATTTCACAGGAATAATCGATTACCAGGTTGGTGACATCGATTATTTTGTTCTAACTGCCTTTTGAAATCTAGACAT
>PYAF01006309.1:2033564-2071261 GCA_007407185.1 Glycine tomentella | reverse complement strand
TTGTTATTTTGAATTTTTTAGTATAATTTTTTTAATCAAATAATATTAGTTATAAACTTATATATAATATTATAATTTTAAAATATTTAATGCAGACCGGGCCAAACCGGGTCAATTACTAACCCACCGGTTGGACCATTGACCCACTGACCCACTACCTCGACCGGTTCAATGACCGAACCGGTTTTAATAACACTGCTATTATGACATGAAGTACACTATGCCATATCTAACCTTTTGCAACATCGTCAATGCAAGAATGATGTGATTTTTATAGATGACTAATGCGTGGTCTATTTTGTTTTTGCACTACATTTTGCTGAATTTTGTCATTTGATGTGTTTTCCTCTGAAAATCCAGCAACAGTTAAAACAGAGAGTGATGCATCTTTCACAATTTCTAGTGAATCTGGATCCAATGGTTGTTAATAATGCTAATCTAGCTAATGGAAAGACTACTAAAAATAATAGTTCTGGTTTCTCGGAGTGGACTTTGCTAGACTTGTATTCTGGCTGTGGAGCCATGTCCACAGGGTTTTGTTGGGTGCATCCTTGGAATGATAAATATATTTAATGAATCGATCAATCTTTTTATTTTTATTTAGTGTGTTGTTTAAAACATTTTAGATTTTTTAACTTAATTTTATCTTTTATATTATAATTAAAATATATGATAAATATATCTGTCATGTAAATTTATTTTTAATGTATTTAATTTTTTTAAAATATTAAAATTCGATTTATTAAACTTTAAAAATTGTCCACTAATTGAGTCTTTATAACCCTAATTTAGTTGACGTCGTTTCATATACTCTTTTTCCTTCATACATCTCAGTTCCTTATACTAATAACTTATGGATTTTACAAGTGTGCATCATTCAGTACATAAAAATGTAGATATATGTGATGATTAATATTGCTTCAACAATAGTGTATAATTGTTAATCTTCATTTTAAATTTTGATTAAATTTTATCTTGATATTATAAAAGTTTATCCATTTCGGATTATGTGTAAAAAAAAATACTAACACCCAATTTTGGTTTTGGCTTTTCTTTGTTGTACTTTAATTTATTTAATCCTTTTTATAAAAAAAACATAACAAAAAATAAGGGGATATGAAAAAAATAAAATTATTACTCAAGTTTTTTTTTTTTTTTTTTAAAAAAAAAAAAAAAAAAAAAAAAAAAAAAAAAACTCAAAAACAAACATAGGAAAAAAGGAACAGATGTATGTATGTATCATCATTAGGTACGACATGCATAGCCATGATACATTTCTTCACTCCACCAACAATATGACCAATTCAGTGTAACAGTATTTTTGTCTCATACATATCCTCAAATGAAGAAAAAAAAGAGAAAGCACAACACACAATGGTAGCATGAAAAAATGCACAAAGGGATCATTTCATCACAACATGCAATAGTGGAGAGCTTAACGATGATTTTGTTCATCATCTTTTCTACCAAAAATTCAATGGCATTCTCTTATGTTTTAATCACCATGAAGACATGAACCCACATTGCCACACCCACTACCAAGTAATCAGTCTCACTGTCATTCTCCATTGTAACTTGTAAGCCTTTCAACCACCATAAAATATGTGTACTTGTTCCCCTCACGTTTTAGTTTGTCACATCTTTGATTAAATATACAAATCATTGTAAATTTTGAACTATTAAAATGAAAAAAAAAAAAATTGGTCTCTATAAATTTAATATTTTAATCTTTTTGAGACTTGACGTTTAAAATCGTTTAACGTTGTTACGATTAGATCTTTTAAAACCACTACAGACTTGAAATTTTATGTCTAACTTTTTGTGGTATTTCACCATCAAATTCAGTTATATAGAAGTTTTAAAGGATCTTAATATAATAAGGTTAGGTGATTTGAGATAGTGAGAATCAAAAGAGTTTAAAAATTGCAACTATAAAAATTAAAATGTGGCATTTTAAATTTTAAAGATTAATAAAGATTAAAAAAGAAAATTATTAAGACTAAGAGATCAAAATAATATTTAATCATTTTTAAATTACAAAACGATTGAAAAAAAAAAGATTTGTAATAGTTTATTTTGGAATTGGGGAAAGGTGAAACCTTCCGTACGTGGTTATGTTAACTTGATTATGAAAAGTGTAAACTAATACTAATATTTTTATTTGGTACAAAAATTAATAATAATTTGACTTAGTTGAACTATTACTAATATCTTAACTTCTTATTTTTTGTAAGATTTTAATTTCAACAAATTAATTTAATGCATTTTACTTTTAGTATTTTATAAATTTTATCTTTTATTATTCAAAAATTGATGTGACATGTTTACATAATTATATTTTTACTCAAATTTTTTTATTTGTTGAAGATTTTACTCTCAGTTTTTTAAAAATTTTAGTAAATTTTATCTTTAATCTTTTTTTTATTATCGAATTTTACCTTCAACTTATACGCACGCTAATGTCAACATCCAGACACAATTCAATGACAAAATGTAAAATCTGCAAGTTTTTTAAAAATTTGAGATAAAAATGAACCAAATTAATTTTTTGGGTAAAAATTAAAAAAATTGAGGATAAAAATGACATTAAACCTAATAATTTTAAAAATATATACTCTATACATTCATCAAAATTCAGGGTATTTTGAGAAGAAGAATTATAAGATACTATAACTCATTTATTGAATTATAATTTATGATAAATTAGTTATAGTATCCTAAAAAAATCTATTTAATTAAAAGATTTTAATGTATTTTAATTTTTTATTTCAAAAAATTAAAACGCACAAAACGTTAAGTGTTGAAAAATGAAAAAGAGGAAATGAAGCAACCATCTCAAGAGACCAACGTTATCCTCTATATTTAGATTTTGAATTGGGTGTTCTGTAATTGCTTAGTGACTCGGTTTTCAGTGGCTTCTACCATGGCTGCTACAAAAACAAAGTTCTGCATTGTGAGAAGCTACTACCAAATTATAACCATATTCACACTTTTTATAACCACCATTAGTTATTCTTTTAGGATTTATTCTGTAGTCTAATCGTTACTTTCATTGTTCATCAAATGTCTTCCAAACGATAGTCTCAACAGAGCAGCTATGCCATTAGAACAAACACTACTAAAAGAACATGTTTTAACTTTGTTGAATCTAAGTTGATTTTTGAAAAATTGATATAGAAAAATAAGTAGTGATATTTTTGAAATTAAGTCCAATTTTTTTAAGACAATTTTATAAAAACCATATTTGATAGAATGTGTTAACGCCAATTTTTATAAAATTGTCTTTGATTTGCATGTTACCATGACGGTTTTTTAAAAAAATGTTTTTGATTTTAAGCCGACAATGATAGTTTTATGAAAATCGTCTTTAAGTTGACTACTAAAATAATTTTTCAGTCTCGTGCCCTTCACTCTGTGGTTCCGCTTCTCATGCCCTCTATTTCTTGGAACCTCTGCTGTTCGATAAAGCTCTTTTGGCTAACTCCAAGAACGGTGAGAAGAACAAGTGCCACCGGGCCACATTGTCGACAAAGGTGCCGGTAAAAGACAAGGTATTGATCGTCACTCACCATTTTCGTTTCCACTTCTTTTTTACCCTAATCAACTTCAGATCTACGATTCCAATGCTACTTTTACATTAGCTTTTACTTAAATCTAAACACTCCATGCTCCCAGGTTTATGAGGGCCCTCATGGGATTTAACATCCGCTACCATTCGGATTGCCTTGAGCCACATTGAGACATTACTACAAAATATACATTTAACATAGACAATGTAACATCGGTTACAAGAAAACCGATGTTAAATTATGCACGGTAACATTTTCATAAATAAAAAGATATCATTAATATCAATTTTTTAAAAAACCGATCTTATTGGAACAACTTAAAATCAATTTTTCAAAAAATCGATGTTACTTGCACAAACTTAACATCAATTTTCAAAAGACTGATGTTAAGTTTTATCCAATAACATGTATAAAAAAAGCCGATGTTAAGTTTGTGCCAAGAACATGTTGGATCTTTAATAATACATTAGTTGGAGCCTAAAAACTCAGCTCTAATTTTGTAACCTTTCTCACTCTCACTTGAAGCCTTTCTCCTCTCTCAGCTCCCTCACACGAACCATTCGTGACCTTCTGCTTCCTCGCCGTCATCACGACATTTTCAATCTCACGGCGGTGCTGTGCGGTGTGATTCTGAAGGTTAGAGAAAAGAGGCTTAAAACCCCACATTTCACTCTCACTCGTGACTTTGAAGGTTAGAGAAAAGAGTGATCCTCACATTTCACTCTCACTCTCATCGTGTAGCTGCTGCTTCACACTCTCACTCACTCAGCTCAGCTACTCTCTTTCTTTCTCTCTCTGTTTCCAGTTCCTTAATCATAAAATATGGATTTACGTTCTCGATCTTTCATAATTTATTATGTGTCTCCTTGTTTTGCATTTTTATTTTGCTCTCAACTCTTTTCTTTTATGGAGTCTTCTTCTTCTTTGGGCTGAAGTCGAGAGAAGGGGGAAACAGCGACGACGATGGCAACGGCTTGCACCAAAACGACGGCGGGTTTGATCTCCGTGATGAGACACGTGGCGTTGGAGGCTAGATAAGGTGAGGGTGGAGAGAATGTAAATTAGGGTTTGGGTTTGGGGATCGCGTAGCGCAAACACAAATTGCTTCGTGCCTTCGGGTACGCTCAGTTGGGTTTGCGATGATAATGAAGCATAGATATTTTCCTCCTAATCACTCTCACTCAGGTAACTAAATCACATTTTATTTCTCAATCATCTTGCTTTGAACTTCAAACCCATTTTATTAAAACCCAGGCCAAAAAAAAAAGGTCCTGGCGCGGATAGTGCCAGAAGTGCTCTAGAAAGCATATTTTCTTTGGAATCTGGTGCGGTTAGTGCCAGAAGTGTTCCAGAAAGCATATTTCCTCTGGAATTTGACGCGGTTAGCGCTAGAGTGGCGCGATTAGCGCCAGAGGGGATGCGATCCGGGCCACTATAAAAGGTCATTTCACGTGTTTTAGGGGCCAAAAACCCATCTTCTTTCTCCCTCCGTTTTCCACCATTGTTGAGCTTGGGAAGCTCCATACCCACTCAACCGTTAACCAAAACACCTCACTACCAACATGAAAGTTGATGGGAACTACGTAATGAGCTAGACTCCATCATCACTTTTCTTGAAAAACCATCAAACGGAGAGATCATTTTCTATAGGAAACTTCACAAACTTGAGTTTGACAGGGAAAGGAGGCGATTTACAGACATTCAAGCTTTGAGAAGTTGTCCTCTAGCCTTCCTTGTCGATTTAGAGGTAAGAAACACAAATTTTATCGATTATTTGAGAATTTGTTCTTGAGGTGAATAGTGACACATTTGAGTTAAAGCTGAAATTAGGCTTGGGTCCTTTGAAAAAGTATGTTTAGGAGGTTGTTGTGATGAATGATTAGCCTTGAAATATGATTTTTATGGACTTTGGAATTTGGCTCTGAGAAATGTATGTTTAGGAAGAATGTTGGTTAAATTGGTGATTGTATGACATGCATGAGCCTTGATGCTTGTACAATATGTGCTCAAGTGTTGAAGTAACCGTTTTAGCTATATTGTTAATCTTTGAGTTTTGGCCTGAATAGAATATTGAACTCTTTGAATTGACTTATACAGAGTCTTGGGGAGACTCTAGTGCCTTGGTTAGGTCGAGATAGATCCTGTTAAGGGTCTGTAAGTCACCAGTTAGGTGATTAGTCCTTATAACTAGGTGATTAGTCCTTATAACTAGGAGATAGTGTAATAAGGGATTTTAACGATATAGAATACTGTTGAGAACCATTGTTGATATAATAACCTAGGCTTAATGGATAAAAGAAAGAAAGAACAAAAAAAAATTTAATTTTATAAAATTTTGTTGCAAAAGCCTTAGTGACGGATTTAGCGACAGAATTAACAATGGATTTAGCGACAGATGGAGTCTGGCGCTAGGAGCGCCACAAATGCTGGAAGTTGGCGCCAGCAGCGCCACAGACGCTGGAAATTGGCGCCGGTAGCACCAAAATGGTGCCGATGGCACCAGATGCACTGGATTTTGGTGCCATCAGCGCCAGAGTGGCGCGATCAGCGTGGTAAGTCGGTCAGGGCCAGTATATAAAGGGAATATCGCATTTTGGAGAGAAATCCTTCTTCCTCTTCCTCTGAGTGCCATTCTGCCATTGGAGAGCTTCCCAAGCTCCATAAGCCTTGTTTTGTGACCCAAATCACTTCCTTTGAACACCAAACCTCCTAGACACCAATTGTGAGTCATAATCCTTCATCAATTTCACTTAGAACCCCTTGAGTTGAGAAATCCCTTTCTCAAGGGAAGTGAAGAGAACTCGAGTTTGGCAAGGAATGGCAGCGACCCACGGACACCCAGGCTTGGAGGAGTGTCCCAGAGGCTTTCTTTATCGCCATTGAGGTAAGAAACTCGAGATTCCTTGGTTGATTTAAGAGTTGGGGTTTTGAGTGAATAATAACCCACTTGTGATAGAGCTAGAATTAGCTCTGGGTCCTTTAGAGAAAAATGTTTAGAATGATGAGAGGATGAAGGATTAGCTCTTGGTTTGTGATTTGGTGAATGTTGGTTTTGGCTCTAGGTTGTGCTTGTGTGACTTGGACTGAGTCACTTGATATTGAGACATGCAAGAGCCTTGTTGATGGGCTTGACGTGCCTGAGAGGCCATGGAAACGATGTCTTGTGATATAGACCGTTCAAGCCCTATGGAAACCCTTGAGTAAGTGGGTTGTGAGAGCTTTGAGCTCATTGTGGATGGCTTGTATTGAGTCTGTGGGGACTCTGAGGCCATGGTTGAGTTGAGATAGACCACTGAGGATCTATGGAAAGGCTTGTGGTGGATGAGCCTGATGAACCATAAGTTAGATGACTTGGGCTGATGGAAAGGACTGAGGTTCCTTCCATTGTGGCAGTTGAGGACTGCTTGATGAGCTTATGCATGATTGTATGCTTGAATGGTCTGTGATATGCGTTTGTATGCCTTGTTAGGGCTCGACACTACAAGTGTCAGGGACGCAGACCATCGCTCAAGGAGTGAAGCCGTAAGGCACGGCGTACCAGGTAAGCTCATATTTCTTGGGAGTGATTACCTTACTCTTGTTTGCCACCCAGGTGGGTGATGGTTGATCTGCCATAGAATTTGATATTGTATGTGGCTGTAGTTAATGTGATATATATATATATATATATATATATATGGGTGATTGCTGAAAGAAAGGCCATTGTGGCTTGTTGTTGATAAGCTATAGCTAAACATCGTATTGGTGTTATGATGTGATTATATGAGAATGCGTGAATGATGGACACTAGGATAGTGTCATGTGGATGCTACACCTGTTGACACAGATGTGATTGGCCTTTTAATGAATGAACACTGTGATAGTGTTCTATGGATGAGTATGAGATAAAGACCATGGTGGTGGTCTGTGATTGAGGTTAAGAGGATACTGTGATAGTATCGTGATTAATGAGAATTCTCTGGCCAGCAGAATAGGTTCTATGGACTCCCTTGGAATGAGTGCCCGGAATGGATGATCTTCCTTGGGAGGTGCCATGAAGTCCTGAGGGATTGAGTGCTCCCTATGTGGATGATCTCTCTCAGGCATGTGATTGAAAGTCTTGAGGGATTGAGTGCTCCCTGTGTGGATGATCTCTCTCAGGCATGTAATTGGAAGTCCTGAGGGATTGAGTGCTCCCTGTGTGGATGATCTCTCTCAGGTAGTGGACTGATAGTTCTGAGGAATGAGTGCCCTGTCAGGATGATCTTCCTCAGACCGTGATTGGAAGTCCTGAGGGATTGAGTGCTCCCTGTGTGGATGATCTCTCTCAGGCATGTGATTGTGAAAGTCCTGGGAATGATGGCCCTGTAAGGATGTTCTTTCCCAGGCCATGTTGTATACAGATATGTTGTATCTCTAAGAGAAGGTATCCCGAGGGGATGAGAGCCTCTTAGATGAGCCATATCTGGATGTGTGAAGTCCTGAATGGTTGCCCTCAGGCATTGTTTATATAGTTGCATGAGGCGGTGCCTCTCTGATGTGAAAGTGTCCAGTGGATGACACTTGTGTGATGGTACCTCTGTGATATGGCTGTGAGAGCTAGCATGAGGCGTTGCACCTTTAATGCTGGAAATGTCTAGTGGATGACACTCGTGTTATGTTACCCTGGTAGCCGGGTTATGAGAGTTAGGATGATGTCCTAGGCTATGAGTATGATTTTGTTATGTGTGTGTGCTTGGAGGTGAACCAGGGGAAGGGAGGATCTCCCAGAACCCTGAGTTTACTGAGATGTTTATCTCACCCTTATTGGGGCTGTGGTTTTCAGGTGTTTCTGCTAGCAGAGAAGAGCGACCACAGGGCAGGAGGCCCTAGTAGAGTTTGCTGGCGTGCCTGAGGGCTGCAGTAGAAGACCAGAGTGGATCTTCTTGGTTGATGCCGGTCTTGGTTTTCCCTGTGTGGGGACAGGGTGTGTGTGTGTACACCCACTGTGCTGCACATATTTCTTTTGTATAACCACAGAGGTGGTTTAGATTCTGAGATGTATATGTACAAAACTTGATGTTGTTTTGTATAAGATGATGATTTCCTCCTGTTTTATGTGTTGAGTTTTTGGTATATATGCCTATGTTTTTGTGTTTTATGTTATCCTGGATCAGCAGGGGCTTGTTATGTTGATGCTTCGTGATGTGTTTTATATTCCATGCATAATGTAATCAAGAAATTCGATTCTTTCGCTTCCGCACTGTTTTTAAATAACGTTGTTAGCGTGATTATGATATTATTAATGTTAATACACCGGAGGACTACTAGGTGTTACAGTTGATTGCTTGTGTGTCTTTGTATAGGGCGTGATACCGAGGGTGTCATTGGCGGAGACCACTGTTCTGAGATTGAACAGCTGAGCGCTGCTTTGTCAGGTAAGTTCTTTGTTCTTGGGAGTGTTTCCCACTGCTTGTGTTCCACCATACTCCGAGGGAGTGATGGTTGCATACATGATTCATATGCAGTGAATTAGATGTTACAACTTTCCTCATGATAATATATATGCATGTTTCTGTGCTTGTCTTTGATTGCCTTTCAAATAGATCTTCTGACCAATTAGAAAAATATGGACCTCCCTAGGAGTATAGCGCAACTCCTAGTCGGTTTGCTCACGTAAAGGATATATGATCCCTTAATACCAAAGATAGGTGGTCCCGGGAGGTGCCATATATGTGCATCCATGTGTAAAGGGGTAGCTCCCGATGGGATGACACGGGTGTGAGTTCCGGTCTCACACTGAGGACCGAGAGTCCTGATGTTGATGATGATGCATCTTTGGCGGCGTAGTTCCGCAAATACACATTAGAGCTAAAGAATGTTTATATGTTGTTGTGAGGGCCAGGAGGCCTGGTGTTGTGATGCCTTTGATGTTATGTATAATAAAAGTGAGTCAGGGGAGGAGAAGCCTCCAGAAACCCTGAGCTTATTGAGATTGTATCTCACCCCATGTGTGGGGATCTTATTTTGCAGGTGATGCATCTGACAGAGATGATGAGTCCCAGGGCAGAAGGTCCCAGTAGGGATAGACTCTGTGTAGCTGCTTGGCAGTGTTTTGAGAGCATTATGGCTCACTATTTTTTTTTTCTGATGTATTTTGGTACCCCTGTGAGGGAAGATGTGCGTGTACACTTATGTTTTTGGACCTTGTATGGTTGGTGATATGTAGAGACTATATATTTTTGTACCCTTGTGTGAGGATATGATCTGTGAGATCATGGCACTGGGTGCCTATTCTTTTGTATAGGCACAAGGGTGGTTTTGGTGATGTATATATGTTTATACCATATTGAGATATGTGGTTTATGTTTTTCCGTTTCTCCTGATATATCTGCTGGATATTATTGTTTATCTGTCTTTCTTTATGTTATCTGGATCGAAAAGGCTAGTTGTGGTAGCGTGACATTCGTTTATGTTTTGTGAATATGTACCATACATAATGTATCAGAAAATATGGTTTTGAAAGGAAATGACAATAACGTCATGTTTTTCTTGAAAACGCTTCAGTTGTTTTTATTTAATTGATTTTTAAATTAATTAATGCGTTAATTTGATTAAATAACTGTTAATACACTGGATACATTGTCGGCACAGTAGTAACATATGCAGTGTTCATACGTTGAATTTTCTTTCCTATACATTGTTTCTGAATTTCTGAGTAATTTTGTTTGTGAATGAATATCTGAGGCATGTGTGTAGGGTTATTGTCGGCATCAAGTTCTGTAAAATGACTGATTGAAGGGTTTTGGAATAATTTTTGAATATTGTGGGTTGCTGAGTTTTGTGTTTGGGCAAATGCCCAAATGAACATCGAGATTCTCCTTGGCTAGCTTTCTTGGTTTGTTTTTTGAATGTTGGTTTCTTATGGTCTGTTTTGTGGATGGCTTTGTTAACTTAGTTTGATAGTGTTATTTCTTTAATGGGTCTTGGTGGTGGAATTGATATGTGGTGCTGTTGGCTCTTTTTCATGTTTTACGAGACTGATTGATTAGTGTAGGAGGAGACTCTTTTCGGGGATTTTGTTCTTAAAATTAGTACAAGAAATTTATGTTTAGACTCGTTTTCTATTTTGACTAGATTTTTATTATCACGATGTACTCGAATCCTTCCATGTTGACTTATTTATATTTTGGGTGCTGGAAATTTATGGTTAGACTCGTTTTCTATTTCGACTTCTTTACTAAAATGGTTAAGATGTCTAGCTATTAGGGAGATCCTCGTGTAGAAACCAGAAAGTGATTAACTAAAAATATTACTCCTTCATTCTATGTCCAATAATATTGGAAGTTGGAAGGACTTCCTCTTATTACTACTATTTATCATTTTGTGATGAATTATTTAATTATCAAGTTATAATTTGCAACGTGTACCAAATATAAGCAGGGGAAGTTTCACTATGGTGAATGACACTTAAAATGTTATTCCTATCTCCAAGGGCTTGGTTTATAGGCCAGTGAAGGATGTTAACTTAGGCTCTGATAGCACTGAATTCTATCTCCAAGCCAATGTCAAAGGTTCATAATTCATTGACTTTTATTGCCATGTCTTGCTACTTGTTCTGTTTATCTTTATTTTTGTGTGACATGGATGATTTATTTATATCATAACTAATATTTATAGTAATTTTCTTTTCCCAATTCTTAGCCAATTTTTATTTTAAATTTTTCTGCTGCTTATTACAAATGCAGCTTTATCATAATTCATAAATCATGTTGACATATTGTTCTGGCCATTCCTTTTTATAACCTTTTAAAATTGTCTTCATGTGGAATTGTGTGCTGGATGGATTGTGATATCCACGACATTTTGGCCTTGAAGGTAAATATAATATTACTTTTATTTTATGTTTCAGATAAAAATTTTTTACTTTTACTTACTGGATTCAACCAGAAAGAGACTTGACTATTGACCATTAAATTAGCAATATAAAAGAAAGAAAATAATTCACTTTCTGTTCTCTTTTTGCACTTTGTAAGAGATACACTGTTGAAATAAATTATTTTCTGATGTTTAATTTGAAACTTCATAACCAGGCTTAGTCTACCTTTTTCCATTTCTGTTTAGATTTTGGTAAATAGAAATAGTTATCTATCCTTAACTTGTCTTGCAAATATCTTATTTACTTGGCCTAAATCTAGTCTTTGTTGTTTCAGTGGCATGGGTCTTGATTTTCGAGTTTTGGTTCGAAAAAGCAGGAAACAAGCTGAGCAGTATCATCGGTTATATAAAGTATGGTATACCAAATTGTATTCCAACAGAATTTTTTTCTTACTACCGAGTTCTTGTTCTGCTTAAACTTAGTTAAGATGATTCATCTAATAACGTCAGCTTCACTTTGGAACTTGGTATTGTAATGGATTATATAATTATATATTATTGTATATTGTATAGCTAGATATGATGAAAGGATGTCTAGGATGGGAACGGGGTTAAAATTCTATAATTTTACTGATTATTTGTATTCATCTATTACCGTAGGATTCATCAAAAGTAAGCAAAAGAATCTAAATAATATATTTTTTTAAATATTTATGAAAAAGGGGTAATTTTAATATTATTTACCAAAATGGAGCATTAAAACATGTCTGAATTAGGCGTGTTGTAACACGCCTAATTCAGGCATGTTTTAGTGCCACAGGTTCTTATAAATATGCCCCCCCGTGGACTGTCCCTCATAGGTTGCCTTGCAGTCTTCTGTGTCTTTGCTAAACTGTCTACCATTTTAGTGTATTTTCGTTCTTTTAAGAGATTTTTGAAGTTGTTTTGAGTGACGAGAAACATGAGTTCAAGTGGTGATTCTATTCGCCTTATCTTATATTGTAATGGAAGAAAATATCAAGGCCAACAGGGTGTCATTTTTGAAGGGGAAACACGAGCAACCTCTGTGAAGCGTACCTCAACACTTAGTGAATTGCATGAGAAGATACGACAAAAATTCCGTCTAAATAGCAACCAATGTATCACTTTACTGACGGGAAGATTATGGCAACACGAGAAGTTAATGGGTTTCAAATAATGGATGATGAAGACGTGGAGTTGGTAATAGATGAATTTTGCAACCAGGGAAGGAAAATTTTTTTGGAGTTGTACGTGGATATTACACAACAGGCAGTTCCACATCATACATCTTCATATGCTGCTGGAGGGGCATCGTATGCTACTGGAGGGGCATCATTTGTTGGTGGAGAGGTAAACGTGTCTGAGGAGGATTCACATGACCCAACTTGGGTCATGAATGACGATGAAGAGGATGACGATGATGAAAATATCGCAATGAAAGATCGGCTTCTTGAGGAGGATGCTAGTGCGTCGGATGAGGATGAGGATGCTGGTGTGCATCAAGAAGATGTTAATGTCGGGCCATCTCAAAGTCGTGATCATGCGGAGGGTGGTTCTAGTCAACCAGAACAAGGTAAGTTAGCTGAGGATGTGAATTAGAATGTACGTATATATGTATATATGTATGTTTTGTCATTTAATTTGTTTTATATTGTTTATTAAAATGTTTTTGAATGTCCATTAGGGGTTCGGATTTAGGATTGATAGTACAGGGTTATGGATGGTTTGGTTGGGGTTTAGGGCTTTGTGTTGAGGTTGGGGTTTGGTTGGGGTTTAGGGTTTGGTTGGGGTCGGGGGTTAGGGTATTCAGGTGAGGGTTAGGGTTGTGTCGGCAGGCGTACATGGTGTTTAGGGTTAGGGTTTAAGTTGATTTCTTTTTAGTTACTTTTTATATAAATACTTATAAACGTTAAGTGATTCATTTTTTGGTAAGAATTTGTGCTGTTATTTAATTTGGTTGATATCATTAATTAAACTGACGTTGAATGTGCAGCTGCTGGGGTGATTCCTTTCTGGCAAGTAATTCCTCATTATACATTATTGATTGGAGTTACCCACCCAAACAAGACTCTTTTAGCGGTTCTGGTTCGGGTTCAGGATCAGTGTAGGGTCCGTGGCAACTAGGGGATGATTTGTTTGTTAAACAAGAATTTGACTCGAAAAAGGAAGCGCAAATAGCAATGAAGCATAACTTGATGAAGGAGCATCAAGAAGCAACTGTGGTTGAGAGCAAGCCTGACAAGTTTTCCATGAAGTGTGTTGCGCATATTGATGGTTGCCCTTGGAGGGTTAGGGTTATTAAACCAGTTTTCCGTGAGAAGTGGATTGTTTCAAAATGGGGTGGAAAACACAATTGCTTGAATGATCATATTTCACAGGGTCACAGACAGCTTGATTCTGACGTAATTGCTGCACTGGTTGTTGGTATATTTTAATTCACTGTGATGCATTTTGAAAACATATTTGTTTTCAAAGCATGTTGTTGATGTGATTGTTACTTTTGCTTTTTGTTAGGAATGATTAAGGAGGAACCATCAGTGTCAATCTCATTGGTTCAGGAGAGGATTACCAACACATATGGATTTAAAGTTTCTTATCGAAAGGCCTGGTATGCAAAGCAGAAAGCAATGGCAATGGTTTATGGGGACTGGGTAGAATCTTATGCATTCTTGCCCAGGTGGTGTAATTACATGCTTCGTTTGCACTAGGTTCTTATTTTGATATTCAGACGAATCATTACTTCATTGCAAATCGACTGACACGGGCAAAGCGCGTGTTTCATCGCATTTTATGGACTTTTGGACAGTGTTGCGAGGCATTTAACTATTGCAAACCCATCGTTTAAGTTGATGGGACTCATTTATATGGCAAATGTAAAGGAAAATTGTTGGTTGCCACAACTCAGGATGGGAATAATGAATGTGTGCCTTTGGCATTTGCCATTGTTGAGGGGGAGACGCTGGAAGCTTGGAATTACTTTCTTTCTAATATTCGCTTCCACGTTACTCGCATGCAAAATATATGCCTCATTTTGGATCGCCACCGGAGCATTATATCTGCTGTTCAAAGTCATCCTGGTTGGCAACCACCTTTTGCGCATCATGTGTTTTGCCTGCGTCACATTGTCAATAATTTTAATCAAAGATTCAAGGATGCAAGACTGAAGAAGGCCCTCATGAATTTAGGTGACTCAAAACTTTGATATTTATCATACTTTTGGTTTAGATAAATTTGTAAACAGAATTATGTTGATGTATTTTTTGATGTTGCAGGTTATATACCCTCTATGGTCGAGTTTGACATCGCATTTGCGCGATTTCGTGAGACCAGTCCTGAGGTTGCGGAATGGATCGATTCCATCCCCAAGGAGAAATGGAGACGTGCATATGATGTAGAGGGGAGAAGATACAGCCACATGACAACAAACTTGGCTGAATCAGTGAATAAGGTGTTGAAGGGAGCCAGGAACATGCCTATCACAACTCTTGTGAAACACACGTATACCCGACTGGTTCAGTATTTTGTAGACAGAGGTGAGGCGACTGCCGAACAGCTTCAGCATTCAGAACGATATTGCAAAAATGTGGTTGAAGTAATGAGGCATAATCAGTCCCTGGCTACAGGGCACCATGTTCGCAGATATAACGTTGCTCGAACGTTATTTCAGGTGGATGATGGGTGCGACAAGTCATATTCAGTGTCCCTTGCCAATCGAGTTTGTCAGTGTGGGAATTTCAAGGCATTCAAATACGCATGCAGTCATGTCGCACCTGCTGCTTTACATGTGTGCCAAAATCATTTTCAGTACGTGGACGATGTCTTCCTTGTAAGTACATTGGTGCAGACATATTCAGTGTCATGGCAGCCAGTAGGTAATGAACGGGCCATTCCACCGGGTGAAGGTCCAGTCATCATACCTGACAGATCAATGCTGCATGCCAAAGGTCGTCCAAGGTCCACTAGAATACATAATGAGATGGACGAAGTGGAAACATCCCAGAGACGTATAAGGTGTGGCATTTGTAAGCAAGTTGGGCATAACCGGAGAGTTTGTCCTAGTCGTGGGGGGACTTCATGATTTTTTAGTGGTTGTATGTTTTTTTTATTAATTGTATGTTAATGTACAACATTATTGGATATTTTATATTAGTTTTGTATTAACTTTTTGTTTATAACGTTTTAATACTAATCATGTTTGATTTTTTGGTTGTCTGATAATGTATGTATTTGATGTAACAATATGTTCAATGCACGCTGTCAAACAAGGTCTGACATGATACGCACAACTTCGGCGTCATTGAAGACGCCCAAGTTGGGCGTCATTCAAAACTCCCAACTTGGGCGTGACTGAACAGGCTTAACAAATAGGCTGCATTCAACATGCCCAAGTTGGGCGTAACTGAACACGCCTAACAAATAGCCCGTCATTGCACACGACCAAGTTGGGCGCCATTGAGCCCTATATAACTCACATGGTCGACACTCAAAATTCAATGTGCATATAATGGAATTCTTAGGAGAAACCAGCAGTCAGAACATTGATAATTCAAAATTAGCGTTCATTTTTCTGAATGAATCAACGAACCACGACGAAACAGGGGTTTCTTTCCAATGTGCAACTCCAATTCCAATGCGAGTTCTTGATGACTGTTCGTTTCAGACCCTGAAGAGTAGGATGCATCACGCCCTTCTTCTTACTGATGACCATTTTGTTGATAACATCTACTATCGACAACCATCCCTGCATGCAAGTCAGCAATATTTTTTTTTTACTTATGTGGCACTCACAAAAGATGATGATGTTTGCAGAATGTTAAGGTGCAGTGACAATATGTCGAGTGTTGGCCCAATTGAAATTTTATGTGCCATCCACAGAACACCCGATGGTATACTCAACCTACTTCAATCCACAATCATTCCCACGCATGATGCAATGCTATATTACAACAGAAAGTGGAACATACCACGACACACCGATTTTGTGGGTTATTCCTTTACTGGAACAAACCCAATACAATTTCAAATTCCTTCTGGATGCACCATGGAAAGACTGAAGGCTGTCATCAAGGAAGTTACGCCGGTTGGATTTCTCCCTGATGGGATTTACATGTCACAGGTGGTGAGAAAATTGTTTTTTCGATATCCAGGCCATGCACAATATTCAAACAGCACAATCGAATATCACATAAAAGAGTTGACAAGTGACGAAGACGTGTTGAAGATCATAGCAGAATCGAACTACTAGAAACGTTTTTGTCCAATTGAAATTTTAGCTATTTTTACCAAACCAGACATCCAGATGGAATGAGAAATGTGCGATGAATATGTTGTTTTACATTATCGTTCTTATAAAAAATTAACCTTCTGTTTTGTTTTTTAGTTCAGACGTATGAGTTTACTGTTCTTTGCATAAAATAGTGTGTCCCATGCCTTCGTGTATTTCACGGTAATTATAAGCTAAATAATACTTAGACTGAGCATCATTAAAAAAAAAATTAAGTGGTACAAACAAATGTAACCTACATAATAGTTAGACTACACATCATTAAAATAAATGGTACAAACAAATGTAACCTACATAATAGTTAAACTACACATCATTAAAATAAATGGTATAAACAAACAAATCGTACAACCAACCGACTAAAACTAAGACGGTGGTGGCCACGTCACATGACGTGCTTGTCGATCAGGTTGCCTCCGTCTTCGAGGTCAGTGAGAACTGCCTGCCTCGGCTGGGTCTGCTTGACAGGGGCTTGCCTGATAAGGATCTGGCCGATACTATAATAAACATGGTTTAAAAAAAAATCCCAAGCCAATAGCGTGGGAGTCACGCCAGTAGCGTGGGAGCCACGCCAGTAGCGTGGGAGAGTCACGCCAGTAGCGTGGGAAGTGCTCCAGAAAGCTAATTCCCATTGGAGAGCCACGCCAATAGCGTGGGAGAGCCATGCCAATAGCGTGGGAGCCACACCAGTAGCGTGGGAAGTGTTCCAGAAAGCCTTTTTCCTCTGGAATTCCACGCTGGTAGCGTGGGAGGCACGTCAGAGGCCTATAAAAGGCCAAAAATATGAAAATCTCAGCATTTCTCTTCCTTTCTTCTTCCTCCTTCGTCTAGACCTCCATTTTTGCTTGTCCAAGCTTCCTAGGATCTATTTTCTTGACCTAGACACCTCCCTATGACCTTTAATCTTGAGAGAAACACCTTGAGAGCTTTAATCCTTCATCAATCCTCTTGGAAACCCCTCTTTGAGTGAGAATTGGATTCTCAAGGAAAGCTCAGGAACTTGAGTTTTGCTGAGACCCAAGGCTTGGAACGGACTACAGAGCTTGAGGAAACAGTCCTACAACCTTTCTGGTCGCTGCTGAGGTAAGAAACTCAAGTTTCTCCGTTTGATTTTGATTTTGGGGTTTTCTGTGAATAGTGACCCATATGAGTTGGGGCTAGAATTAGTCCAGGGTAATGTAGAGAAACTTGTTTAGAACGGTTTAGTGATGAAGGGTTAGCTTTCAGATTTGATTTGGTGAACTTTGAATCTTGGCTCTGTGTTATGCATGTGTGGCTTGTGGGATGAGTCACTTGTTGATAATGGGACATGCAAGAGCCTTGATTATGTTTGTATTGAGCCTGAGAGGCTAGAGGAACGGTGCCTTGAGTGAGGCATAAACTGTTCAAGCTATATCTGAGCAATTGAACTGATGAGAGCATGAGCCAGGATTGTGTTTGCATTGAGTCTGTGATGACTCAGATGCTTGGTTTGAGCTGTAATGGACCTTGTAAGGCCTGTGAGAAGCCTAGTGTGTGTTGGGCCTGATAAACCCTAAGTTAGAGGATTTCTGATTATACTACGTTGTTGAATTGTTTGAATTGGTTTTGATACATACACATCGCGATGCAATCATATCACATCTTAACTGGGTATGTATATTTTTAGGCTTTCACAGTTTTGAAATGACATTTCATATGCCTTGATTAGGGCTTGACACCGAGGGTGTCAGTGGCGGGCGCCACAGAGCAGGGAAAGAACTGCAGAGCGAGGCTTTGCCAGGTAAGTTCTTGGTCCCTGGGGATGATTTCCTGCTTGTTTGTGCCACACCACACTCCGGGTGGAGTGATGGTCATATTCATGATGCATGCATTTGGTTGTTGCATCCTCATAATGATATGTGTATTGCATCTATGCTTGAGAAATGTATTATGCCTGTTATTAGATCTTCTGGCTAGTAAGATAGATATGGACCTCCCTAGGAGACGGGTCCGAGTGGACATCCTCCTAGTTGATTTGCTCTTGGTTGAGGGATTCTCCCAAGGATCGGTGATCCTCAAGACCAAGGGGATAGGAGACAGGTTCAAGGACATCCTTCTATTCTCAAATGAGATAGGAGACGGGTCAAGAACATCCTTCTATTCTCGGAGGTACCATATATGTGCGTCCATGCGTAAGGGGTAGCTCCCGATGAGATGGCACGGGTGTGAGTTTCGGTCTCACATTGAAGTTAGGCCTTGATGAGATCCACCGTACATAGAGCAAGGTGATTGCTCATATTGTTATGAGGGTCGGGAGGCCAATTTGTTGTGACTGCATGAATGTTTATGTCATGGAGAGTGGGCCAGGGTGGAGGAGATTCCTCCAAGGACCCTGAGCTTACTGAGATGTGTATCTCACCCTGTGTGGGGATTTATATTTTCAGGTGACTCTTTTGGCAAAGGAGAGTAGTCTCAGGGCAGGAGGCCCCAGTAGAGACGTGTCTGCTTGGCCGGGTGGCAGCAGAGGGAGCTTGAAGGCTCAGTTTTGTTTTGATATGATTTTGTACCCCTGAAAAGGGAAGGTGTGTGTGTACACACTTGATATGTATAGTTCTGTATACCCTCATGTGAGGGTAGTTATTCTTTTGTATCACCACGGTGTGGTGTTGACTCTGATGTATATATATGTACAGAATTGTTGGTGATATATTATGAGACTTTCCTCCTGAGTATATTTGTGATGTATATGTTTATTTGCCTATGTAAATATATGATGAACTGGATCAGCAGGGGCGTGTATTATGTTGTTGTGTGCTGTGTTTATATATTCCATACATAATGTAATCAAGAAAAGCGATTCTATGCTTCTGCTAAGTTTTTAAATAATGTTTTAAGCGCTAATATGATATTATTAATGTTAATACACCGGAGGCCTATGGGGTGTTACAGATACGGGCCTGCCTCGGAAGGGCCTGCCTCATATGTCGGGACATATGGAGCTGGACATGGAGTGCCTTGGTCTGCATATAATGGCATAGGATGCTCAGCAGATTCGGGCACATATGGTGCATCTGTTGCCCAACCCCCACAATCTGTTGTGGTCATATCAAAATCCATGAGCATCTGGTCCACGTTGGTATGCATCCAACCAGCGGGAACATTCCCAAAGCCAACATGTACAGATTGACCCTGCGTTTGTGCTTCCGCCGGTGGAGGCACATCCGCATAATAGTAGGACCCAATATGCTCAGTATGATCATGATAAAAGACCTGGCTCCCATATGTCGATGACAAGTATAGTTATCATTAAATCAAAATTGATTATTAATTTCATAGTTGCATACCTGAATATGTCCCATGCGTGCGACATGAAGAAATCCAGCGTCACACAGCATATCAGAAACGAATTCAGGAATATTGTCATATGCTGGCCCCCCCCGACACCTTACCACGTCGAGTCTTTAGTAGTCGCACTTTGCCCTCGTTCCACACAGCTTGTGAAACATGGGTGCGCTAAGTACGCCTACGCAAAGCGCCCCACTTATATGTTTCATCGGCTCAACCTCATGATCCGATATAGAGCGCGGCGAATCAGTTCCAGATGAATCAGCCATGTAATCAGTAACTTGATACACCAAAATAAAAAAAAACCATGTTAACAATTATGTACAATTCACAAATCATTAAAACAACACATTTCTAAACACTAAACCCTAAAACCAAAACCTAAAACCCTAAACCCTAATCACTGCACCCCGAACCCTGAACCAAACCCTAAACCATGCAACCCTAACCATGAAACCAACCCTAGCCAAAACGTCACGTACCATGCCCACCCAACCCTAAACCCTTAACGGCAAACCCTCGTCACATGACCATGAAACCCAACCCTAATCCAACCTTAGCCCAAACATCACGTCCCATGCCCACCAAACCCTAAATCCTTAACCGCAAACCATCGTCACATGACTATACCCTAAACACAACCTAACCATGCCCACCAAACCCTAATCCCTCAAACCGATGTACCCATGCCCACCAAACCCTAAACCATAAACCGTAACCCAAACACCATGTTCCCATGCCTATTAAACGCTAAACTCTAAACCACAAACCCTCATACCATTACCATAAACCCCAACCCTAAACCCTAATAATTTAACCCTCATACAATAACTACACATTAACCCTAAATTCTAAATTCTATTCATTTTATCCAACACTAGAGTATCAAACACCTAAACAATTTTCTATCTACCTAAATTTATGTCACTAACAAATTAACATGGTCGTAACATTTTTCTAATACATAAATCCTAAACCCTAAACTAAAACAATTATTAAGTAACCTAACATCTATTTTGCTAAATAATAAGTACATCACTAACAATACAAATAACTAAATAATAACAACATGACTAAAAATATTGTAATAGAGGCAAAAGATTAAATCCACTTACTTATGCAATATTTTTTCAGAAAAACTTCACAATTCAGCAGAGCTTCGCTGCAGAAAATATCCACCAAGAAACTCTAGAGAGAAGGCAGAGCAATTCTAGAGAGAGGGTGAAAATGAGAGAATGGTGAGGGAGGCTATTTATAAGAAACTGGGCCACTACAGCATGCCTGAATTAGGCATGTTACAACACGCCTGAATTAGGCATGTTACAACACGCCCAATCTAGATATGTTGTAACATGCCTAATTCAGGCATGTTACAGTGCCTCATTTTATTAAATAATTTTGGAACTATCCCTTTTTCATAAATATTTTTAAAAAATATATTATTTAGGTTCTTTTGCCACAAAACTACCCACTAATACATATCTAAGATAGGCAAACTACTACGGTCAGTGTTACATTCAATCTCTATTGAGCACAAATTTTGTACTTAGTTTTTTTAATACCTATTCTTAGATTTTATGTAGACTTGCAAAGGAATCAGTGCCTAACTGCCTATAGTAGCTCCTTTTGCCAAATAGTTAATTATTGAGGACCGGGATGGGCACTAGAGAATCACTTCAGCTTTTTATTTTATTTTTAATTAGTTTATTTATTTATGCTCAAGTCTATTATATTCTTCCAGAAAGTCAGATTTTGTTGCTTATTTGAAGGGATAAAGGAAATACTTTGAAGTTACAAGTAGTTGCGGATTTAATATCTTTGATAAAGTACTAGCTGTTAAAGTGCTATTTATGCTGACAAGGATTTAATGGGATCAAATAGAAGGATTTCATATATCTTTCTTAAATTGAGTCTTACAACTCATGCAGTATACAATTGTTATGAGAGAATAGTCATCTATTGGTATCACATTTGTTCCTATTGTATAATGTATGATGGGACTGGTGCTTAAAAATTGCACGAGATTTTTTTTCTTCTTCTTCTTTTGTTTTTTTATTTGTTGCACGAGGTTATATATTATAAATTTATATTGTGAATTTAACTTTCATTTTGGAATTTCTAGAATTAAAAATGTGAGCTAATGTTCATCTCATATGGACTTACTACAACTGAGTAATTAATAATATTGTATTTGGTTTACTAGAATCAGTAAATCAATCCCGCACAACATGCTTAAAACACTACTACAAAAAAGGCTTTCTACATCGGTTATTTACCCCTTTTTACGTCGGTTGTACAACCGTCGTAGTTGTAGGCGTCGTCAATAAATGAAGTTTTTTAAGTCGGTTGGCAAATCGTCTTAGTAAATGCCTTTCTAAGACGGTTCTTATACCGCAACCGTCTTCGTAAATGCCTTTCTAAGACGGTTCGCAACATACGAACCGTCTTAGAAAGTCATTTTCTAAGACGGTCTTTAGCTTAAAAACCGTCTTAGAATTGCGCCTTCTAAGATGGTTTTTAAGCTAAAGACCGTCTTAGAAAACGACTTTCTAGGACGGTTACTACTTATAACCGACTTAAAAATCATGTTTCAAAGACGGTCCTAGACTAAAGAACCGTCTTAGAATTACACTTTCTAAGACGGTTCTTACTTACAACCGATGTAGATTCAATTTTTTTTTTTTTTGCGATTTTGTTCAAATTTGTTTACATACACACAATAGTAGCTGCAGTCATGAACTATTAATGGACTGTACGAAATATAATAAAATAAATATAATTTCATTAGCAAGATTAATCTCAAGGTTTTAATGACAAACACTAGAATATGATAAAATTAATAACATCTACAACATCTTGTGATGCTAATTACAATCGGTAAAAAAAATTTACAAAACTGTTTAACTGTTCTGATGTCAAATGATCTTTAAGAGAATGATAACTGTTTAACTCTTTTTTACATCTAAATGGAAAGAGAAGTCATGATGCCTTTCTCCAAATCAGTAGTGCTCTGCTGATAATTGTTGCCTCATCATGAGTGAGTTCACCTCCTCTACCAAGCTTAAATATGGTCAAGAAAATGGCATTAAGTGATAAAACTAACGATTAATATGTCACTTAACAGCTAATAGTAATAAATTTGAAAAAATACTGTAGAAGCATATTACCGAAGGTGATAATGCTTTAGGTGGGCCCAAAATCCTTGCAACTGTCATGTGGATAATTGCAGCATCATACTGAAAATGAAATTAACGCAGATCATCAACCATGGTTTGTACTAACGCAATTTTAGTGGCATAAATTGTTTCAAATTACCATAATCCGTTTATAGAAACATAGGAATGTAATAATAGAATTATAAAGATGACATCTCAAATTAATGTTAAGATTTAAGCAACACTAATAAAAAAATAAGATTATGCCCCATTGCAAAGTTTGGGCAATTCTCTACATGTGGCATTCCAAGATATATGGAATGTGTCCCCACTTATCATACACCTACCCTGTCTTCTCCCACTCCTCCCACACTAAATCACCATTTTTCCAATAATTTGAGGTAAAGCTCTGATTGAAGCCATTTTGAAACATTCCAAACAAGTTCAGATGTTCTTGAACACACTGAAATATTAGAAGCAGCACAAGATGCTTCCTAACAATGACAAAAATGTTAAAAGCAGATGGACTGAAATTGTTCAAAACCAAATATTGTGTATATTACATCAGGCACTAGTCAAAATCTTGTGTATGTAATCACAAATCAAAATTTTATTTGATATTTTTATTGAATATAAATGCATACCCATAAGAAATAAGCAAGTTTACAGAATGAATCTGTCATGTGATGAGATTTATATTATTAGTATTGAAGATAAGTAAATTCATTAGGTTGAAAACTTTGGATTTGCGATCGATATCAGTAACCAAAATAAGTGGCAATAGTTCAGCATTGTGACTCAACAAAAATTTGGCTATGAATACTGTTTGGCTTAATGCTTGAATATATTCTAGCGATACTATTCAGTCAAAAGAAGCAAACTTTTTTTTTCTTTTCTAAATAGAGTTATGTTCATATGTTAGTACTTTATACCATTATAACAATAGTTTGTTTGATTTGGCTAATCAGCATTTTACAATGTCAATTGTTACAAAAATAAATGTGATGTTAACCCTGATTAAAGTTGGATTTTGAGTTAGGAGAAATCATGTTTGATCCTTGCTTATATTTGTCTAACACAAGCAGTTTATATGCTGCATTCTGCTGCTATTTTGAATTTGTAAGATATGAATGACATTATAGAAATACAAACACTTAATTGTTGATGATTCTGGAAGACATGTGTCATGTGTGCATTCTAGCACCAAGAATTAATTCTAGTAGACAAAAAAGGGGTTGAAAAGTCGTCTTAATTGTGGTCACTCCCAACTTGCCTTAGTTGTGGCTTCTTTGGAGGCTGTCTTAATTACAGCACCCTTGCCTCAAGGGAGGTGACTTAGTTTCATATCAAGGGTGGTGACTTAGTTTCATATCGATTAGAGATATGACTTAAATAGAGCTTATAAAACTTGGAAAGTTCTCACCTCACAAGTTGGTTTTGTGGGATTTAGTTAGGCCTTAAACTCATATACTATGATGGTATTAAAGCATATATATCTTAGATCTTTAGGGCCAGCTGCATTAGCCACACTTCAGGCCGGTAGTCTGTCTTAATTGCGGTTACCCCTAGCTTGTCTTAGTTGTGATCTCTTTGGGGGCTGCCTTAGTTGCAGCCTCTTAGTATCCCCAAGGGTTATCACTATTCTCACTTCTTAGAGTTGCTGAAAGATGAGAAATTGACAAAATATATGGTTATATCTTCTAGGGGGGAGAAGGGGTTTGATATCGCTCTTTGCCTAGACGAACAAAACCTTATACAGTTTTGTTTTAAGGTTCTGTGCAAAATTTGTCATATTGGACAAAACTACGTGCTTAATGATACTATTAAATAAATAGACGAGTATGCAACACAAAATAATTAAACGATGATAGCTAGACTTCAAGTACATTTTGCTTATAGCGGGTAATTATGGCTGATAAAAGATAAGGGACAATTCTGAAGAGTGGTTAACAGGAAGATACCTTGACTTCGGATCATGGATTCATATGATGGTGATGATGTTCTTCCTTGCATGTGTTATATCTCTCGATCAGTGATTTGATGCTGGGAACATAAAAAAGTCTTATAGATTTTTTTTGTTTTTGATTTATGAAATTAAGAATTCAATTGATCAAGGAAAGCCGTATGTAGAGAAGACACAGTGAAAAGACATAGCACATCACACCACCAAAAGATAGTATTTATGATCATTAGATTGGTTTCCATGAGAAAATGTAAAATAATCTAAATAAGGTCGTGTACTGCCATCTAAAGACTCACTGTTGAAACAACCTTATTGATACAAAATTCATTACATTGAGAAATTATTGTTGCAAATTTATAGCTCTCCATTATGCACTATTGTGTTTCTAGCTACTTTCTAGTTTTACTATTGCCGCATTGCTGGCTCCAATTCAATGTTCGTGTGGTTCAACTTGCATGTGGTTAATATACTTTTTTTCTGTCCTCTTGTTATGCCCGTTGACAGGGTGGAAATCAAATCAACCTTACCCAAAGGCTATATTATGGATTCTGCTACATTGTGAAGGACCGGTAGTTAAACCCCTCATGTATAAACTTCATAGCTGAATCTGTAAAGGAATGGGCCATGAGTTAGAGTAGGACTTATACTGGTCCTAGTAAAGTAGTCAAACGATTCAAGATAGTTGTTTTTCAGTGATTACTTTGTGTGTGACTTCTTCACAAATAAACTATAATTTTATTATCTATTTTTTAAGTCACCTATTGACTTCTTCAATATACAAAACATTTGCCCACTATTGATATGTTTGGTTCTTTTATCTTATTCTTCTTTTTTCTTCTTCTTAGATTTTCATTAGCTTTTAGATTATGGCCTGTCCCTGGGTAGCTTTTCAATTTTTCGTAAGTCTACCATTAAAAAATTTCTAACGTATGAATGTTAATTTCCATTAAGTTTATAGGTATTTATGAAAAATGATATTTTTTTTAAAGAAAAATAAAGGTTAAACAATAATTTTGATTTTTCTTTAATTCTTTATCCGTAGTTAATTTAAACAAAAATAAAACAATGTGTGCAAAATCTAGATTCAGACAAAAAAATTTAAATTTAGAGATTAAAATCACAGGAAAAATAGTAGACTAAGATCACTAATAATCAGGAATTAAAAGGAACCAAAATTATAATTTTAGTAAAAAATAATATACATATATATATAATATTTAATTTTAATATAATTAAATGAGTTTTTTTTTTTTCAAATTTATCAACTAATTGTTAATTTTACAAAAGGTTATGTACTTATCCTACCTCTACAGAGAAAGGGTACAAACAAAATATGTAACATTTTGTGGCAAAAAGAACATGACTTATATTTATTATCAGTAGCATGATTATCAACCATGTTTTTGGTTTGGAGACACATTAGTTTCAAGGAACACTGGTGAACATGAAGATATCAAACATGATAAGTAACATTTTATTGACTAAAACATATGGATAGGTTTCAATCCTATATGCATCCCCAAGAAATATTATAGTAATATAGCATTAATTTAATATTTGAATAATTCAATTATTTTGTATGCTACAAAGCAAGTGATTTTATTTTTAGTTTGGCCTCGATCGTGCTAAAGAGGGTTTTAACAATTTGCAGGCATTGGTCAAGAGAACCTTAGGCTGACAAACTTTGCAGACAGTTACCCATTTTAACCATATAGTATAGTTGTACCTGAACTATGCTGAGAGTTACAGATGGCAAGCTGATGAGTAATAGTACTTATTGAAATCCCACAAGACTTTCACAAGCCAAATAAATTTCAGTTGACAAGACGAAAGAATTACTAAATATTATTTCTCAACAATAAATAAATAGAATTCAAGAGCTACAAAGTCACCTGTATAAATTGAAGCTTCACGAGCAGCCATTTCACATGTTTGAAGTGTTAGCCACTAGTGTTATGAGCTTCATGACACATTCTTCACGACCATCAGGTAATGTCATTGTAACTTGGGGAACAAAGCTGCCTTGTGTCATCTGTTCCTTTAAAGAATCTGTCACCATGAAGTTAGAAAAACATCATTTAATTGTGAACAATTGTGCAAAGGAAAAACAAAAAAAACTAGTTTGATTGAGCTCACAATTTTATCTGCTATTTCCTGTGCGGTGTCAGATGTCATGCGGCCAAATTTCTTTGTGCGCGCCATCCTCCACATGACATGTCTTGCGATTGGAGAAGGCGGGTCATCTAGTACCACTGATTGCTCAGTATTCATTGCATCAATTTGTCGCTTCTTGGTTTTTTCATCCAGCAACTTCTTCTGAAGAAGGTCGTAACCACCACGAGACAGTACGTGGGGTGAGTCATTCAATTTTTGGATTTCTTGTGCCTTTTTCCTAATTCCCTGTCGACAACATAATGGGACTTCATGTGAGTGAATAAGAAAGGCTTTATCGGTTACAAAATTTAACCCAACAACCATAATATCTAACAATTTACCTGCCAACTAGGTGTCTTCCGAGTAGCAACAAATGCCTCCCAAGTTTGTGCATCTATATCGTATTTCAATCGACCTTCCTGTTGACTTTTGCTATCTACATCGGCATATATATACTTGGTGGTTAGGTAAGACTTGAATTGTCTCCACCTAGTGCTAACCGATGATATGACCTTCTTCTTTGCTTCATCCGCTTCTGCGATTTCAAACTTTGCCTACATTGTGAACACAACATGTAACAATACTATATGACATAATTATTATTGTAACAAACATATGAAGTATCCGATTTTACCATAATGTCCTCCCATATTAGGGTCTTCAAGGATTCAGGTACGTCGTTCCAAGTATCATGGACAATTGGTATTTTTTCTCTTGCCACAACCCCAAGATAGCTTTGAAATCTTTCTTTGTGCGGGCCAGATGCCTTACCAGTTGCAGGGTTAGCATTAACAGTCGGCTTGTGTTGAGCAAAGTTTCTAACAACCAAACTTCTTAGACGGGTCGTTTGTCTACCTTTTCTGGACGACAACTCAGAAGCTTTATGTTTTATAAGTGGCGGTGAATGTGGAGGAGTCGCCATCACTGTTACAAAGAAGAAAATACAAAAACAGAACATCCGTTAATTGAATGAGTTATAATATGTAACATGAGTTATATTTATGATAAACCAAAGCAATTTGCAATGATATATATAAAAAATAATCTGTACCATAATATAAAACAGTTAGGTGTTCCTGTTTTCCCATAAACCTTCATCATGATCATTTCGGTTGGCATGTTCAATATCAATATCATTGTCTTCCAATATAGAAGGAATTGAAGTCGAAAAAGCAGTCATTTCACAAATATCAAGTGTAGCATCGTCACCTACATGACGAATTGTAGTTGATGCTCTTCCCTGAAGAACCACTGAATATCTGGAGTCACACGGATCTTGGATGTAAAAAACCTATTTTGCTTGCTCCGCCATGATGAATGGTTCATTTTTGTAGTCGACCTTATCTAGTTCTACTAATGTAAATCCAAGACGGTCTCGATGCACACCAGTATTTCCATTAACTCACTTACACTTAAAAACAGGGACTCGAAATGCACTATAATCAAGCTCCCAAATTTCTTCAATTATGCCAAAGTATGACATTGACCCTCTAATAGGATTGTTATCAGATGCACCACAGAAGTGTTCGGAATCAGCTTCAACTGTAACCCCACTATTTTGGACAGTACTTTTGTCATCTTGCGCCTTAGTGTAGAAGGAGTAGTTGTTGATATCAAATCCCTTCCAAGTGGGTACATTCAAATTCGGTCCAACAGCAAACAGTCTTAATATGCTCGAAGCGTTGTCATCACTGAATACTTTATCCTTAAACCAGGTAATGAAAGTTTTATTATGTAGTTGCAAAACCTTCATCATGTTCATTTTTGGGTGAGCTTGGGCCACAAATTGTTTGTGAGCTTCAATGTAAGGCAAAACCTCAGGCGTGTTATTCAAAACATACAAATGAGCTTCTGAAACCTCGTCTCTAGTCTTGGTTACAACATTGAACCCACGTGTACCCTTTCCTCCACGTGACTGCTCATGATAACTTGTTGGAATCCCAACATGTTTACTTGCAACAATGTAATCTGAACAAAACTCAATACATTCTTCCGCAACATACCTTTCAACAATGGATGCTTCAGGTCGGTATTGATTCTTAGTATAACCTTTTAACACCTTCATGTACCGCTCAATTGGATACATCCAGCGTAAAAACACTGGACCACACAACCTTATCTCCCTAACAAGATGAACAATTAGGTGGACCATTATGTCAAAAAAAGGAGGAAAAAACATTTCTAATTGACAAAGTATAACAGCTGCCTCATTCTCCAACTCATCCAACTGTGTTGGGTCAACCACTTTCCTACACACGGCATTAAACAAAAAACACAACCGAGTTATTGCCACCCTAAATTTGTCAGGCAATATTCCCCGAATAGCTACAGGCAATATTTGTTGCATTAGGACCTGACAATCATGAGACTTCAAGCCAACCAATTTCAGATCATTCATCGAAACAAGGCTCTTGATATTTGAAGAGTATCCTTGTGGGACCTTTATTGTCCGCAAACATTGACAAAAGGCTTTTTTCTCCTTTGTTGACAATGTGTGACATGCTAGGGGCAAATATGTTTTTTTTTTTCAGTACTAATTGGATGTAATTGGTTGCGTATACCCAACTCAACCAGATCTTGCCGACTTTTCAAATTATCCTTGGTTTTGCCTTTAATGTTCAGGAGGGTGCCTATTAAACTGTCGCAAACATTTTTCTCAACATGCATAACATCAATACAATGCCTTACTTCAAGATCGGCCCAATATGGAAGATAAAAAAAAATTGACCTTTTCTTCCATATGTTTTTGTCATTAGCATCTTTCTTCTGCGCCTTCCCAAAAACTGTTAGGATGTCCTTAACACGGTCATGGACTTGGTGCCCAGTTAAAGGCTTAGGCGCAGACATTTTTTCTTGGCTACCAAAAAAAGCTTTTTTCAGTCGACGATACGGGTGATAAAGGTTCAGAAATCTGCAATGTCTTGTGTATACTGTCTTCTTTCCATGTTTTAGTTGGATGAAAGATGTGTCTTTCTCACAAATAGGACATGCATGATGGCCCTTGACACTATATCCACTCAAATTGCCATATGCTGGAAAGTCGTTAATGGTACAAAAAACCATGGCACGCAAGACAAATGTGTCGTGCATGTGGCCATCAAAAACCTCAACCCTGTCTACCCACAATTTTGTCAAGTCTTCGATCAATGGCGCAAGATACACGTCAATATCATTTCCTGGCTGTCTTGGACCCGAGATCATCATACACAACATCATGTATTTACGCTTCATGCACAACCAAGGAGGGAGATTGTATATCATCAACAACACAGGCCACGAACTATGGTTAGTACTAAGGTTACCGAATGGATTCATTCCGTCAGAAGCTATGGCAAGCCTTAGGTTCCTTGGCTCATCCCCAAAGGTCGGATACAAACGATTCACTGTAGCCCATTGTGGAGAATCGACTGGATGTCAGAGAAGACCGTCAATTTTCCGCCCATGTGCATGCCAGGTTAGATTTCTTGCATCTTCTGCGTTAGCAAACAACCGCTTAAATCTTGGAATTATGGGAAGATACCAACACACTTTTGCTGGGCGACTGTTAGATCGGAAGCAATCATCAGTACATTCACTGTCATTGACTTTGTATCGCGAAACCCCACATGTAGGGCAATTCTTCAAATCAGCAAATTCATTTCTATACAACACACAATCGTTAGGGCATGCATGGATTTTTTGGTACTCCATTCCAACGGGACATAATATTTTCTTTGCCTCGTAGTGATTTTTCGGCAATGTGTTATCTTTCGGTAGCATTTTTTTTAACAAAGCTAACAATTTCGTAAAGCTCTTGTCACTCCACCCAAATCTTGCCTTCAAGTTAACCAAAGCTAAGACCGCTGACAATCTTGTGAATGTTGAGCAATCTTCATACAAAGGGATCTTCGAATCAGTTTCTAATTCGTCATACATAGGTGCATGTGCTCCATGAAAATTCTCTTCTCCAAGATCACGTATCATGTCTTCTATACGATCATGTGGATCTTCATGATGTTTGGCAGTGGTCTGTAGTGTTGGCCTCGATGGCAATTCACCATGCCATATCCAATTTGTGTAACTCAGAACGATGCCGTGACATATTAGATGTGATCTAATCTCATCGATTGATTGTCGTCTCCCATTCACACATTTAACGCATGGACAAAAATAATTTCCACGCAGACTAGGTGCATTGTTTGTGACAAATTGTAGGAATTGTTCAACACCATTGCAGTATTGGTCACTAATGCGCGGTGCTGTCATCCAACTTCGATCCATGATTTCACTTAGCTGGCATTTTGATGTTGTAAATCTTTAATGGCATGTAAATGAATGACTAATTCACAAAAAGGTGTGGCCCTACCCCATTCAGGAAGTTATATTTTATACATGATTTGCACATACATGTTAAGTATGAGTTGGTTAATTTAATGAAATTTCGACAGCATTTCCCATTGGTCTCCAAGTACACAACATGACAGAGGTGACTTGTTGTCACGACTTTCATGTATGCACTCAGAGAACAAAGGAAAATGCAGCAAACCGAAATGTCATTAAATTAAACCACTCATACTTCACATGTATGTACAAATCATGTATAAAAAAATAACATCCCAAACTGTCCAAACGGACAATTCAAGATTCAATTCAACGATTAATCCAAACTATCCGTAGTAATCATCGAATTGAACCTTGAACGGGGAACTAAGGCTGACCAAGTATGCATTGTAGGTAATGAGTAAAAGTAATTCACATATCAGCAAACGTGTATCACACATAAAATAGTTGCATACATGGTACATACCTGAAAAAATGGTCTACAAAAGTCAAAAGAAAATGCAGTGATATCGACACGGGGAAGGACTTATCAAATGTTGGAACGGAAGAACACGCAGAATCCTTAGCGTGCTAATAGTGTGAATATCAATTACCTAAAACAACAAACAAAAATAAGTAGGAAATTGTTAATTATATATGTGTAGAGTCTATTATTAGTAATTAACAAATACACCAATGCATAATGTTTCAAGAATACCCAAAAACACATATATGCCTCACATGTATAGTAAAACAAGTTAATTTTCCAGATGCCAAGGCAGTTCCTCAAGTTGCTGATGAAAAATTCAGATCAGTCATTGTATAATATTGGGTGGGAATGTGATAGGAACATACAAGTAATATTCTGTGCTTTTAGTAATTTTCTGCCTTAGTAAGTTAGTTGGAGGGGGGTGAGAATTCATAAGTAAAAGTAACATTTGCATCAAATAAAACTAACTTTTTTTCACATACTTTGGTATAAAATAAATTTATTGGTCAGTAGTGGGTATATAAAACTAAACAAATAATAACATCAACCGAAATTGACTCGTCACACATCCCCAATTGGAATTTATGAGCAGGCCCCTATGTAAGTTTGATGTCTGAGGGAGTGAGCTTAGTTGATGTTGAGCTTAAGCTTGACTGTGTGCTATTAAAGCTTATGCATCTTTACACATGTGTTTGTTTAATTTTTAAGAAATTAAGTTTTGATAACATGATCAAATTTAATTTTGATAATACTTCTAGAAAGTAAATTCTAGAATATGATAAATTTTCAAGATGCATAAACTTCAAAAGCTGGGTTGATTCCAAAGACTCTCTGAACAAATAAAGAAAAGCATTAGGGTTGCAGGTCTTCAACAGCTTCCAAGACTGAGATACAATAATGCAAAATTAAGATTATTTGATTCTTAAATGTATTTTAGTCAAAATCGCTTGCTCTAAAAAAATACAAGAGATTATTTATTTCTTAAGAGTAGAAAACTTTATTTCATTATATAAGGGTAGATAATCCTGAAACTTTCTCACATAATCCTTTTAATAATTTCTTTAAATATTATATGAAAATATTGAATATTTTAAATTTTAAATTAAATAGTTTTCATTCAACTTTTTTTTCATTCCAAAGTTGCTTTAGAAAGGTATATCAAAACATTATTACGAACTGAAGTAAAAAAAAAAAAAAGATTTTTACGAAGTTAATTTTTTGCTTCCACTTTACCTATGTAAAAATCCTTCCTTAGTTCCATACTTTGGAAGTAAAACAGAGAAGTTTAATTTTAGAGAAAACAACATCATGTTATCCTCAGCTAAGGGAAAAGTCTTCAATAGATGAGTGTTCAAAATTTCCTTAGCCATAGCTATTAGAATTTTATCCTGGAAAATAAAACTTTTGGAAGTTTCTTTGGGGGAGTTGTTGGTGTTTGACACTGGTATTTCAAGTTATTTTGGAGCCAAATATTTTATTTTAACCAAATAAAATTATAAACTAGTCCAATAAATTATAAGTTAGCTAGAATAAATTTTGTTACGTAAAATGTGGTGTCAAAAAAATAAAATTATCTAAAATATTTTATCAAACATATTTAAATTGTAGCTCCAACAAACAAATTGACCATATTAATCTTAACATCAAATAATGAGTCTTCAACATGATATGACATAATTCATATATAATATTGTTCCTTAAGCATGTATGTACTAGGATTCAATGCCCATCCGCATATGAAGAAAATTAAGGAATTTGGCTAGGGGAGGTCAATCTAGGTTAAAAAAATTCATGAAATTTCTTATCAAAAAGATTTATTTTATTTATCACAGAAAGAAAAATTAGGTTACCAACAAAATAAATTAATTTCATGTGTGTGTGTCTTTGTGACAAATGTGTATATATCTATTTTTGTTATGTATAGCAATCGAAGACAATGGTAGATGATTTATAATAAATTGTGCATTTTATTCAATCAATTGAGTAGACTCATTAATTATATATATCTGATTTGATCTTGCGTTAATGAAACATAAGGTTTTCATTCAATTTAATATGAAATTTTAGATGTAAAAAAAATAAAATTGATAGAATTTTCTTTTGCTTTAATTAAATTACCTATATAGTTACATTCAATTTTTCTCCTCTAAAGTCAAAAATGTATTTTAAGAATAAAATAATAATTAAGTAATTATGAAACTAATAGTGAAAATGTAATAAAATATATGTGTGTATATATATGTGTGTGTAAAATAAATTATTAAATTTTAATTATTACATTTTAATTAACAATTATTATTCTGCATTTTTTCCCTCTCTAAAATACATCTTAGACTAGTCAACTTCTCCTTTTTCTTTCTTTTTTTTTTTCTGGTGGGATAATCTTAACTTCTTAGCTTTGACTTTGAGAAAAAGAACCAACCCTGCTTCAATTTATTAGTTAAAAACAGAATCTTCTTCTTAACAATAAAAAAGAACTCACAACAATTCTAGTATACTAATTTCACATTGATTTAGAAGATCGATGTACAACACAATCCGAAAGAGTGTATCAGGAACATTTTTTTTTGCTAGGCAAAGTGTAGTGCATACAGCAAGCAAACCAAATAGGTGTGGCCAAATTTCCAATGAAATACTTCAACTGTCCAACGGGGTATCTACAAAGTGTTTAGATTTTTGTATGGCCAATGTTAATTAACACCACATATTTAAATTATCTTTTGGGTATATATGTATTTGAATAGGATGAGATTAGAATAGCTATTCTGTGATTAGACGTCACACATTTGAGTCGTGAAATCAATCTCTTCTTAACAAATCTCTTTCAGCTTTGGGTGATGTCATTGCTTCCCTTGCTCAGAAAAATCAACATGTCCCATACAGAAATAGCAAACCCACTTAGTTACTTCAACATTCACTTGGTAAGGTTTAAAAAGCTAGTTGTGCATGTATTTCACACAGCTGTATCCTTTTCTATTCATAAGTTACACAGTTGTCACCAATTTGAACATCTCATTTTTTTTGATCGGCAAAAATAACTATTATATATATTATAACAGTACCAGAGGTACTAAAGAAAACATAAACCAACAACAATCTAGCAAAGCTTTGGCGACCTAAAACAAGAAAGGACTGAATTAGGGTGCCAAAGAACAAGCTAGAACCCCACTTGGAGGCCAAAAATCGTAGTTACATCCTCCATTACAAACAAAATTATCTTTAATATTTGCAGAAAATGTTGGTTATTTCAGGAGGACAGGCCAAGACACTAATGTTTGTTCACATAAGTCCAGAGGTTGATGCTATTGGAAAAACAATTAGCACCTTAAAATTTGCAGAAAATGTTGCTACAGTTGAACTTGCTGCTGCTCGAGTGAACAAGGATGGGGCAGCAGACATCAAAGAGCTCAAAGAACAGGTTGATATTCAAATTTCATTTCTGGATCTCCATAATAATCTTAGAAACTTATACCGCTTCAGAGTTAAGTTAAATTTTTGAATTGTGTTTTAGATAGCCACCCTGAAGGCAGCATTGGCAAGAAGGAAGGTGAATCAGAACATTCTTTATCAGGTAGCTCTGAAAAGTATAGGACAAGGGCTGGTGAGGTATCACCTTATAATGCAAACCAACAGGGTGCTGACATCAGATGTTTGTAACAACCTCTTCAATTAAGGAAATTATAAACATGTGGAGAGGAGAGGGGAACCGATTTACTTTTGGAATTTGTGTTATTATATACAGTTTATTCAAAGTCTTGACAATGGCAGTTAAAATAAGTTTACTTAGGCCCTAGAGCTAGTTTCAGTTCTCACAGCTAAACTTTCAGTCTTTAAGAGGGGTCCACATCAACTACTAAACTAACCAAATCATGTATATATCACAAATAATTAAATCATGAACATGCTTCAACTTAATTAAACGAAAAGTGATTTAACAACACACCTAGCAGAGAACTTCGCAGTGATGTTGCAGTCTTCAAGCCCTTTGCAACCACTTACAACTAATCTCCTTCATGTCATCATCTACAAAGAAATGTGAACATAATTAAGTTGAATGTCCTAACAAGATACCTGTACTTTAACAGTTATAACTAATCTGTGTCAGTTCCATGATTTTCACGCATGCACAAACCTCAAAACCAAGTTTGAGGAAGCCAATTAGTTTCACCATTCACCAATGAAATAAAAGAAAAATGAACAGTTACGAGTAGGAAACTTCACAACATAAGTCAATGTCGCTTAAACTTCTGTTGCTAACTTGCTATGCACAACACAAAGCAAAAAATAATGGAAAATCAGGATGGTGAGTTGCATACTGCTAGGAAGAAGTTTGATGATGGGTTATTGAGCCAAAGGGATTTGATATCTTGGAATGGTATGATTGCTGCCTATGCCCACCATCGGTATGGCAAGGAGGCAATTAATCTATTTAATGAAATGCAAGAATTAGGTGTTTGTGCTAATGATGTCACCTTTCTTGGACTTCTCATGGCTTGCAGTCATACTGTTTTAGTTGAGGAGGGACTTAAGTACTTTGACGAGATTTTGAAAAACAGATCTATACAACTCAGAGAAGATCACTATGCATGTTTGGTTGATCTTTGTGGTCGTGCAGGAAGGCTGAAAGAAGCTTTCAATATCATTAAGCAGCTTGGGGAAGAGGCACTATTGACTGTTTGGGGAGCGCTCCTTGCTGGATGTAATGTGCACGGAAATGTTGATATTGGGAAGCTTGTAGCTGAGAAAATTTTAAAAATTGAACCACAGAATGCAGGCACCTATTCAGTAGAGAAATGGAAAGAAGCTACCAACATTAGGATGAAAATGAAGGACAAGGGATTAAAGAAGCAGCCAGGTTGTAGTTGGATTGAAGTTGGCAATACAATGAAGTATTTGTAGTTGGTGATAAATCACAAGTAATTAACTAGTTTATTTCAATTGGAGTTACAAAGGCCATTTACTGGCTTGAATTAAAGGCACTTGAAGCTATGTCATCTGACTATTTTTTATTGCATTGGTGGTTATTTGTACCTACAGGCATTGTTTCTCTTGTTGTACAAAAGCTTCTCAAACTTGTAGCAAAATTGCAGCGTACCAATAAAGATATTTATTTTAAAACTTAGTTTGGTTTATGTTTTGTTTGCTCTATGGCTTGATAAGTTATGCTTACTCTGAAACAGATTCTAAAGGAAGGGACCAGAACTTTCAGATGTTGCATTTATCACGTGGTGTTCAAAGTAAGTCGAAATTAAGTTTATCTTAAGTGGTTTGATTGATTGTGTAGGCTATTCTTAAATGCTTGTTCAATCCAAGTCAAAGGCTATCAAACCAACACTAATGCATTCCTAATTTCTACTAACTGTTTGAGAATAAGGTAGTAGTAATATAGGATCACCAACAAACAACAGATCCATTCTCCATATTCTGTTATTATTGGAAGAAATATGATATCATGGAGAAGCAATAAACAAAAGTTTCTACATCCAATGTCAACGCTGATTATCGTCCTAGGGAACTGCATGCAAGATTACATGGCGTAGGCAATTTCTTGAGCTTTGTGATAATGGCACCCAATAAGTTACTAGAAATTTATGAAATCAATATAAAAAGTGAGAAAATA
>PYAF01006309.1:2008081-2028230 GCA_007407185.1 Glycine tomentella | reverse complement strand
AAAAAAAAAAAAAAAAAGAGAGCTCTAAACCAAAGTCAACTTTCGTAGTTTGACTTACACCATTTTAGTAAAAAAAGTGAATAGAAATCATTACAACTATGAACTACATCACCCAATAAAAAAAATATTGAAGGACTAAAAAGTATTTTATTCTTATTTAAATCTATAATTATTTAACACAAAAAAGTATCTATGAAGTTATTAACTAAGAGTATATTTGGATTGAGTATTTTAAAATTTCAAGGAATTAAACTGCGTCGATTAATTTTTTTTCATTTTCAAAATTCTGTGTTTGGATGAAGAAATTAAATTTCTTTATTTTTAAAATTTTGAATCTCATGCATGAAGAGACGCATGAGGTGGGTGTCGTGGGAGTAGGGAAGGTCGGAGTACTAGCCGATGATGGAGACGGAATAAAGAGTGGTGTGGTGAGAGCTTCTATAGAAAAAGATAATTTCAATTTCTCATCTTTTAGAAGGAAATTCAAATTTTACATTTTTAATTGTTTAAAATTTTGTTTTAAAATTCCAAAAATTTAAAATTTTCATATAAAACATCCAAACAATGAATTTTAAATTAAAAAATTTTAAATTCTCTGATAAATTACTTTCCTCAATTAAAATTCTCTATCCAAATGCACTCTAAAAGAAATGTCTAATCTTAATAACACAATTATGAGATGATGATAACAAACCTTGATGCCAGGGGATACTCTCATTCAACCAATTGAAAGATAAGTCGAGGGTCTTCAAAGAACTGAGTCTTGATATATCTAACAATATATATAACTATTGTAGTTAGATATATTTTTCGACAAAAAACAAATAATTAAAATTTCTAATATGGAAAGTATTTGGCATACTAAAAATTGATCTTGAAGTCAATTGACAATTTCTTAAATATAAAAACGTGAGGGATGAAAGTCCACTAAGAGCAGATATAATATCACTATCGTTGAAGTTGTTGGAAGTCAAATCAAGGACTTCAAGATTCCTTAAACCTGCAAGGAATTGAATATATAGTTTGTTACATATTACATGTATATGTACTTACCCTGAAGCAATCAACTAATTCCTCCATTAAATCGCCACGCCTTATAGCTTTATTAATTAATAATGAAATGGACAAATGATCCTACCTTGAATATGAAGATCTGAGTCCAAATCAATATCAGCCAGATTCAGTTCCTTCAAAGATGTGAATCCCCGAAGGGATGGCAGGAAGTTATTTGTCAAAGGGTTGCCACTTATGTCAAGGACCTCCAGATTACGCAACTTTGATGACAGTTTTTCAAAAACTTACATAGTGCATGTGTTGTACGTGGAAGAACCCAACAAATTGAGGAAAAATAGTACCAAAAATTAGAAGAGGCTTACATCGTCATCATAGTAATCAGACATATTATTTTATATTGTCATTTCTTTAAAATAAAAAAGACAAATATAGGTAGCCTCACCGTGAAATGAAGATGTGTTGAACCTATTAGTTGTTAAATACAGAGACTTGAGAGATGAAAGCCCATCCAAACAAGATAGAATGGCAGCAGTAGTATCCAAATTGTTGAAGCTCATGTCAAGGAATTCCAGATTTTGGAGCCGCGCGCGCTGCAAAGTATGTAAAACAAAGTTGAAATAATGAGTATGGCATATAATTAACAAGGTTCATTTTCACTAAGTAGATCGACAATGATATTTATGTATATCAAGACAGAGAATTTGTACGAGAGATTAATTGACCTTCAGTCCCTGCACAACCGGATATGTAATTGAATGACAAGCTATGTAGCACGGATACGGTAAAAAAAGCTTTCTCAACGTATCGGACACCCGTCCGATACGGGTGCGCAAGAAAAACGGGATTTTACGTATCAGAAGGAGAAGGGGTATTTTTGAAAATATAAAAAAATTGCACGCCCTAAATTGGTGCTCTGCTTCAATTTTGTGATACACAGCTTCCGCGTTTTTTCCTCAAGTTTTTTTTTTTTTTTCTCTCAGCCCTCAAGTTGTTTGTTACTTTACATCATTTACAATATCTGTTTATGGCAATTTAAAAGCAAATATTATGTTTTTAAATATGATTGTTTTATTATTTTACATAATTTACATTCTCCTCAAGTTATTTTACATTATTTTTTCTTTCTATTTGAAAGCAAATGTTATTTTTATTTTATGCTTACACACTAGTTGAGGTATTTATCAATTTTGTATGAATAATCTATTATTTGTGTTTATGATGTTCCTTTTATTATATTTTATTAATATGAAATACACTATATAAAAAAATATTATTTAATACTAAGACGTATCGGAAACGTATCGAAATATTAGAATTTTTAAAAAACGTATCGAAGTTTCGTATCGAGAACGTATCGAAAACGCCGTGTCGGTATCGGTGCTACATAGATGACAAGTCGAGGTTCTTCAAATCTTTGAAGACAACAAAATCCGAGTAATTTAGAGTACGATATTGTTCCGGCAAACTATCATAAATATAGAGTTTGGCCACTCTCTCAGTGGAGGAGTCGCACATGACTCTTTCCCATTGACAACAATCTTGGCCGTGCCAAGAGTAAGGGAGGCCAAAACGGGAAATTAGGGCCAAAAGAGCATCTCTCTCTTCCTTCCAACACCCTTCACAGCGCATCGCTTCCAATAAAACAAAAAACAACAAACACAGGCCTGCAGTACTCTTCATTTTCTGCTTCATAATCATAGTTTGTAACACAATTCATTTCGTCTCCTTTAAATAAGAAAATTAAGACCTACTCCGCCATTGTTTGTGGTCCTAAGCGTCATCACCAAGTCCTTCCCATTACGTGGTTGACGCGCTTAATTAATTTTCGTCTCTTGTTATTGCTTTTCTCATTACCATACAAATTAAAATGCAGCACCTTGATTTCCACATTGGTTGAATAGAAGTAAAATAGAAATACAATAAATAACATGTATTATTTGAATGGATAAAAAATGAGAGAAATGGAAAATGTTTTTTTTTTTTGCACTTGTTTGAACAAGTGGAAGAATGAGTGGAAAAAAATAAACAAATTTAACAAAAAAACTTTTTTATGCTAATTAAAAAATAAAATTTAACTTAGAAATTTTAAACATTTTACTACATAAGTTGTTCTTCACAAAAAATTATTTAATATTTCTATTTTTACAGAATTATTTAATTATAAAAATAGAAAAAAGAATAATAATACACAACCTACAACTATTCTCAAAATAAGCGTTGAAACTTTGATATTTTTATCGTAGTTCTTTATTTCTTTTCTTCTCAATTTACACTCCAATAAATAAAGGGTGTTATTCATATGTTAGAGGGTGCTAGGGAGAGAGAATAAAATGTCCCTTTAGATAGCTCCCTTACCATCAGCGTCTCCTCATTCCCACTTTATCTAACTATGAAATTGAGGAGAGTCGTAGAACTTACCTCTATTTATATGTGATGTCATCAATAGTCTTTTATACATGTCTTCTTAACATTGAACTTTTTGAAGACTATGTGTTTGTTTACACATGATTTTGTCAATTTTGTACTAGGACGAATGCGTTGTGTCAGAGATACGATGTGTGCTTGACATTGTTGCCATTCCCCCACGATTTTGGGGATATATACTTGATAGTATAAATCTTGTTTAAGGTGAGTCACTCAACTATTAAAGTTGGTCAGCCATCGATACAGACTGATGATCGACACTTAGAATAAAGGGGATTAAAGGTAAGACGTGATCCTCTCAAGGGTCGAGTCAATTATACGTCTACAATTCTCTGAGGGGACTTAAATGCCTAAGTAGATTATGTGTGAGTTAGTCCTCTAAGAAGTTGAGTCAGTCAGACAATCCATTAATACCCACCAAACATTAAAATATTATGTGTTTTAAATACTTGAGTTGAGAATCGATCATTTGAGGGATCAAATCGGTTGGATAGTTTAAGTAATTAAGAGACATGATTCCGTTGTTATGAGCATCTTCAATATTGATCATCATTAGATCATAAGAATTGCTTTATTCTGTAGGTGAGGTCGGACATGTTAGGTAAGTAGGGTGTCCAGGTTGGACTTTTTGCCTTTATATCCGTTGCAGAATGTATTGAAAATGAGTGTTACACTTGTCTTTTTCCCAGATGCGTGCAGCACACGTGCCATACTCGTGCATACATGTCACTCAAGGAGTGGGCATGTACTAAGAGACATGCAATAGTTGGTAAGTGGAGTCTGATTGTGGTGTGGATTTCAAGGGAGTCATTTCAAATCCCGCCAGTAACTGAAAAGTTACGCCTCCATTTAAATTCAGTGTACGTTTGACATTTTTTGTCACCGCCATACTCATCTTCTTGCATTCATGATTTTCTAGAACCTTCTTTGCTTTCTTGGTTTCCTTTTGTGTTTATTTTGACCTGGCTTGACACTTATGATTTTTTTATGTGCGTTGCAGATATGATGGGTAATTTCCCATGGAGGACATTGGTTAACAATGCTGGCTCTAATAGTGGTGTCGTGCCACCTGCCTTTGTAAATCCTCCGATTGGAGGAGAGGGTCAACCCAATGTTGGGGTTGTCTTTGTTGATGTTGTTGCTTTCCCCAACATATCCCCTTTTGTTTTGGCTAAGAGGAAAATGGATGATGGTGCTGGGACGTCTGGGTATAAGAAGTCGAGGAAGGTCGTTGGGATTCTTCCCAGTTCGACTGTTTCGCGTGTCCATTGTCCGGGCTCCGGCTCCAGTGGTGGCCTACTACTGTTGCTCCTACTCTGGCCACCACTATTACTACTCCAGCGGTGACCCTTGTGACCATTCTGACTTCTCCTCCTGCTCTTGTCAAGACTATTGTGTCGACAATTCCTGCACCTTCTCCCCCACCAGCTCTTTCCATGCCTTCGTCTTCCCTGCCTTCTTCTTCTTCTAACCTCGTCACCTCCCTTGAGTTCGTGCATGCTTCAAAAGAGAATGACTCTTTGTGGAGCGTAGGGCATGTGCTTGAACGAAGGACTCCAACCCCGTTTGAAAAAAGAAAATCTAATACAATCAGTTGGTCTTCAACGCTCTACAGATTCTATAAAAAGCTCTTTCTTCAGAGGAGTTTGGCGATCTTTGAAGAGAACAGGCAGCTCCACCAAGAGGCTGTGAATAAGGCGGCCTCTCTTGAAAAAGAGATTCCCATGTTGAAGTACGTCATTCAGAATGTTTGGCGGGTGGAGCACTCTAAGCTAAATAGTGTTGTTATGGCACTTGCTGAGGTGGATAGGCCCAGTTGTCTCCCAAGACAAGTGGTGTCTTGTCAAAGTTACTACGCACCAGGTTAGATGGTGATGATCTGACCAAATGAGGTAAAGTGCTACTAGGAGAGAAGAAGGCGTTGGCTACTAAGGTTGACAGGGTTGTTGCTGAGAAGGGTGAACTTACTAGGAAGGTGATTGCCTTGGAAGCTCAGTTGAATGAAGATAAGACTATCCATTAAGAGCTTGAAGAAGAGCTTTCCACCTATAAGCGTGAGGCAGTGGAGCAACATGAGAAAGGTTTTCTCAAGGGCATTAGGCAAACCGATTTCTTTGCTAAAGACCTTGATTTGGGTCTCTTTGACCCATTCAAGGATGTGAAGGGCGGTGTCCTACTTGATAAAGAGGAAATTGCAAAGTTGAAGAAGGTGTTGATGACGAACAAGACGATGGGCCAATGTCTAGGCGGCCATCTTTGTATTTTTGCTTTTTTAGTTTTGGGTTGTGAAGTCCATGTAATCTTGACAATTATTTTAATGCCAATATTTCTTTCTTCACCTTCAAACTTCTATGTTTTGATATATTGTTGTCTTCTATTTGTGAATTTCTTGTGATGATGAAATAAGCCGTTTGAATGACGTCCTTTCTTTGTAGAAAATGAGACTTTTAATTTGGTAGTGTCTCTTTTTGCTTCTAGTTCGAAGGTGAATAGTTGATCCTCAGACTTAGCTTGTTGAAGTTCCAAAGGAAGAACATGACCAAGAGTATGACTTGGGTTTTGAAAGTCGAAGGTGAATCTTAGACGTGTGTTTTGGATTCTTGCTTTTGTGAGTGACTGATCTTATATCCCTACTTGTCAAGGTTCCAAAAGAGTGAATATGCCAAGAGCATGTCTTGGGTTTTATATGTCAAGGGTAGACCTTGGACACCTGTTCCTGCAAAACGAATGATCCTATGGCCCTGTTTGTCAAGGTACTAAAGAAGTAAGTATACCAAGAGCATGTCTTGGGTTTTTGTGTGCCAAAGGTAGACCTTGGAATTTTTATGTTCCTGCAAGCTTGTATTGATGTAAAAGAAAGCTTGGCAACAGTAAAGTATGACAAAGGTAGACCTTGTGTACCTTTAGTTTTGTCAAGTCTAATACCATAGGGGAGTGGTACATCCTGGGTTTTGTTGAGGCTCACTAAGGGTGGACCTTGGATTTTGCAAATCATTGAAGGTTGATTAGTGACTCGTCTATCCTGGATTTTGTTGGAAGTCCACCTAGGATGCTATCGAAAGCTAGCCTTGGATTTGTGAACTTGTAAAATACCAAGAGCTGGTCCTCGATTTTGCTGGAGGTTCACCTTTAAGAACGTGTAAGGTCCACCGAGGGTGTTGTAGAACACTAGCCCTGGACGTTTAAGGACCTATAAGGTCCATCGGGGGTGCTATCAAAAGCGGACCCTGGATGTTTAAGGACCTGTAAGGACCACCGAAGGTGCTAAAGACCCTAAATGTTTAAGGACCTATAAGGTTTACCTTTAAGAATCTGTAAGGTTCACCAAAGGGAGCTATAAAAAGGGGACCCTGGATGTTTAAGGACCTGTAAGGTTCACCTGTAAGAACCTGTAAGGTACACCGAGGGTGCTGTAGAAAGCGAACCATGGATGTTTAAGGATATATAAGGTTCACCTTTAAGAACCTATAAGGGTCCATCGAGGGAGCTATAGAAAGGGAACCCTGGATGTTTAAAGACCTGTAAGGTTCACTTTTAAGAACCTGTAAGGTCCACCGAGGGAGCTATAGAAAGTGGATCTTGGACGCTTAAGGACTTGTAGAGGCGGAGGTCTACCAAGGGTGGGGTTTATGAACCTTTGCAATCTACCAAAGCTCGGGTTTATGAACCTTTGAAGGTGGAGGTCTACCAAGGGTGGACCTTGGGTTTATGAACCTTCGGAGGCGGAGGTCTACCAAGGGTGTGGACCTTGAATTTATGAACCTTCAGAGAGCAATTAAGACAGGTCTTCCTAGATTTTGATGAGGTTACTGTGGACTTGAATCCCTGCAAAGCTAAAGTTTTCATACCTTATATTTTTAGCAAGGCGAGACTTAGCTTGGAAGGGCTCACCTATGGAGGATATAGGCTTTAATGAGCCTCCTAAAGATGCAACCAGGAACTTGTCCATCCTGGGTTTCGTCTAGGCTTACCAAGGGTGGACCTTGTGTTTGACAAGCCTCTAGAGATGCAACTAGGAACTCGTCCGTCTTGGGTTTCGTCTAGGTTCACCAAGGGTGGACCTTGGGTTATACAACCTATAGAGATGCGACCAGGAACTCGTCCGCCCTGGGTTTCGTCTACGCTCACCAAAGGTGGATCTTGGGTTTGACAAACCTATGGAGATGCGACCAGGAACTCGTTCATCCTAGATTTCGTCTAGGCTCACCAAGGATGGACCTTGGGTTTGACAAGCCTATGGAGATGCGACCAGGAAATCGTCCGTCCTGGGTTTTGTCTAGGCTCACCAAGGATGGACCTTGGGTTTTACAAGCCTCTATGTAGTTGACATAAAATTTAAAGGGAAATACATTTTATTCAATATATCATTTGAGTACATATTCCCTTTCTATTCTTCGGATATGTCTCATTAAAACCTCTCAAGCCAAAACCCTGACGTTTTTCTGGGGACCAAAGACTCGAGTAGGGAAAAGAGTATATTATCTGGTCTTCAATAGGTCAACGAAGTAGAATTTTAGATTAGTAGCATTCTATTTTCTTGAGATTACTTTACCATCCAGTTCTTGTAGTTTGGAAGTGCCATTGTCCAGGCTCGTGCCGATCTTGACTGGCCTTCCCAATTGAGTCAAAGCTTGACTCCTAGCCCCCGTGAGAAAGTCTTCGTGAGTCTGGGCTTCGAACTATGTGCCATTGTTGATGACTATGCATAAGGTAGGTCATACCTGCAAATGAGGTGTGAGATGGCCAACTTGTGGCATGTGATTTTGGGATGGATACTCGACATGTCAGATGGTTGCCAAGTGAATAAGCCCACGTTCTTGTGTAGGACAGCAGCTAAGCGTTTGTGCTCGTGGCTGGTATGGTTCATGTTGAGTTGTGTATACTGCCAAGGTTTGAGTCCAGGTTGTAGCTTGATGAGTTCTTCAATAGGGTTTGGACCATTGTCAATGATGTTGTCATGCAGGTCCATACTGAATGCATCGTCATGCTGAGTTGTATAGGCAATTAAGGTGTAAGGGGAAGACCCTTTGTCTCTGCTCATGACTTGGCTGGTACCCTCCTCCCTCTCCCAAAGTGAGATGATATATGTCCAACTCCCTGTTGGGAGGATACGGTGCCACTTTTAGACTCTCAACGTAGCATTGTTGGGCTCTCTTTTGATATGCCTTGACAATAACTATTTTTCTCGTCATAATGGGAAATTTCATCTTTAGGTGAGGTGTCGAGACGATGGCTCCCAACCCGTTTAGCATTTTTCTGCCAATTAAAGCAAGATAGAAGGTATCAGTATCAACAATTAAGTACTTGATGGTGACTGGCGAGGCTTCTTAAGAGTGAGCCCTGACCGAAGGTGGTCATGAGGTCTACGTAACCTTTGTTTTCCCCCCTTTCTCTTGCAAAGCCTAGGAGGGGTTCGAGATGAGGTTGAATCGCATTTGGTGAAACCTTGAGCTTCTGAAAAGTTTTCCAATAGGATATCTGCTGAGCTCCCCTGATCAATGAAGACCCTTGATACGTTGAAATTGGTTATTACAAGGGGAACCACCATTAGATCCTCCTAGTTAACAGGGTCAATTCCTTGAAAATCTTTGTTTGTGAATATGATAAGAGGAGGCTCCGTGGTGGGGGAGCATTGACGTAATCAATGTCCTTGATAGCGTGAAGGTGCCTCTTCCGAGACTAACTGGATGATCCTCCATGAGAGAATCTGCCTGCGATGGTGTTGATCAGACCTCAAATTTGTTGGGCAGGTTCATTCTCCTGTTGTTGAGGAGACTAATGTTCATGTCTAGGCTGAGGCTGCCTCCATCACCCTATGTCTTTCGCTCTGACTCTTCTCCTATCAACATCTTGGTTTCTATGTTGGTATTCATGATGTCCCCCAGGTCTAGCTCTAGGTGGGGGATTATCAGGTCTTCTATAAACAGTGCTAAGTACCTTGCCTGTATGAGTTCTTTGATTTTGTCTTTTAGGGATTAGCATTCTTCTATGTTGTGACCACTACTACGATGATATCTATAATATTTGGTCTTGTCTATCCCCAGCTTAGGAGCGAGTGGTTGCGGCAGTTTTACATGTACCTCCATGTTGAAGACTTCTTCCATGATGGTGGCACGGTTGACCGTTAGGGGAGTATAGCACTCATACCTGGGTCTTCTTTAGAGAGGTTGGCTCTCGTTCGACTTGTGTTTTTTGTCTGACTTGCGTGGGTCAGTCTTAGTTGCTCCTTTCTACTCGTCTTGCTTCTACCTGACTTGTCGAACCTTATTCCAAAATTTGGACATCTCTTCCATCTGATTGTATCATTTGGCTCGTTTGCGTATTCCGTCCATGCTAGATGGTGGTTTCTTGCACAAACTATCCACAAACTTACCAGGTCGTAAGGCCAACATCATAGAGTATAATGCTACCTCGGGGTTGAGATTACGAATTTGGACAGCTACTCGTCCGAATAGTTCCATAAATCTCTGAAGTGGTTTGTCATTTGCTTGCCGCAGACGGGCTAATGCAACTAAAGTTAGCTTGTGAGACTGGTTGGTCGCATATTGTGAACTCAATCTCTCGACTAGAGTGTCGAAACTGTTGATGGACCTCGGACGAAGCCCATCGTACCATGTCAATGTTGCTCCCTTGAGAGAAGTGGGAAACACTCTACATAGTACAACATTGTTGTTGATGTAGAGGTTGGCCTGAGTAAGGAAGGCATCCAAATGCTCATCAAGATCAGTGTTGTCATCGTACCTCTCTAGGTGGATAGATTTCCAACTTGAGGGTAGATCTACATCCATAATGCCCTTCTGGGTGGTATACTTGTGTTGAGCTGGGACCGCTATGAGGGTTGATAGTCTGTCGAGGGTGTGACTCCCAACAGTATGCTCATTCCCTGTGATAGGCGAATGCTCATCTTCTTGGAGATGTCTCGCTTTGGCTTCCAACTGATCATGGTCAACCTTCGGAGCTCTTCTTTATGTCTTATCTCCATCTCTGCTATGCTTTTTTGGAGTTGTTGTATAGTGTCTACGTTGGTCATGGTTGTCTGAGGAGGGTTGGAAGTGTCAACAGGAGTATGACGCCTAAGGTTGGAGCGTGTGCTGACCATCCATAGGTTGATAGTGAATGTGATTTGATGAAGGATGCGAGGCCGCAAGGTAAGTTTTACCGCGGCCCTATGGTGGGCATCAAATATTCTTACCAAAATCTGGAATTGTCACGCACAACAGTGGACAAGGTCCAAGTGGGTTCTAGACTCTACACGTCGAACGATGAATCAACCTTGTCGAGGAGGGGACCTGCAAAATAAAGGAAAGAACTCTGATGCTCAAGTAAGTACATCAATTATATGACAATAAATCATATAAAGAGAATGTGAGAGTAGACATCTAAGTGGGATGAATATCGGAATAGGTGTGAATGTCGAATGAGAATAGAGTAATGTGTTCATCGTAAGTGAATTGTGTGTGTAGACGTTAAATGGAACAAGGTTGTCAGAATCGTGATTCTATGTAAACTCGTGGGGACCTAGTAAACTCGACTAGTAAAATTGAATCGTAGAATTGTAAGAGTCTACTTCTGACAAAAGAAAAAATAAATTACCTATATATAAATATGAAACAATAACATAACTAATTTTGTCAAATTAAATGAGTGCAATTATAAATAAGGGAAATAACTCAAATAAAATAAGTAACAATGACAGCTCACCTACAGAATGTTACATATAATTAGTGTTATAAAAATTGGTCCAGTCATTGACCCGGTAGAGGTAGTGGGTCAGTGGTCCAATCGGTGGGTCAGTAGTTGACCCGGTCTATATTAAAATTTTTAAAATTATATTATATATAAGATATAAATAATATTATTTGATTAAGAAAACTGTACTAAAAAATTCAAAATAACAATTGAAGTATTAAAGTTGATAACACAAGTAAAGTGTATTCATAAAAAAAGTGTGTAAATAGCAATTACTTAAATTAAAAGAAAACTCCAATTTTTAACAATAAAAAAATGAGCCAAAAGGTGTATAGTAAGCAATAAAGGGGTGCAGGAAGCAAATTGGTTAAGGATTTAGTCCAAATACGAATAAAACCTAATCCTTCCCATATAAAAGCTTCTTTTCCGATGCATCCTCATTTTCTCGTCTTCTTCTTCCGCTACTGCACTGCATCCGCTCCAATTCTTCAGTTTAAATCTCTTCATCGCTAACATCTTTCTCTGCTATATTGGGGCATCTAATATCATCAAATTCTATATCCGAACAGGATCACGAGGAACGCTTGAAACGACACAGTCACGCAACACAGAGGGGAAAATGAAACCTTACCTGACTCGCCCCAAACGACGCCTTTTTACAATCATCTGGACTCGCGAACTCGCACTCGAACTCATAATTCTGCTTGGAATCAGGCGATTCTATTGTAGAATCGTACGATTCTACTCCAAAACCAAGTTTGCTTCCGATTTAACTCGCGGAGGGGTGGTAGACTTGTAGAATCGGACAATTTTGTGATTTAAATCACAATCAACCATGAGATGGAACCTATATTTATAGGGTGAGTGTGGGCCTTGGGTCTTTGTAGATAATTATCCTATAAATAAGGTTAAAGATAATTGCAGGCTATATATAATTCAAAATAAAGGTAATTTGTTGCCTAGTGGATAAGTAACATATTTGTAGATAACGACTTGTAGATTATCCGGTGCTTATAGATAATCTTTTGTAGACAATTAGGTGTATTATTTCATTTAATTGAATAACAATACATAACATATAAGTCGATGGCCTGAATGGCTCGGCTAATGACGTAGAGAGTGGACACGTGTACGAAAAATCCCAATTAAGTGGCCACATGTATTTTTCCAATTTTGCATAGTTCAATTTTAAAACCTCACACATCATGTTATATTGAAAGATAAAAAAAAATGTGCATTAATTTTAAGAGAAAAAATGTTATATACTATTAATGTAAAAAGTTTTATACCATCATTTAATCACAATCATATTATTATGTATGATAAATTTGATTATTTTTTAAAATAATTTAAACGATGATATATGAGCATAAACATCACACTTTAATTTTAATTTAAATAATATCTTTCATGAATAAATTATACGCTTTAATTTAAACATATAATTTCTGAGTCCTAAATTGCACGCATATCTAATATTGTTCGCTACTATTATTGTGTTCTTGTATGAAACCGTCACATGCAACATGATCGTCAAATGGTGGAGCCGTGGAACAGTGTTGGACAATACACTTTTTTTTTAAAGTTGTTCTGAAAAATTTTATCAAAAAGTTGTTCTTAACACTTAACATGGATAGAAGATGAACTATTCCATGTCTTTAACATCCTTACTAAAATCTGGAGGGAAATTATGCAGGTGAAAATCGTTAGATTTTTTTCGCTGAAGTTGGTAAATCGTTAGATTCTTCTAAAAAAATATATTAGTTTTAATTTTTTTTATTTTTACATATAATAAAATAATATTTTAAAATTAAATAAATGCTTTATTAATATAAGTATATAGTATTATATTTATCGTTACTAATATTAATATTTAAACTTTTACATTCATTATATGTAAAAATTATGAAATTATAAACGAATATTTTATTTTTAAATGATAACTATAATTATGATAAAAATGATAATTATAATATATTTAAAGATATTTTTATATAAATATTAGTATATAAATTTATTTTTATATTTAATAATAAAATATTTTAGTATAATATAAAATTGAATTTTTTACTACAGTATTATTTATTTTTAATTTTTTTATCACAGTGGCAGATTTCTAATTACCACTATATTTTTTAATTATTTTATCATTTTATAACTCTTTAAAAATTATGAAATTGAATTTACTAGCAATTTTGAAACTCAGCTTACGCATTAACATTGTTGGACGAAAAGGACAACATTTTACAGTAATTTTTTAAAATACGAGATTAAATTGAAACATTTAATAAAAGGGTGAACAAATCAAATAAAATAAATAACTAAAAAGACAAAAAAATAATTTAATTTAACTTAGGACATCTTTAATAACAAATCTTAAGTAAGGATCTTGAGGTCAAAATTTGTATGTTTACCAAAATAAAATATATTTTTTTACTCTCTCTCCCTAACATCTTTAGGTGGGAACCAACGGAAAGAGAAAGAAGAAATAGAACATGAAGAGATGTATGTCGTGGCAGCACTAAGATATGGGTGATTACCCTTGCCAATGTTTAGATGATGTGCAGCAGCACTAAACTTTGCACAGCGATGCCAAGATATGAGGAGAAGAGAAAAGAAAAGGAAGGCTTGTGGTGGTTGGGGATTGAAGAAGGGGAGGGGGTCATGGTGGTTGAGGGCAGAGGAAGAGTAGGGCGTAGTGGTTGGGGGTAGAGAAGGGGAAGGAGCATGGTGGTTGCTGACAGGGAGAGGAAAAAAAGATGAAACGTGAAAGAGGAGGAGGAGAAGAGGAAAGAGAAATGTGAAGGGAGAGGAGGAAACGAGGAGGGGGAAGTGAAAAAAAAAGTAAGGAGAGGGTGAGCTATTGAGAGAAAAAAAATTAAATAAAATGAATCTTGTAAAAAGTGGTAGAATTTATTGTGGACTTATAAAAAGTGATTTAAGATCTCAAAATAAGATTTATCACCAGAGGAAAAAATAGAGAAGATCTTGAATCACATGACAATATGAGACCAATCAAAAAGTGTCTCAAAATCTTAAGTTAAGAATTACTACTAAAATGCTCTTAAATTAATTGACTTTTTAAGTCCGACGAGATAGAAATAAAAGGAAACAACATTAGTTGACGTGTGTCAACTCATAGACCGACTTCATGTTAACCCAAAGACCGTCATTTCTAATCGTGAAGAAAAATTAAACACAAAATTCGTTTAGATTTGTTTTTTATTTCAAAGAAATTGTATTCTTACAACTCTTTTTATAATTATTTTTACCATCAATAATAAAAGTAAAAGAGAAAAATTACATTGAATTATTAATGTGATAAAACAATAAACTAAGTTACAATTTTAGTCTCTTTATAATTTTTAAACAATCATTTTAGTTTTCATATTTCAAAAATATATAATTTTGATTCAATTATGAATTTGCATAGTTTGTTTTTTATATTTTAATTATTAATTAATTAAATTATCTCAATATTTTAAATAAATATGTTAAGTTTAGAGTTTAATTAGACTAGGATAACAAAAATAAAATATATGTAAAATTAAAGATTAAAGAAAATTGTTAAGTTTTCTTAATGTAAAAGTCACAGGAAAATAATAAGGAGAAAAATTTCATAATGCAAAGGCTCTGCGTCACTAAACTTAGATGGAGACGTGGTTGACGCGCTTAATTAATTTTGGTCTCTTGTTATTGCTTTTCTCAATACCAAACAAATTAAAATGCAGCACCTTGATTTCCACATCAAGGAAATTGCGTTCAGCGTTTGCATTACGGTCATGACTTGCTTCATAATTTCTTTTCGATCTAAGCCCCAAATTGTACGCTTCGTATATCAGCTATCCACTATATTGTTAATTTCTTCGGCGTTTTTATTTGTTTGCATTTTAGCTAGCTACCATTAATGTTCTATTTGGATTAAAAGTGAAATACAGAAAATGAAATAAAATAAAAATAAATAAGAAAGATAGATAGATAGAAGTAAAATAGAAATACAATAAATAATATGTATTATTTGGATGGATAAAAATGAGCGAAATGGAATTTTTTTTTCCACTTGTTTGAACAAGTTGAAGAATGAGCGGAAAAAATAAATAAATTAAATAAAAAAACTATGCTAATTGAAAAATTAATTTTAGCTTAGAAATTTTAAATTTTTTATTACATCAGTTGTTCTTCACAAAAAATTATTTGATATATTTATTTTTACAGATTTATTTAATTTTTTTTAAAAAATAATGATACACAACCTGCATGTCTTAGACACAAATTAAAGGGAAATTTTTTGTTGAGTAAATAATCATCTTTGTCGCTGAATGTGTAGAGCGTTGACAAATTCGTCTTTAAAAGATGGAAATTCAAATTTTTGTCTCTGAAAGTAAAAAAAGTGCGACAAAAATTCATTTTTCCATTAACTTTTATCTGTTACCGTTAATTGAAAGAACTTACGTGTTACATTCAGATGCAAATTTGTCAGTGCTCTACACATTCAAGGACGAATTTGTCAGCTATTTACGCAAAATATAATTTAATCTTTATATCTTCCTTTTTTAATCATTACAAGCATAAAATTATAATAAACACTTAAAAATTAGGAAAACAAATATAAGTTAAAACAAACATAATAATAAATACAATATTGATTAATAAGCATAATTTGTTAGTTGTTATGAAATTTCTATTAGATAATAACAAAATCAAGTTGGATCTCATTTTTTGTAAGGATTAATTTAATGACTATGTATTTTAATTTGTTTGAGTCTCATATTTTGAGTAAAGTATTATCTCATATTTTTTCTTTGAAATTTCTATTGTGACAATACTTTATCCAAAATATGAGACTCAAATAAAAATGAACAATCATTAAGTTAATTCTTGTCCCAAAAAATGAGACTCAACTTGATTTTGTCATTACCGAATATTGTTACAATAGAAATTTAAGATTAACAAACAAATTATGCTTATTAATCAATATTATGTTTGTTTTAACTTATGTTTGTTTTCCTAATTTTTAAGTGTTTATTATAATTTTATGCTAGTAATGATTAAAAAAAGAAAGAATATGAAGATTAAATTATATTTTTTGTATGAAGCTGACAAATTCGTCCCTGAATGTGTAGAGCGCTGACAAATTTGTCCCTAACTGTGCCACGTAGACTCTTTCAATTAACGGTAGCAAATGAAAGTTAACGGATTGATAGATTTGTCACACTTTTTTCACTTTCATTAAAAAAAATTTGAATTTCCATCTTTTGGGGACGAATTTGTCAGTGCTCTACATATTCATAGACGAAAATGGTTATTTACCCTTTTAGTTTTTGTGTGTGAAATCAATAAAAACATTTTCTTGATTCTTATTTCTCTTCTCAAAATAAGCTTTGAAACTTTGATATTTTTATCCAACATGGGTTCTTCATTTTTTTTCTTCTCTATTTTAACTCAAATAAATAAAAGGTCTTGTTCATATGTTAGAGGGTGATAGGGAGAGAGAACAAAATGCCTCCTTAGCTAGCTCAGTTTCCATCAGCGCCTCCTTATTGCAACTATATGTAACCATAAACTTGAGGAGAATCATGGAACTCACCTCTATTTATACGTGACGTTCTCAATAATTTCATACTAGGATGAATGCGTTGTGTCAAAGACGTGGTGTGTTGCTTGACATTGTCACCGTTCCCCAACGATTTGAGGGGTATATACTTGATAGTATAAAGCCTGTTTAGGACGAGTCACTCAACTAATAAAGTTGGTCAGTCAGTGATGCAAACTAATGACCAACACTTAGAATAAAGGGGATTAAGGATAAGATGTGATCCTCTTAGGGGTTGGGTCGATCAGACGTCCACAATTCTCTGAAGGCCTTAGTTAGTCCTATGAGGGGTTGAGTCAGTTAGACAATCCACTAATACCCACTAAACATTAATATATTATCTGATTTAAATACTTGAGTTGATAGTCAATCCTTTGAGGGATCAAATCTGTTGCATAGTTTAAGTAATTAAGAGACATGATTCCTTTGTTATAAGCATCTTCAATATTGATCATCATTAGATGATAAGAGTTGCTTAACTCTGATTTTATGAGCTCTATATAACATCTTTAACAAATTTAACAACTTTTCACTTCAATAATGTAACTCTTAAATCTAACCCTAAAGAGGTCTCACAAGTTATTACACATATTTATATTTTTTATTTTCCTAATAAGAAATTATTTTAATATTAAAAACAGATTCGTGTAGAAGAAGTATATATGTTTCTAATCTCTACTCATCTAATTAACTCTAATAATAAAAATAAGAATTAATTCATAGGTTTAAAAATTTCTTAAGCAACTTTGACTGACGTGCCCTTATATGCATTAAATATTTATTTATTTTTGTCTACATATCTTTTTTATTTTTCTCAAATATTATTTTTTATTTTTAATTAATTCTAAATTAATATTAAAATTTTATTTTGAAACCTCACACATCATATTATATTGAAAGACAAGAAATATGCATTAATTTTAAGAAAAAAATGGTTATACACTTAAAAAGTTTTATAGTGTCATCTAATCACAACTCCATCATACATGATAAATTTGTTGATTTTTAAAATAATTATTTTAAAATAATTAAAAGAATGATTTGTGTGATAACCATCAAACTTTAATTTTACTAATATGTTTCATGAATGAATTATGCACTTTAATTTAAACAATATAATTTCTGAGTCCTAAATTGCACGCTTGTCCAATATTGTTGGCTATTATTATTTATTTGCTTTATAGTATGAACCAGTCAATTGCTAACATGATCGTCAAATGGTGGAGCCATGAAACACTATTGGACAATAACACCTTCTATTTTTTTAATTAATTATTAACAATTTCATCAAAAAGTTATTCTTAACCATTGACATGGATGGAAGGTAAACTGTTCCATATATGACATCTCCAACATGCTTACTAAAATCCAGAGGAGAATTATGCAGGTAAAAATCGTCAGATTTTTTTCGCTAAAGGAGGTAAATCGTTAGATTCTTCTAAGAAAATATATTTGTTTTATTATTAATATTTACATATAATAAAAATATTAAAATAATATTAATATAAATATATTATTATATTTGTTACATTATCAATATTAATATTTAAAATTTTATATTCATTATATGTAAAAATTATTAAATTAAAAACGAATATTATTATTTTTAAATAGTATATGTTATGATAGTCACAAAATTTCTCACATCACTTGGGAATTGAGGTTATAAGTAATTTATAAATGTCATCTCCTCTCAATCCATCAACTCATTTAGGCGTTTTTTTATTAAGAATAACATTGTGACAATTTATCGAATACCTAAATGCACAATACTTCAAATACGAGAATCCTAAAGATGCCTACGAATTTGAGGTTGGAACAATGACGCTAGAAGGAGAGTCTAGACCACTTTTGTCCCTTAATCTCAATCGAGGGCTTTGTTTTGGTAGTCACAAAGTTCGACATCCCTTAAGCAAAAAAAATTAAATTATTACAGTTTTAATAAAAATTTACGTAAACACTGCTGTATGAAAACTAATTATCAAACTATTGCAGCCATTTGCGTCCGTATAGTACGTGTTGAATCACGTCCAGTATGGACGTGTTCAAACACGTTGAGCCTGGGCACGATACAGGAAGGAAACACGTCCTCCATGGACGTGACACTGTCACCAAACGCGTCCAAGATGGACGCGACCCTGCAAGCTGCTAACACGTCCCCACTAGACGTGATCATGCCTCTAAACACGTCCCACGAGGACGTGACCATGCACCCGTGAAACCATATAAACCAACCCTGCAGTGGTACCATAGGTGCTGCGGTCTTGTGTGTACATGGTATGCCCGGACTTGCCGAGGTGTCTTTGGAGTTAAATGGGTGTCGGGATAGGTACAGGGGTCTGTTTGGTGGCAATAAGTGAGGGGAGTCCGGTCATGCCGAGGTACAAAGGTGCCGAGGTGGTTGGGGTGCCGAGGTGGTTGGGGTGCCGAGCTGGTAGGAGTGCCGAGCTTTTTGGGTTCTGGAACTATGTTTGTGCCGAGATGGTTGGGGTGCCGAGCTGTTAATAGTTATAGGTATAGTCGGGTTGCATGGTGCCGGGGTATGATCTCGGTTTTGTTTGGTTACTGGTAGCCTGGTAGGTATGCATGGACCTCAACCAGAACAACATGTATTAGAGGTGGTGCCGAGGTAAGTAAAACACGGCAGGGAGAGGTTCCAAGGTGGATGTAACCCGGCCATGCAGAGGTGCCATGGTAGATAGATGATAGGAGAGTAGGAGTATGTGATAAGGTCCCGTCATGCCGAGGTGCAAGACTCCGAGGTTTGTGTAATCGGCTGGACCGGTAACTAGAAAAGCCGAGATGCTATGGAAATATAACCAGGAGTGCAGCAGTGAGTGTATGAGAAGTGAGGTGAGTTCGTCCATAGAAGTACCGAGATGGTTTGTGGCATAGCTTTATCATTTTATGAAAAATATAAGGAGAAACGTGATTCCGGCAGTGCATGTGGATGTACCCAGCCATGCCGAGGTGTAGGTACCCGGCCATGCCGAGGTGCAGTGGAGGAAGGCCGAGGTGGTTGGAATATCTTACCGGAATGATCTATAGCAGAGAGCCGAGTTAGGTAAATGATAGAGCAAAATCTCCTCCAACTCTGAACTTCAACGAGTGTATGCAACAAGCAGTTGCTGAGGAGGTAACTGCAAGCAACACCACTAGTAATTTAACTCACCCCACCACCCATTGACTAATTGACTAATAATATACATACAGGGGATAAATTGCCCAACACATTCAATCTCATAATAATGATGAAATACATTTGCAAGACAAGAAAAAAAAAATCTTTGGTGAGAAGCAGATGGGGTACAATACTATATGACAATGACATGTTTGGTGTCACTATAATAATTTATTTTTAACTAAATAATCTCAAAAGTATTTAAGGTACTAAATTTTGTAAAGAAAAAACACTCACAATATCATAAT
>PYAF01006309.1:1989539-2007981 GCA_007407185.1 Glycine tomentella | reverse complement strand
CTATTCTATGACCCTGCTTCTGTTAATTGCATCATGAGGCAGTTGCAAGCAAGCTTAGGAGCTGATGAAGAGGGTAGGAGGAGCGTTGTTGATCCGGCATTTCGCAAGGCATGCTTGGATCAATCATTGAAGACAATGATGGAGATTTGTGTGAGGTGCCTGGTTAAAGAGCCAGCAGATAGGCCTTCTATAGAGGATGTTTTGTGGAACTTGCAGTTTGCATCTCAAGTACAAGATGCATGGAGAGGGGATTCTCAAAGTAGTGAAGGGTCGCCAGGCTCAGAATCTCGAGGGCTACCCTTCCATTAGTGTCAAACCACAGGTTTTCACTTTTTTTATTCTGTATATTTCACCATAAGCCTAAAAGGATACAGCAGCATCAGAATAGTATAAGTTCTTTATGTTGTCCGAGCTTCTAATGAAAAACTATGTTGTCCGAGCTTTGCACTATGCAGAATTTTGTTTTGTTTTGTCTTTATGTTTTAAGTACATGCATCCGTGCACATACTATGTAAGATTGTCTATATGAATCATATGATGTCATTCAACTCAATTTAAAGGTCAAAACTTTTAGAGATATTTTCTATCACTAAATCAAGATAAGTAAACAATATTAAAAAATGAAAATCATGATAGAGTATATTAATAACATTATTTTCCTCAAAAGTTTTTTATATATTTTTATTCTTTAACGAGTGTCCCAACGGCATATGTTATCATCCTCCATTTTATTTTCCTAAAGCTTCCCCCCAGATAAATGGAAGTGTCACAAAGGATAATTTAATTCATGGTGCATGCTTTAAAGCCTCGTGAAGGATTGTATTCCTCCTTTAAAATTCATGAGTTTTTCTTTTCAATTTTTATTTTACCAGTAATAAATTTAAAAATTAGTGTAAATGATTATTAGGGAATATATCTTTAATACACGTAAAATTTTTAAAGAGAATAAGTATGATTATACAAAGATTTTTTTTATCATTATGATTATGATATTGGTGCGTACAATATGACTGACTACTTTTAACAAAGATTTTTCAACCAAACCATTTTTCTTTTTCATTTACAATACTTGAACTAGACAAAGTGCTTTGCTTTATGAGTAAATGAATGTTAGTCTGGTTTTGTGTGGACATATGTACATAATCATTTAACAACTCTTTAAAATGAATACACACACACACACATATATATATATATATATATATAAAAGAGTCAAGTTATATTGGTATAACTAGTGTTATCATATTTGACTCGAACTAGTCAGGTCAATCTGTTTACTCGGAAACTAGTCACCTAATTGGTCCTAGTCATTAAATGGACAGACTATGCAATAGATTCAATGTGACCCGATTTGCCTCGTTGGATTTAGAGGTTGAACTAGTGATCCAATGACTCGGTTGACTCAGTAGGTCATATAATTTTATTTTATTTTTTAAAAAATATTTATATTTTTTACAACTGCGCAACATTACTCATATGAGAAAATTCAATTTATACCTTATAATCATGTTATTTATAGATTTGTTTACTTTTTTATCAAGCATCATTGCATCTTGCGATTTGAGCAGTGGCAAACCCACGTTCAAGCTATTGTCCGCAAGTGCGGACACATAAATCTGCAGATTTTTTTTTTGCTTTACTGCACAAAGAAGGAGGTTGAACATCAACCTCTGATGAGTATGATGAAACCATTGAGTTGTTAGTGTGGGTTTGAGTGTGGCACAATGTGGTTTGATCAAGGCCATAGGAAGAAGAAGAAGCCTGAACCTGCTCCATAAGGCGCGACATCCAAACGAAACGCAAGGCATCGCTGAACTGTTTGCTGTTTACATCACATTTGAGTTGCTTAGCCTGCTTCACCACTCAAGTCCTCCAATAGTTCTTTATCTCATTGTCTATTCTCCCAGGCAATTGTTCTGCTATTTTAGCCCACCTTTAATTAATAAATAATAGCACAACGTATTATATTAATTAGTTTTTATCAACTTCCAAAACTATAGTAATTAAGTTAGGACTTTATCAGTATTAATATTTTGTCAGTATTAGTTAGGACTTTTATCCTATTAATTAAGAAGTGAACAGCACAGATATGTACCCATTTTTTGTCCGTGTGGTGTATGGGTTACAGTTCCGATTTTTTGTTACTTTTTGCATGATTTAAATTTTCTTTCACAAAAAAAATTTCAGGGGCGTTGCCCCCGAACCCTCGCCACAAGTGTACAGATATAAACAAATTTTCTTGGGTCCGCCACTAGATTTGAGATAAAGTTATTGTCACTTTCAATTTGACTTCTTCCCCTTGACTTATATTGTTATTTAGAGTAAAACTTGTATTTACCCTATCTTATCCATCAGACTTTTGAAAAATGATTATTCTTTATCATAGCAATAATGAGATGAATAAAAAATTGTATAATCTAAATAAAATAGGTTTTGTAAAAGTTTATTGATTTCTTTGAATTTTTTTATTATGAAATTATTTAGATTTTGTAAAATACAGACTAGGTCATGTGGGTCAACTAATGACTCAATGGGTTAACACGTGACTCAATATCCCGATCGAGTCGATGGTCAAGTCTGAGTCTAATAACATTAGGTATAACTTTGACCAACTGTTACATCCTTTAATAATTTTCAATTGGATAATATTTTCTTAAAACCCACCGTTTGAAAGTTCGTTAGATGGATCATGTATACAAAATTTCATGTTAATCTAAAATTATTTGTTACCTCATTTATATGATTAAAATCGATGTAATATAAAATTTCAAAAAATATTAAAATATGAATAATTTGAATTACCTAATTCTTGATGCTTAATTTTAATTTTAAAATAACTTTAAGAGCTACTCTTAATCTTCATCCTTCATTTTCTTGTAAACTAATGGTTAAAGATGAGTTACTATTTAGAACCATTGGATTACAAAAAAAAATGAAGAGTGAAGATAAGAAGTAACTATCTTAAAGTTACTCTCTGATTCCTCATGTATATATATATATATATATTAATTTAAATTACATTATGATATTAACATATTAAATTTAAAGGTAGATAAATAGCAATAATAGGAATTGTCAAAAGACATTTCCTATCTCTCTAATCAATGTTATCATACTTGAACTAGTCATCGACTCAATTAGGGTACCGAGTCACTTGGTCATAAATTGACCCAATAAGTTATTAGTTAACATGCATGATCCATAGTAAAACAATTATAAATAATTTATAACCTGATACTTTTATACTTAAGAAAATCATAAAAAATCAAAGTATACCTTTAAAAATCTCAAAAAAATGACAACTCAAATAACAAATCTACTATTGCATTGAGGAGACATAAGTCATGATTAAAGAAAGAACAAGGTCATCATACATAAGTCACAAATAAAGTTCCAAACAACTACAATAACAAATAATGTATTTATGTCCAAGGAGTTAAAGTGGCATCATCAAATTCGGGCACTTCTATTTGCTTTCCATTCATGAAATCATAATTGTCTCCAACATTGCTTTCATTTTGGTTCACATCTTCCATAACATTCTCTTGTGCATCACCAAGACAGATCCATAAACCTTATAAAGGGGGGCTAGATTTTTTTCCTGCTATTATAATTGTTTAAATGTTCAACTTTTAACAAATAACATTTTAAAATTTTTACACATAAAATTGAAACTATTTCTTATATTAAATGATCATAACCTTAATTGTTATCATAATAACAACAAACACACAACTAGATTTACACAATTTTACATTAGTTATCATTTTAATCATTGTAATAAAACAACAAACAATTAATTTCACACAATTTTATATTAATTAACTTTAACTATTATTATAATGACAACATACAAAATTAATTTTATTTAATTTTATACTAATTTACTTAAAACGTGTGGGTGTAGGTGTTTTTTTTGGTTCGGGGGGGGGGGGGTGCATAAAAAGTTCCAAGAAGGGAGGGTGAAAGGGCTCAAGTCACTACTTGTCCATTTCTAGTTTTGTCCTTTTGCATCACCATCGTCATCATCATCCAAATGTAATTCATCTAAGACAATATTAATGTAAATATAAGTTAGCGACTAACATCTAGTAGTGTCAATTAAATACAAATAAGTTACAAACAAAAACATATCAACATCGTCTGAAATGGATTGGATAAACATATTTGTAAGGTCATTACGTAATGCATTGATCTCTCATTAGTTAAGAATGGTGATGATTATCACTTCTCTAATACTCAATTACCATGGTCAAGGTCATTAATAGTTTCAAAATTGATAAAATCATAGTTTTACTTCTTAAACTAATTCCTAAGTTTATTAATTTGGTCATAACCAAGAAATGAAAATAAAAAAATAATAATCAAACATTTTGCAACCTCAGGTTATAATAAACAAAGACAAGATCATTGAGCTTTTGATGCTCTAACCCATAGTTATCATTCTCAAATTGAACCTTCGGCCTAGGACTTTGGTGCCCCATCGGTCTAAGGTGTATGTTGAAATGAGCTCGTACACAACTTGACATGACCCAGTCAGACTCGACAAGTCTTGCTATTGAATTATTGACCCAACGAATCACACTACCTCGGCTAGGCCATGTATTTTTTTATATAAAAAAATGCAAAACAACGTCATTCCATGCCTTCAGATGTTGAAATTAAAATTTCCCAAATACTGTGGCCATCGTTTCATTCTCCTCACTTCATAAGTCACGACCTTTACAAAACACTTACACAGTCATGCACCTCTCCTCATCACAACCTCCATGGTCAGTGCAACCACCCCGCCTTTCGTTCTCCATCAACTCTACAAGAACCAAAACCCTTCTTTACCCTCAACTCAAGTCTCTCTCACGAAACCCATACATAGCCACCTCTCTTCACCAATACTTCCATCATCGGCGCCGTTTGGCAGCCTCACTTCTCAGTTCACTTCTCTGCCTCTAAAAATCACATTTATGCAACTTATATAGGTTCAAACTTCTCTTTCTTCTCAGTCTCTTTATTATGTTGTTGCTTTGTTTATATTTGCATTGTATTTTTTTGACTAAACGACTTAAAGTTGAAATTATTAATTGTTATCATTTGTGACTATTTTTATGCCTCTCAGTTATGAATTGTGATGATTGGGTGCAAATTTGTGTTGCTGATGTCGTCAATTTTAATCTAGCTTCCTTTTCATCTCATGATAGTGTGCATTCTTTTGTTGACTTTTAATTTTTTTTGCTAATTGGTCTTTGCCTTTATTTTCTGTTGATGTGGGGTGTTGAATTGTAGACAAATTGACTATTTTGCATTTTCTCTTGCACTTTTCTCGGGAATTTCTATTTAGATGTTGATGATGATTGAAAATAAAGCACTAGGGTGCATGCTATCATGAAAACATGCAAATTAGTCAATTTGTCTACAAGTCAACACCACACATAACCAGAAAATAAAGGCAAAGACCAATTAGCAAAAAAAATTAAAAGTCAACAAAAGAGTGCATGCTATCATGAGATAAAAAGGAAGCTAGATCGAAATTGACGGCATTAGCAACACAAATTTGCACCTAATCATCACAATTCATAACTGAGAGGCATAGAAATAGTCACAAATGATAACAATTAATAATTTCAACTTTAAGTTGTTTAGTCAAACAAAATATAATGCAAATATAAACAAAGCAACAACATACTAAAGAGACTGAGAAGAAATAGAAGTTTGAACTTATATGAGTTGCAGACTTGCGATTTTCAGAGGTAGAGAAGTGATCTCATAAGTGAGGCCGCCAAACATCATCGGTGATGGAAGTTACGGTGAGGAGAGGTGGTTGTGTATGGGTTTTGTGAGGGAGAATTGAGTTGAGAGAAAAGAAGGGTTTTAGTTCTCAAAAAGTCGAAGGAGAACAAAAGGAAAGGGTGGTTGCACCTACAATGGAGGATGTGATGAGGAGAAGCACACGACTGTGTAAGGGTTTCGTGAGGGTTCTAACTTCTGAGGTGAGGAGAACGAAATGATGGCCTCAATATTTGGGAAATTTAATGTTCAACCTCTGGAGGCATGAAACAACGTCATTTCACTTCTTTTTTTAAATGCATGACCCAACTAGGTCACTGTGACCCGTTGGGTTTGATCAATTCATGCTGGGTCGTGTGAACGCCCGTTTCAACATACTCCTTGGACCAATGGGGCACTCGAGTCCCAAGCCAAAGAGTCGATTTGAATCTGATAACTATGGTCTAAATTATGAAACCTAATCGCTTTACTTTGTGCTACTCATCCTTGCTCTTTAAAATTTTTCCATACTTTTTTATGACTCTTGCTTTTTATGATTGATGAAAACCATAAATTGTGCAAAGTGTTCTTGCTATTGTTATAGTTGGACTTAATTCATTAGGGGGTGTTTTGGAGCGATGAACTCTTGGCAAAGACAGATACTAACTTTAATTCAAACATTTCTCTTCATTTCTCACATATTTCTCTTCTATTAGACAACTTTTATTTCTCTTCATTTCTTACCTATTTCTCTTCTTTTCTTTTCTCACCTACCTACTTCCCCTCCCCCCATTTCTTCTCCCTCAATCAAACACACCTTAGATGATATTTCCTTTTCCTTCCTTGATGTCCTTTTCTGCATGTCCTTACTTGATTATTCTATACAAGAAGGAATACCATTGTCAGGTTTATTCATGTTTAATGACTAATAAAAGGGAACAACAAAAAGGTAGGAATTTTGATCAGGCCAAACAAAATTAAATGTGGCTACCTGAGTCAACCCACTCATCTAATTGAACACTAGTGAAATCCAAACCCACCTAATTTGAAGATACGTTAATTTGGGTAGAAATGGGTCTATTCAATACAATTAGTAGGTTACTTTGGTTTGGTCTTTTTGGGCCCAAAATCGACTGAATCCACCCATTGATCAACCTCAGTACTAGGCTTTTTGAAATTTAAATATAATTCACTAAGGTTGGCATTTTATTGAAAATGTCTTGCTTGTGACTTTAGTGTACAAGGACTTCTCGTTTTTGTCTTCTAGAAATAAGCTTTCAGAATTATGATTGTATAATTCTGGAAACATATTTGTAGAATACATATACATAAGTTTCTAGATTTACACAATCATAATTTTGGAATTTTGTTTTTGAAATGTTAATCGTACCTATAACCAAAAGGGACCACTACATGATAGTTGTATCAAGTTTAGACATGGCAACTATTTCTTGAGGATTCAAGGTGTATACTTTTAAATTTATGGTTTTATCGAAACCCTTGAGCAAATTATCTTCATCCCATGGACCACGTATTACATAATAATCTCTAAGATTTTGAGGTTACCTTTGTAGTGCGCATTCAAACTAATGAGAGTTGCTTCACAAAGTCTCGAATGTGACGATGCCTTTAATTAGTCCAAGGAAGCAAGACTTAAGTGGGGCTTTAGTGCTAGGCGACAGTAGACGGGTTATGGACCTTTTGGTGTGATAAATCTTTTGTCAAATAATAGTGTATCATGTTAGGTCAAGATCTCTCTCTCTCTCTCTCTCTCACACACACACACACAATGTTAGGATGATGATGACCAAACTCAAAGCCCTTATTAGGCTTGTATTGTAATACCCTGAAACTTTCTTCTTAATTTATTTTTCTACACATCTAAAATTGCACTATGTAATTTAATCATATACCTACGTAATTTACTTTATTCTCTGTATGATATTATTTGTATGATTTAGTGTTAGTTATATTTTTTTAGTGTAAATAGTTTATTTAGTTAGTTGGCAAAAATTTGGAAACTACCTGAATAAAAATTCCATGTGTAGGAAAATTGCACCATGCACTGAACGATAGTGTAACTTAACTCTATGTGAGATTATTTTCTATGTGAGGTTCACTTTGGATACATGTACTCCTAGGGAGATTAGCGTAATAACCTAGGCGATTAAGATAAGATTTACTAGTTTTGGTAAAAAAAGCAAAAATACCCATTATTTACAAATCCTATCCCTTTCATTTTTGGTAGTTTTGCAAAAAGCAAAACTATCCATTTGTGGAATGGAGTGGCATGTTCAAAATGGCAGCCAAGGGGGTCATTCAAATGTCACAAAGCCTTGTCAATTTAATCCTACACCATAGCTTATTGGTCTTTGTGGGAAAAAATCTATTGGAGCTTTCACCCCTTCATTTTGTACAAATTCCACCTTGAGGGAGTGGAGTTCAAATGCACTTCTTTTTCTTCTTCCAAGCTTGCTCCTAGTGTTCCTGAGCCTTTGAGTCATCGAGCTTAGGTAAATGAGCTCTATTCTTCATCCTAGACTTGATTCCTTGTCATTCTCTTATTCAAGCTTCTCTAATAACTTGAAACTATCATTTTGTTTTACTCATGAAGGGAAGCTTTGGAAAACTGAACATTCTTCATTTTCCTTCAAGATTTCGTGCGTTCATCAAGAGGTAAGGGGGGTCACTCCAACTCTTGAATCATATGCTTGTTGATAAACTTCATTGAACATGTTGCTTTGAAATTTTCAAGCTTCTTTCCATGTCCTGAATCTGTGTGCTGAGTTATTTTCCTTGATTTTTGTTATTGCCAAAAATGAGTTATTTGCATTTAAAACATAGAGTTAGTCTTAAATTTCACCTAAATCAGAATTTCCTAGCAAAAGTTACAAATAAAACAAGTTTAAGGACCTTTAGTAAAATGAAAAATCTGTTACGAATTTGGATTGAGAGTTAAAACAGTATGGGCTATTTTTATTAAAGTTTTGACTTCAATAATAAATTTGTTAGGTTTGAAAATATAGGATAGCATATAAGATTTGCAAAAATCTGACTCTCGGGGCACCGAGAGCACTAAAAATAAGTTATGAGCAAAACTTTGAAAAATCGAATGACAAAGTGACTGTAGATAGTAAATAGCTTAACTTTGGAATTTGTGCTTCTGTATAAATCATCTTAGAATTATTTATTTTCTGGAACTATTGATTTATTTTATTATATTGCTAAGATAACTGCAAGATCTGATGACTAATGCATGTTTTGAAATTGTGATGATTATCTGCTGTTAAAATTACTAAAATGCGTGCATGTTTTTATTATTATGATTATTGAATGATAACTCCGACAGAGTGTGAACTCCAACAATTATATATGTGGCATGAAAATTTATTTTCGATTGTATATATGTGTCTGCATATTTTCATTTTTATCCGTACGTGTTGTGGTGTGTGTTCGGGGGTGTTTGACCCTCGGCAAATTGTTTGTTATATTTGCTTATATGGCTATAAGTACAATCATTATGTTGTCCAATTGTTAGTGTGTAACAAGTGGTTATGTAGCTTAAGGGGCCATGATTGATTCCCATAAAGTAGTACATAGGCCTGAACCTCAACTCTCATTTTTGTTTGCTTGTTTGTACGCATTCATTGATGTACATGGTGCGAGGATTGCACATGCGATGTGGTGACCAGATTCAAGAGGACTGGACAGAGAGTAAAAAGCTAGTGATTTTATTTCTTCTATGAGAAGGTGAGGTTGCGTTGAGGAAGTGGATGATGGACAAAGATACATAGGGGTGTAATGGGAGAACGACATTTGGTGCACTCATTTGGCTGTGGGTAACTCACAAGCCTCACTTTGTCACTCTTGACGGGCTTCGAGACTATGTTATTTGAATTGGAAGATGAGGGGTTAGTGTACGATGTATCTGTATGTAATGATCACTCCCAACTGTCATCCACATGATTTTTGCAAGTGATTGGACCCTATTGTGAATTAAATTGATTCATCTACTAGATTATCTCACTGTTACTAGGTCTAGATATTGCCTTTCAAGTAAGTGTTGTTAGTCAATTCATGTCTTCTCTGAATGAAACTCATCAAAAAGCACTTATTCTTCGCATGGTTAAGTACTTGAACAAAGCTCCAGGAAAAAGGATCGTGTATCAATATCCCAGGCATATGTGCAAGTGGAGGCTTTCTCTAAGGAGGATTGGTTTGGGTCACCTATTGACCTTAAATCTATCGCATGCTACTGTGTACTTTTGGTGGTAATTTGATCTCTTGGAAGAGTAAGAAGTAAATGTGTCAAGATATCCAATACAGAGGCAAAATACAAGGTTATAGCTAAACAACATATGAATTGATACAGGTGAGATAGATTTTGGATGAGATAGGATTTGCTAATACTTGTCCTATGAAATTGTGGTGTGACAATCAAGTTGCCATACATATCACATCAAATTTGGCCTTTCATGAAAGAACAAAACATATTGAGGTAAGTTATAACTTCAACCGAGAGAAGGTGCAATGGAACCTTATATCTGCATTTTATATATGCCAAGATAGGCGACAACCTAGAAGATGTGTTTACAAAATCTTTAAATGTGGTGCGTATAGTGTTAGAGTTGCTTAATTAGAATGAAAGGGTTTTAGTATGTATATATATGCATGGGCTTAGCCCAACTGCATGTGTATACTTAACCTAATAATATAAATGTGAGGCAAGCTACACATTATAGAACATCCAATTATAGTTTACTCATATGTCGTTCTCTCTTTATATAACATGACTCTTTGTCTCTACATCTTACATGGATGCAAAGTTCAAGTTTAAAAGTGTTCATCCAAGTTTAAATATTCTTTGGTATGTTATCTAACAATGAATAACTAAATATTAACATATATATATATATAGATAGATAGATAGATAGATATATCCATCAAGATAAAGTAGTATGATAAAATATCAATTAATTTATTATTTACATGAAACTTCGTAAACTTGGTCTACTTTAAAAATCTCGCAGTAACAAGACTAAAAAAATGAAAAGAAAAAGATAATCTTGGATGAGTGATTGGCCATGAAACCATTGCCCATATATAGCTTTACCATTATACATGCAAAGAACAACACAGACTAGATAGTTCTTCTGCTCTCCCACATTTATCAGAGACTTCACGTCATGTGCAGGTAAGAGAGAGATATATTGTACGCAACCTTACCTTTATATATGTAAAGATGTTGTTTCCAGATTCGAATCCATGACCAAAAAGTCACAAAGACAAAGGACTCGCTCTCAAAAGCTTGATACACATTATTTTGTTAATGTACATATTTCTCTTTTATCATTTGGAGTGCATTAGCAATTTACTCCAAAATCATCGGACAAAAATATTCATTCAACTTTTTTACTTTAGTTAATTTGGGACAGGGATACTGTAGTAATTTAATTTCATTTATATATATATATATATATATATATATATATATATAGTGAAAGGGTAAGTGGAGAAAGCTCCTTTCGCTAACAATAATATGACATCAGCATTACACTGTCTTTTCCTGCGGCAGACTACTATTCAACAATGTTCACTGTAACAGTAGGTTTTTCAGTTTTTGTAACCGGAACTGTAGAAATAGGAAATTGTTGTATCTATTTAAAGGCCGCATCCTGCAATCTTTAGCACAAGTTATTTAGTTTTCAGATAGTTTCCCATAGGTATACCTTTGAGTAATCTTTTCTGTTTTCCAATATTTAATCTTTAATCTTTGTAATCTTCAATCATTTGAGAAATAAAACTCTTATTTTCTCATATTTCATGTTTTTTAGGAATATATGGCTGGATCTGGTTCATCTTTTGCCTTTCTGAGTTATTATCCAGACATGCTTTTATCCTTTCAATTGTTTTTATGCTTTTTGTAAATATGTTTCACTTTTATGTCTTAATTGGTTAGCATGATAAGCAGAGAAAGTTCCGATCTGGTGTTGCTGGGGTAGTAAGTGCCGTTAAGTTGAGGGCAGTAAATCCTACAAATTATTGGAACGCGAGATTTGAACTTTTGTCTGAAATTCATTGGCTTTAGTTAAGAGATAAAAAAATGCGGTTATTTTGGGAACACCTTTCATCAAATCTATCTTTCCCATAACCATTTCAGATAAGGGTATCTCCACTACTTATCTGAACAAATCCATCACTTTTAGGTTTCTAAAAAAATCCTATTGTTAGAGATCTGAACTCAATCCTCTTTAAGCAAAATCAAATCAATTATCTTAAGGAAGAGATTTCTTATAAGAAAATTGATGACTTGCTTAATCAACCCATTATCCAAAGTCGTGTCCAATCCTTGTCTAACCAAATCTAGAACTCTATCTATGCTGATCTTCCAAATGCTTTTTGGCAAAGGAAACAACATATTGTTGATCTCCCTTATAAGAAGGACTTCAACGATCGTCAAATCCCCACCAAGGCTCGACCCATTCAGATGAGTCAAGAACTCCTTGCCCATTGCCAGAAGGAAATCCAAGATCTTCTGCAAAAGGGATTAATTAGGAAAAGCAAAAGTCCTTGGTCTTGTTATGCTTTCTATGTAAACAAGCCAACTGAAATTGAGCGTGGATCTCCTCGTCTGGTGATTAATTACAAACCGCTCAATCAATCCCTTAAGTGGATCTGTTATCCGATTCCAAATAAAAAGGATCTTCTTAATCGTCTCTTTTCTACTCTTTTCCAAATTTGACATGAAATCAGGATTTTGGTAGATTCAAATTGGTGAAAGGGATTGTTACAAAACAACTTTTAATGTCCCTTTTGGACAATATGAATGGAGAGTTATGCCTTTTGGATTAAAAAAATGCTCCCTCAGAATTCCAGAGAATTATGAATGACATTTTTAATCCTTACTCCTCCTTCATTATTGTCTATATTGATGCTGTCCTTGTATTTTCTCAATCTATTGACCAACATTTTAAACATATTAACGTCTTTATCTAGATAATCAAGAAAAATGGTCTTGCTTTATCTAAAACTAAGATCAATCTTTTTCAAACTAAGATTCGATTTCTTGGTCACAACATCTACCAGGGCACTATCACTCCTATTAATCGTGCCATTGAGTTCTCAACCAAGTTCCCTGACCAGATTATTGAAAAAACCCAACTCCAACATTTTCTCGGTTGTTTAAATTATGTCGCTGACTTCTTTCCTCAGTTAAGTAACCTTGCAAAACCTCTCTATGATCGTCTAAAGAAGACATCTCCTCCGTGGACTAATGTTCACACTGATTTGGTAAAACAAATCAAATCTCAGGTGAAAAATCTTCCATGTCTTTACCTCCCCAATCCGTCAGCCAAAAAGATTGTTGAAACAGACGCCTCTAACATTGGTTATGGTGGTATCCTTAAACAGTCTGTCAATGGCAAATAACATATAATTGCATTTACTTCTAAACATTGGAATCCTGCCCAACAGAATTACTCAATAGTTAAAAAAGAAGTTTTGGCAATTGTTTTATGCATATCAAAATTTCAATTTGATTTACTTAATCAAAGGTTTTTAATTCGTGTTGATTGTAAATCTGCAAAAGAGATTTTACAAAATGATGTTAAAAACCTTGCTTCAAAACAGATTTTTGCCAGATGGCAAGCGATTTTAAGTATCTTTGATTTTGAAATTGAATTTCTCAAAGGTACCTTAAACTCTCTTCCTGATTATCTTACTCGTGAATATTTACAGGGGAGACAACATCAGTAGTCTAATGCCAGATTAGTCAAATCTTCCTCCTCACGAGGAAGAGGCAGAGGCAAGAGTTCAAAACCCTGACTAGCTGTAGCTGGTTTAATCACCCATATAGGGTCTGGATCTTCGTCCAAACAAGTAGAAGATCCCAAAAATCAATCAAAATCTGGGTCATCTACCCAGTCTAGGTCATCCACCCGGGTTTTACCTCAATCTATAACTGAGTCTTCTACTCAGAAATCTAAACCCCAATCCCAAACTAAAGAAGACTATGCCATGCCAATCCAAGTCCTTTTGGCTCTTCAGGAACAGGGTCTTACCCACCTTCCAAAAGGCCTTCCAACCAGAACATGTGCAGACATTACTTCTGAAGAAGAAGAAGATGAAAAATGTCTGGCAACTATGATCAAAAACATGAAGGAAACCCCTTTGATCATCAATCAACCCATAGGTAAAGCCATTGTTCAGCAGCCTGAACCCTTGGCAACCCAAAAACCCAAACAACAAACCCAGTATGTCCCAAAATCCAGATATCAGGACATCGTTCAGATGGAACCTGAGTTTTGAGATTCCAAGCCAACCAAAGTTCCCCAGAAAATCTTCCCTAAAGACTTTCAGGGTAATCAGTTCCATTACATGCCAACTTCTTTGCTCAAGACAAGGCATTTTTATGAGTTTATTTTGGTAGACACCAACTCCGTCCAGATTAAACATCATAAAAATAAAGATTTTGAGCATATTGCTTATTCAACTCTACAGATCCTTAAGGTCCTAACACCTAGAGAATTTGGAGAATTGAATAAGATAAAAAGATTTTCTCGAAATTATGACCCCATCGGTTTTTCTTATTGGGATTACCAATCAGCCTGGTATAATGTTTTTTATTTTCAAAATGAAGATTTTATGCATTCTTGGCTAATCTATTTTAAACAGAATGTTCAATATAAGTTTTCTCAATGGTTTATTCATTGGTGGAATTATTTTAGACCAATCTTGGACATCCTCCCTACAGAAGTAGTATCTGGGTTAACCACATTTACCAAGAAGTTTGAATCCTCTGATCCTTTCCCAGTAGATTTACACTTCTTTAGTAAAATGTCACTCACCTGGATTTTTCAGTGGCAATATGTCTACGGTAATGTCTCAATCAAAGGACAATTACCAATGCTCAAGAGGCAAGCCCTTGTCAAATGGTGGTCTCAGTTTGATCACTCCCGAGCTCATCCGGACCAGGTTTCGCTTTGGTTCAAGGATAATCCAAAATTGACCAAAGTAGCAAATCCAGAAACCTGCAAGTTCCTCAATCAGAGATCTCAAGTCATAGCAGCCTTGGCATCTTCTACCTCTAAGGAGAAGTTTACCGAGAATATGAAAATGATCTTCAATCTTTTGGAGAAGGAGAATGAAGACGCCTGCTCCTCATCCAAAAAGTCAGCCAATCCCATCAAAACTCATTCAGAATCGTCGGATGATTACTACCAAAATGAAGACGATTGTTTCGATATCAATCTTGATGATGACTGAAGAATTCAGTCACAAAAGCAAATCTCAAACATTTAGGTGAAAGGGTAAGTGGAGAAAGCTCCTTTCATTGACAATAATATGACATCAGCATTACACCATCTTTTCCTGCGGCAGACTACTGTTCAACACTGTTCACTGTAGCAGTTTTTCAGTTTTTGTAACCAGAATTGTAGAAATAGGAAATTATTGCATCTATTTAAGGGTTGCGTCCCGCAATCTTTAGCACAAGTTTTTTAGTTTTCAGAGAGTTTCCCATAGGTATACCTCTGAGTAATCTTTTCTGTTTTCCAGTATTTAATCTTTAATCTTTGTAATCTTCAATCATTTGAGAAATAAAACTCTTATCTTCTCATATTGCATGTTTCGTTTTCAATAATTGAATCCTTCTCTTCTCATCCACTCCTTCTCATCCCAATGGCTTGTCGCGCTTGAGAGTTTCACTTTATTTTTATGATATAATCTTTCATTACTGCATTTATAGTTCATAGCCATGTGAATTCCGTATTTTATTCCTGCTTTCCTTTTATGCTTTCTCTTGTCTAGTCCCTTTCTCTAGCCTCGCTTCCACCCTATATGTATATATATATATATATATATACACACACACACACACACACACACATTTGTGATTCTCAATTGGTGAACATTCATTTAAATTAATAATCACTACTACAAAAAGGCTCTTTTAAGACACGTGTTTTAAGACAATTGTGGAATACCTGTCTTAGAAGGTTGCGCAGTGGCATTTTTTAAATTAAGTTCAACTTTTTTTAAGACGGTTTAGTAAACAAGTGTTCAAAGACGGTTTTCGTAAAACTGTCTTTGAAAACATGTGTTCAAAGACGGTTTCATAAAAACCGACTTAGAATTGTGTGTTTTTAATTTTTATTACCCCTCCCTCACCCTCCCCCCTCTTTTAAATTTGAAATTAAAATTTGAAACCAATATCAAAAACAAAAAAATTGCGTCCAAAGCCCAATCTTCTTTCTTCTTTAGTCTCCGTCTTCGCCAATTTCCCTCTCTCGATCTCCGTCTTCGAGTTCAGATTATTTGAAGATAACAATTTCGAACCCTTTCACACCTCACTGTCAAACCTCAGTCTCAATCACTGCATCGACATCGCCTATCTAATGCAAAGTAACTCAACACAACATCCGATACACATTCTTTCTTTCTCTCTCTAAAGATTTTCTCTCTCTTCCTCTTTAAGCTCTGACCATGGCGTCTGGATCCTCAGGTCGTAGCAACTCTGCCTCCACAGGCTTCGATTTCGCTTCTGATGACATCCTCTGCTCGTACGACGACTACACCAACCGCAATTCTAGTTCCAACGACAATCACACCGATTCGGTAATTGCTCCTAATTCAACTAACGTATATTTGTCCATGTGCCCTTCGCATCGTTTCGCACGTTGACTCGTGTGTTTTTGGCCTCTGAGGACGATTTCAGAACATGGGTTTCGGTCTTTTGGAGCGAAAGTCATTAGGGTTAAGGAAAGTTTTAATTTTTAGCAATAAAGAAAAAATATTAACGATGAAGGGTTGTTTTTTCTTGTTTTCTTTTCTTGTTTGTTTGCTGCAATTCCATTTATCCCTGATGGTCATTTTGGTTGTAGTTTGTTGAGTTTAGATTAATTCTTTGGGTGTTTGTTTGGGTTGTTGAATGGTGAATGTGTCATTGGGAGTTGGAATAGGAAAAATTGGAGTCACTTGCTGAGTTTTGGGTTTATGTTTTTCTACAATGGCTAGTGACATCTTAGGATGTGAGTTCGATGTTGTGATTCGTGATTGATTGTTTTAGTGTCAAGTGGAAGTTTTATGTTGAATGAAATGAATATGAAGTTATTTTCTTTTGGGGTTATTGAATTCGTTTTGGTTGGTGAGGTTGCTTTGACTTATTGTAGGACTGAAATATGAGCGTGGTATGTCGATGGGTTCAAGGTCTTGGAGTTGCTTTAGGGGATGTGGATTCTGGTGTGGTATGCATGATTGCATGAGCTGTTCAACATTGAAAGAAGACAAGTTTATGAACTGGATGAGAGTCAGAGGAAAAATGAATGTGCTGGTGTAGTGTGCCTTTGTATCATGAGGGTTGGGTTTTCAGTATTCAAATGCTTGTTTGAGTTTTTTATACTCTTTGTAGACACTGATATGATATGTGAGATGAATGAGGTCAATGTGGTTGGTTGTTGACAGAGTCAATGAGCAATTGCATCCAAGTGTGCCACGTATAAATGTTTTGCAGATCAGATAGCATGATACATTTAATTTGTGCTGTCAGGTGCCTTGACTAATAGATTGATGAACATGATTCACTGTGTATGGAACATAATTGATCAATCCTCACGTCTAAAACTAGAAATGTAATCTTTTGTTGGCTAATTTTGTTTTGAATATATGAGGAGGAAGGAGACTAGTAATAACGTACTTATTTTTTATGCTTAAAGTGGTAAAGTGAAATTGCCCCATTTATAGTTAAATTGCTTATTGTGGGTAACCAAGTTTTTTGTTTATTCAGAGCTGTTGTGCTTGCTTTATTGAGTTTTCTTGATCATTCTCAAGCAGTCAAGCGGGAGGAAAATGTAGCTGAAGTATAACAATTTTGACAGTGGAAGGCTTCTCTTGAGAAGGAGCTACTCCAGGTGGTTTGCTTAATATTATTAAGATGTCAGTTATCATCATAATTAGTTTAAAAATTCAGACATTACTACAAACAACGCTTTCTATGTCAGTTATTTGACTCATTCGACGTCGGTTCAAGAACCGTCATTGTAGCCAGTGTCGTTGAAAGGTAAGACATTCTACGACGGTTATTGAATCGTCTTAGAATGTCACATTCTAAATTCTAAGACAGTTATTTGAATTTTTTTATTTTTTACAGCATTCTAAGACGGTTGTAGCCTATAACCGTCTTAGAATGTCCCATTTGAAGACGGTTCTTATCCTATAACGGTCTTAGAAGTATATTTTCTAAGACGGTTTTTCAGATAACCGTTTTAGAATGTCTTTTTTTAAATAACAAAAAAATTAGCGATTCTAAGACGATTTTTTAGAGAAAACCGTCTTAGAAGTCTACTTTCTAAGATGATTTTTCAGATAACCGTCTTAGAATCTCTTTTTTTGAAAAAAAAAATAGAGGATTCTAAGACAATTTTTTCGCAAAAATTGTCTAAGAAATTTACTATAATAATAATAATAATAACATTATACATTGGAGTAATATATATATATATATATATATATATCATTGTTGGAGTAAAAATGCAATACAAGGAATAAGATTTCCACAGAATTAGACAAAAGAAATACATAGAAAGAACATGAAATTAAAAAATAAATATAAAATGCAAGTTTTCCCCAAGATACAACCAAGTTATGATGGTTGGAGTCCAAATTTCTAAACTAGACATGACATAAC
>PYAF01006309.1:1933574-1965028 GCA_007407185.1 Glycine tomentella | reverse complement strand
GTCAGCGTGAAAACCGGTAGTTGTGAAAACCGGGGCGGTCATTGACCCGGTAGAGGTAGTGGGTCACTGGGTCAGTGGTCCAACCGGTGGGTCATTAATTGGACCAAATAACCCTATACCCTAATATATATTCTTCTTTTCTCCAAGCTTCGGGATTTTTCTTTTCTCCAACCTTTTGCAGCGCCGTTTGCTTTTTTTTTCTCCTTCTCTAGAGCAACATAATTGTTCAATAGGCTTGATAGAAGACTGATGAAGGTAGCTGAACAACAAATAACAACATATTAAGGCACATTGCTACTCCAAATCCAAAAAAAACTTGATCTTTTAGCATATGCCAACTGCAACGAAGGTCTTCCCCCTTGGTGCCACTATTTGGAGAAGCAACGAGGAAGAACCTTTTAAGGTGCCTTTTTCCATTACACTTGACCCCCAACATCTTCTCTGTTCGATGTACGTGATTAATGTAGTTCTTCCTTGAGACAGAATCAAGATTTAAAGAAATTTTTAACCAACCAGATATATTAAGGCTCATCTTCGCAGACTCTTCAAACATGAGCTTCAAGCTCTAAAGCAAAACATTGAACTCACTAATCTGGATGGGTCTTGGGTTTAGGGTTTAGGGTTTGGTTGGAGTTTAGGGTTTGGCTAGGGTCTTGGGTTTAGGTTTATGGTTTAGGGTTTGATTGGGGTTTAGGGGTTGGGTATTCAGGTGAGGGGTTAGGGTTGTGTCGGCAGACGTACATGGTGTTTGGGGTTTAGGACGTCATTCAACACGCCCACCAACCCTAAACTATGCAACCAGAATCATGAAACCTAAGCCTAACCCAACCTTAGCCCAAACGTCACATACCATGTCCACCAAACCATTGTCACATACCATCCCTCAAACGCGAACAGAATCAGCACTTGAACTCAGGCTTCTCGTCACTCAAAACAACTTCAAAAATCTCTGAAAAAAATGAAAATACACTCGAATGGTAGGCATGGTAGGCAGTTTAGCAGAGTCAAAGAACACTGGAAGCCAATATATGAACCAACTGGGGATCGGGGGGGCCTATTTGCAAATCTGATGCAGCTGTAACATGCCTGAATTAGGCATGTTACAACACGCCCAATCTAGGCGTGTTGTAACATGCCTAATTCAGGCATGTTACACTGCACTAGATTTGTAAATATAGGCCCCCTCTTGCACCAGATTTGCAAATATTTTTGAAAACGCACCTTATCGGTAAATATTTCTTAAAAAAACACCCTTTTGGTTCTTTTGCCCAGAAAAATTGTTATGAGAAAGGTCTAGCTAGTATGCTTAAATCTGTCAATTGGCATAACTACTTTGGTATATCTCCAATAAAGTGATTACCTTTCAAAAGGAGAAAATTCAACCTTGTATAACTAAGGTCCTATATGATATCTTAAATGTTGTTTGATATTTCATTGTAGCTAAGGTCTAGCATCACTAAAGAAGAGTTTTCATTGAACATTCTTTTCGACAATCCACATAAATGATTGTTGTTCAAATGGATAAATTTCACGATAGAATTTATAAATGATGGAACATGACCAATCAAATTATTTTGGGAGAGATCTAAATGAGTTAGATCTTCATGTTCTGCCAATTCTATTGGAATGGATCCTTCAAAATGGTTATTGAACATATAAAGTTCACACAAATTTGACGAGTTTTTTATATGTCTTGGAATCTTTCCCACCAAATGATTATTGCTTACATCCAATACAAGGATGGATGGGTTAAAAATGTTGCTTGGAAGTCTACTAGTAAATCTATTATTGTTCAACAACAAGATTACCAAACCACTAGGGATATTCAAAATAGGTCCCTCAAGCTTATTGTTTGAAAGTTTCAAGAATTTGAGTGGGTGCCGTCTCCAAATATGTTCTTAGGTATTTTTCCAGATAATTGGTTCTCAGAAACATCTAATGAATACAGTAAGCTCATTTGGCCTAACTGACTAGGAATTGATCCTTGGATGTTGTTTCTAGACAAGTATAAAAATTGCAAATTTGGATAAATTGAACTGATATTGTTGCTACGAATTTGACCATTTATGGTATTGTCAGACACATCAATTGTTAGTATGTTAGGAAGGGGGGACTCATTGGTAGCTGAAAAGTACCGATGAAAGAGCAATTTCTAAAAGAAGCTTCAGTCATTTTTGTGTTGTTTTCCAACAACCAGAGAGGAAACTTTCCTTCCAACTGCCAACTACTCAAATCTATAATGGTTAAACTATTTTGGTAAAGAAGAAAATTTTGGAGAGGAAGAGATTTAGTCTCAGTTGTTGAAGACACAATAAGCTCTTGTAACTGAAATTTTGGAATCTAAGTTTCCAAACTATGTTGCGAGTCTAATAAGAATTTGTTTCCATCACCATGGATGAACATGATCTTTGACGGAAAGAAACAGGAACTTCAAATTGGTTTTCAGTAAAGGAAAAATATTCAAGTGATGTAAGGCTTGCAAGGTTAGAATCAAAATTTCCAATAAAGTTATCATGAGAAATTTGCAAATTCCGAAGAGATGTCATGTTAACAAAAGATGAGAGAAGTGGTCCCTCAAATTTGTTTTCAGATAGATCTAACTCCTCCAACTTCTTTAGCTTAGACCAATCTGAAAAATGAAATTCAAATAAATAAATAAATCCATCTTATTAGTGAAATAATGGAAAAGGGCAATAATAATTGACCAAACTAAGAAAAACTTGTGTACAATAAATGTGATGAATAACATAAAAATAAAATCAAATATTAATGCAATTACCGGTAAGAGGAAGGTTTTCATTTATATCACATCATTGAAGAGACAAAGCTTTTAAAGATGTCAATTCCCCAATATTTTTTAAAATCTCATTTTCCAGGTTACTATTGTCATCCAATATCAAATGTTCTAGTTTACTTAAATCATGAAAATCTACACAAAAGAGAAAATGATACAAAGATTAATTAGTGTAGGATAAAGGACATTAATTTACATAGAGAAATTAGAAACTACCTTGAGCAATAACTGTTTCTTTGTTATTTTGTTTCAGTCATTTTGATTGTTTTGGTTTTATATAATTTTATTTATTTATTTTGAATTGGTCATTTTAAAAATATTCAAATTTATAATTATTTAACACCAAAAAATATATAAACTAATGATTATAAATATGTATAACAATAGAGTATGATGATGAATATGTCATTCCACTTCTTCGTTTTCATCATCACTCTTGTCTTCATCCTGTATCTCTATGAAAGAAAAAATTTCGTAGGCACTCAGTCTCTCAGAGTTAAGTATATTTATCTCATTCCCATCCTTTTCTACTAAGAATGGATACTACTACTAATTTTATTGGATGTCCCCTAAGGACAAAAAGTACTGTTACTTTAAAATAATAAATTTGTAGGTATTTTTTTTTAATTTTAAATTTAAAACTAATTTTAGATGTAATTAAATTGAATAAATCATAAAAAATACAATAATTTACAAGATAAACTCAACCCATTACAATAAAAAAATTCCATATAAAAAGATTAAATATAATTTCAAAAAACATAGTTAACTACTTAAACTTTTTAAAAATACAGAAATAGTAGGAGAAATCAAACATAGAAGATATATTTAATTATAATCACACAATTATTTCTTTTTCTAAAAAAAAGTTTTATAAAATGATACGAGAAATTGATGTTTAAAATTTAAAAGGATTTAACTTCTGTGAAATTTAAATATTCTTGAAATTTTCAAATGTTATATAATAATAATAATAATAATAATAATAATAATAATAATAATAATAGTATTTAACTATTTTATAATTATACTCTAAAAATTATTAATTTTATAATATTTATGGATTAATTAATATAATAATAACATGTTTTTATATTAAATATTTTTATATAGATATAATTTCAACAAAACCATAATATTTTTTATTTTTATGATTATACATGATAATTTAAATTATTGAATATATTGTTTTTATAAATAAATGATATAGAAATAATATAATATAAATAAATGAGTAGTTATTAAGAAAAAACTGTGTTAGAATAAAATAATAAAAGGAAAAGAAATGAAAAAAAAAAATGAGAGAGAGGGAAAAAGTGAGGAGTTGGGCCGGTAGTAGTTGTGTTTTTTAGAAAATAGAAGAGAGAGAGAGAGAGAGAGAGAAATTTAAAAAAAATAAAAGATAAGTAAATGAAAAAAAAGTTAGAGAAAATTGAGCAGTAATTTTTTTTTCCTTAACTTGTGGTGTGTTCTATAAAAAAAACAATTTTTCTTGTTTATAATATAATAAGGTTTTTAATATAGTACATAAATATTTATTATAGTACATAAAAATATACAATGTCATAACAATATGATAAATTATCAATAATAATAATAATAATAATAATATATAATAATTTTTTTGCTAATAAAATGATAAAGATTTATTAATATAAATATAGATATAAAAAAGGAAAAAAATACAAAGAAAAAAAGTTAAAAGAAAGAGAGAAAAGTTAGAAAGAAATAGAAGTTTTAGAAGATTTTTTTTTATATATATATAAGATGATGATATTTGTTATAATCATTTTATTATGAGTAATAGATGAAAATCATGGTGTCTTGGAGCTGTATTTATAATAAGTAACTCATTAACTTTGGACTAATAGTATAGATATAGGTGATTTAGTCTTAACTTTGTTTTTTTCTTAATTCCTAATTATATAAAAAGTTATTTATTTTAATCATTTTCTTCTTATTTCCATTATCATTTTGCATAAAAAAGAATTTAAGTAAATAATGTTTTGCAAAATCAAGAAATAAATTAAAATTTTTATAAAGTTATTAACTAAAAGAAATGTCTAATCTTAACATAATTTTGGGATGATGATAACAAACCTTGATGCCAGGGAATATTCTCATTAAACTTGTTTGAAGATAAGTCGAGGATCTCCAAAGAACTGAATCTTGATATATCTAACAATATATATAATAATTGCGGTTAGATATATTTTTCAACCAAAAACAAATGATGAAAATCTCTAATATGAAAAGTATTTGCCATAATAAAAATTGATCTTGTAGTCAATTGACAATCTTCTAAATGTAAAGACTTGAGGGATGAGAGTCCACTAAGAACATATGTAATATCACTATCTTTAAAGTTGTTGTTGGACAAGTCAAGGATCTCCAAAGAACTCAATTTTGATATATCTAACAATATATATAATTATTGCATTTAGATATATTTTTTCAACCAAAAACAAATGATGAAAAATTATAATATGAAAAGTATTTGGCGTACTAAAAATTGATCTCGGAGTCAACTGACAATATTCTAAATGTAAAGATTTGAGTATTGAGAGTCCAGCGAGAGCAGATGTAATATCATTATCATTGAAATTGTTGTCAGACAAGTCAAGGATCTTCAAAGAACTCAATTTTGATATATCTAACAATATATATAATTATTACATTTAGATATATTTTTTCAGCCAAAAATAAATGATGAAAAATTATAATATGAAAAGTATTTGACATACTAAAAATTAATTTCAGAGTCAATGGACAATATTCTAAATGTAAAGATTTGAAAAATGAAAGTCTACTGAGAACATATATTATATCATTATGGTTGAAATTGTTATCAGAAAAGACAAGTAAAGGATCTCAATATTTCTTAGTAATGAGCATAGACCTGTAAGAAATTGAATATATAACGTGTTACATTTGAGGTATATGTACTTACCCTGAAGCAATCAACTAATTCCTCCATTAAAACACCAGGCCTTAGCTTTATTAATTAATAATGAAATGGACAAATGATCCTACCTTGAATATGAAGATCTGAGTCCAAATCAATATCAGCCAGATGTAGTTCCTTCAAAGATGTGAATCCCCCGAGGGATGGCAGGATGTCATTTGTCAAAGAGTTTTCACTTATGTCAAGGACCTCCAAATTAGGCAAATTTGATGACAAAGTTTCAAAAACTGACATAGTACACGTGTTGTACGTGGAAGAACCCAACAAATTGAGGAAAAATAGTACCAAAAATTAGAAGAGCCTTACATCATCGCCGTAATAATCAGAAATATTATTTTATATTGTCATTTCTTTAAAATAAAAAAGACAAATATAGGTACTCACCGTGAAATGAAGATGCGTTGAACCTATTAGCTTTTAAATAGAGAGACTTGAGAGATGAAAGCCCATCCAAATAAGATAGAATGGTAGCAGTAGTATCCAAATAGTTGAAGCTCATGTCAAGGACTTCCAGATTTTGGAGCCGCGCTGCAAAGTATGTAAAACAAAGTTGATATAATGAGTATGGCATATAATTAACAAGATTCATTTTCACTAAGTAGATCGACAATGATATTTATATATATCAAGACAGAATTTGTTCGAGAGATTAATTAACCTTCAGTCCCTGCACAACCGGATATGCTATTCCCTGACAAGTCGAAGTTCTTCAAACCTTTGAAGACAACAAAATCCGAGTAATTAATATATCGAGTACTATATTGTTCCGGCCAATAATGAGAAATATGGAGTTTGGCCACTCTCCTAGTGGAGGAGTTGCACTTGACTCCTTCCCATTGACAACAATCTGGGCCGTCCCAAGAGTAAAGGATGTCAAAATCGGAATTTAGCGCCAAAAGAGCATCTCTCTCTTCCTTCCAACACCCTTCACAGCGCATCGATTCCAATAAAACGAAAAACAACAAACATACGCCTACAGTACTCTTCATTTTCCTTTTCATAATCATATTCTGTAACACAATTCACTTCGTCTCCTTTAAATAAGAAAATTAATACATACTCGCCATAGTTTGTGGTCCTAACCGTAATCACCACGTCCTTCCCATTAGGTGGTTGACGCGCTTAATTAATTTTCGTCTCTTGTTATTGTTTTTCTCAATACCATACAAATTAAAATGCAGCACCTTGATTTCCACATCAGTTGAATAGAAGTAAAATAGAAATACAATAAATAAGATGTATTATTTGGATGGATAAAAATGAAAGAAATGAAAAATGAGGGGAAAAAATGTTGGAGTTTTTCTTTAAACTCCATGGGTTATGAATAAGAGGCGGTTAACAATTCAAAATAGTAACTATTCCTAACTGCTCTTGGAAAATGTTAGAAAAATAAGTACTCCCAACCGCTCCGATAACCAACGGTTACGATGATTCATTGCCAAGAGTCGCGATGGTTCACCGACAACTCTTCAACATGGTTGTTTGTTGTCTATAAATAGACACAGCAGTCAGAAAACAAAAAGTAGGAAAAATGATAGAGTTTTGATAGTTAATCTTTTCTGATAGTCTCGCTTAGACACTAGTGCATTTTCATATCACATAACTCTGTGGTTCCTCAAGCATTGTCTTTGTTCGTTTGGGTTGTTGATTTGAAGTGTCATCAATCTTCAGATATGATTCGTTCTATCCTGGGAGACAATTGTTCATAAACCTTTGGCATCAATTGGAGGGAACAAATTGTCCTAAGGAGACAACATTCTTGGGCTCGGATCCTTTCATCTCTTTGCATCTGTGTCTGATTCATACTTATCATACAGGTTCTATTTAAATTAGTTTTTTGTACAGTTGTAGTAGATTATATTGTTCCTTTTGATTATTCAGATTCTGACCCTTGTGCAATTGGATATATTCCAATTCTACATTAACTAATAGTTCCAACAAAAAATAAATAAGTTAAATAAAAAAACTTTTATGCTAATTAAAAATTAAATTTAACCTAGAAATTATAAACGTTTTACTACATCAGTTCTTCTTTACAAAAAAATTATTTAATATTTTTATTTTTATAGAATTATTTAATTTTCAAAATAGAAAAAAGAATAATAATACACAACCTACATATCTTCCATAACGACAAATTATAGGGAATTTTTTTGTTTTTGTGTGTGGAACCCACAAAAATATTTTCTTCTTTTGTATTTCTCTTCTCAAAATAAGCTTTGAAACTTTGATATTTTTATCTTATGCCAATACTTTATTTCTTTTCTTTTCTATTTACACTCAAATAAATAAAGAATTGTTAATATGTTAGAACACTTCTATTTGTATGTGATGTCCTCAAGAGTCCTTTACACGTCTTCTTAGCATTGGTTTTCGTAGTCCACATGTTTGCTTACGCATGATTTTGTCAACTTCATACTAGGACAAATGCGTTGTGTGAGAGACGCGGTGTGTTGCTTGATGTTGTCGCCATTCCCCAACAATTTTGGGGGTATATACTTGATAGTATAAAGCTTGTTTAGGGCGACTCACTCAACTATTAAAGTTGATCAATCATTGATGCAGACTGATGACCGACACTTAGAATAAAGGAAATTATGGGTAAGACGTGATCCTCTAATAGGTCAAGTCGATTAGATGTTCACAATTCTTTGCTGGGCTTAAATTCTTAAGTTGATTATGTGCAAGTTAGTCCTTTGAGGGGTTGAGTCTACCAAACAATCCACTAATACCCATCAAAAATTAATATATTATGTGATTTAAATACTTGAGTTGTTTAAGTCTTCTTTTATGAGCTCTATATAGCATTTTTAATTTGCCTAGTAAGAACTTATTTTAATATTAGAAACATATTTGTGTAAAAGAAGTATATGTGTCTCTACTCTCTACTCATCTAATCAACTATAATAGTAAAAGTGTATAAGAATTAATTCTTAAGTTTAAAAATTTCTTAAGCAACTTCATTGATGTGCCCTTATATGCATTAAATGTGCATTAATTTTAAGAGAAAAAGGGTTATATACTACAGTGTAAAAAGTTTTATACCGTCATTTAATCATAACAACATCATGTAAGATAAATTTGTTTATTTTTAAAATAATTATCTTAATTCATGGATTATGAGCACAAACATCAAAGTTTAATTTTAATTTAAATAATATCTTTCATGAATAAATTATGTGCTTTAATTTAAACAATATCCAATTTTTGAGTCCCAAATTGCACGTTTATCCAATTTTGTAAGTTATTATTATTTCTTTTTTTTTTTTTCTAGTATGAATCAATTACTTGCAACATGATATCAAATGGTGGTGTTGTGGATCAGTGTTGGACAATAACACCTTCTATTTTGTTAAGTTATTCTTAAAAATTTCATCAAAAAGTTGTTCTTAACATGTGTGATGTCTCCAACATCCTTACTAAAATTCGGAGGAAAATTATGCAGGTAAAAATCGTTAGATTTTTTTGTGCTGAAGGAGATAAATCGTTAGATGCTTCTAAGAAAATATATTTGTTTTTGTTTTTAATTATTGCATATAATAAAAATAATATATTAAAATAAAATAATTACTTTATTAATATAAATATATATTATTATATTTATTGCATTATTAATATTAATATTTAAAATTTTATATTCATTATATGTAAAAATTATGAAATTGAATACGAATATTATTCTTTTCAAATATTAAATGTTCTGCTAGTCACAAAATTTCTCATATTACTTAAGAGTTAAAGTTACATGTCATTTATAAACATTATCTTCTCTTAACCCACCAACTTAACGGGGCATCTTTTATTAAGAAAAAAATCGTGATGGTTTATCGAATACCTAAATGGACAATACCTCAAATACGAGAATCCTAACAATGATCGCGAATTTAAGGTAAGAACATTGACACTAGAAGGAGAGTCTAGGCCATTCTTATCCCTTTATCTCGATCGAGCGCTTGTTTTGGTAGGCACTAAGTCTTACATCGCTTAAGAGTTGAGGTTACAAGTTGTTTATAAACATCATCTTCTCTCAACTCATTAAGACATCTTTTACTAAGGACAAAATCATGACGGATGACTGCGACCAAGTACCCAAACAAACAATACTTTTGATTTGAGGTCGAGACAATAACTATAACATATTAAAAAATATTAGTATATAAATATTAATATATAAATTGTTTTTCTATATTTAATAATAAAATATTCTAATATAAAATTGAATATTTTAACTATAATTTTTATATTTTTATTTTTTTATCATAATGGCTGATTTCTAAGCACCACTATATTTTTTAATTCTTTTATTATCTCATAATTTTTTAAAAATGATTAAATTTGAATTTTTAAATAGTAGCAATTTTGAAGCTCCACTTACTCATTAACATTGTTAGATGAATAATCAGAAGAAAAAAAAAACACTATTGCACCAAAAGGACAGCATTTTACAGTAATTTTGAAAAAAAAATTAAAAGGCTAAATTGAAACATTTAATAAAAGTGTGGACAAATCAAATAAAGTAAATAACCAAAAAGACAAAAAAAAATAATTTAACTTAAATTAATTGATTTTTAAGATGGATGAGATATAAATAAAAGGAAACAACATTAGTTGACATACATCAACCCATAGACTAACTTCCCATCAACCTAGAGTCTGTCAATCTCTCATTGACAATTTTGAAAAAAAATTAAATGTGAAATCCATTTAGACTTCTCTTTTACTTTAAAGAAATTGCATTCTTTCAACTCTTTTTAGAATTATTTTTACCATCAATAGTAAAAGGAAAAGATAAAATTTACATTTAAATTATTAATGTGATAAAACAATAAGATAAATTATAATTTTAGTCTTTTATAATTTTTAAATAATTTCATATTTCTATTTTTAGAGAATTGTTTAATTTTTAAAATAGAAAAAAAAGGAATAATAATACACAACCTACATGTCTTAATTAAGGATTTTATTTTTGTGTGTGTGGAACCCACAAAAATATTTTCTTCATTCTTATTTCTCTTCTCAAAATAACCTTTGAAACTTTGATATTTTTATCCTATGTTCTTTATTTCTTTTCTTTTCTATTTACACTCAAAGAAGTTTTAATGTTAGAACACCTCAATTTGTACATGATGTCCTCAAAAGTCCTTTACACATTCTTCTTAGCACTGATTTTTGTAGACCACATGTTTGTTTACACATGATCTTGTAAGTTTTGTCCTAGGACGAATGTGTTGTGTCAAAAACGCAGTATGCTATTTGATGTTGTTGCCACACTCCAATGATTTTGGGGGGTATATACATGATAGTATAAAGTCTGTTTAGAATGAGTCACTCAACTATTAAAAATAGTCAGTCATCGATGCAGACTGATGGCTGACACTTAGAATAAAGGAGATTAAGGGTAAGATTCGATCCTCTAAGGGGTCAAATTGATCAGACATCCACAATCCTCTAAGAGACTTAAATGCTTAAGTTTATTATGTGTGGCGATGATCCTCTAAGGGATCAAGTAAGTCAAACAGTCCACTAGTGCCCACCAAACATTAATATAACTTGTGACATAAATACTTGGGTCGATAATGAGTCCTTTGAGAGATCGAGTTGATCGAACAATTCAAATAATTAAGAGACATGATTTTTATGAGCATCTTCAATATTAAACATCATTAGAGCATTAGAGTTGCTTAACTCAATTTTTATGAGCTCTATTATATATATCATCTTTACTAAATTTAACAATTTTTCACTACTTTTCAATAATGTAACTCTTCAAATCTAACTTTAAATAGATCTCACAAATTATTAAAAATATTTATATTTTTTAATTGGCCTACTTAGAATTATTTTATTATTAAAATAAATTCTTGTAGAAGAAATATATGTGTTCTAGTCTCTACTCATCTAATTGTTAAGTTTAAAAAGTTCTTAAGCAACTTTCTATCCTTATATGCATTAAATATATATTTATTTTTGTATCTATATCTTCTTATTTTTCTCAAATATTATTTTTTATTTTTAATTAATTATAAATTAAATGTTAATTTTATTTTGAAACCTAACACATCAGATTATACTGAAAGACAAGAAAAATTATCATTACTTTTAATTTAAATAATATCTTTCATGAATAAATTATGTACTTTAATTTAAACAATATAATTTTAGTTCCAAATTACACATTTATCCAATATTGTTCGCTATTATTATTTCTTTGTTTTCTTGTATATATGAACATGTCACTTGTAACATGATCGTCAAATGGTGGAGCCGTGGAACAATGTTGGACAATAACATCTTCTATTTTGTTAAGTTGTTCTTAAATATTTCATCACAAAGTTGTTCTTGACCGTTAACATGTATGGAAGATAAATATTCCATGTCTGATGTCTCCAACATCCTTACTAAAATCCGGAAGGAAATTATGCTGGTAAAACTCGTTAAATTCTTTTTTTAGCCGAAGTTGGTAAATCGGTAGATTCTTCTAAGAAAATATATTGGTTTTAATTTTTTAATTTATACATATAATAAAAATAATATTTTAAAATAAAATAAATACTTTATTAATATAAATATATATTATCATATTTATCGTATTATTAATATTAATATTTAAACTTTTATATTCATTATATAATTATGAAATTAAAAGCGAATATTTTTATTTTTAAATGATAACTATAATCATGATAAAAAATTATAACTATAACATATTAAAAAAATATTATTATATAAATATTAATATAAATTATTTTTACATTTAACAATAAAATATTTTAGTATAATATAAAATTCAATTTTTTAATATAATTTTTAATTTTTTTTATCATAGTGGCAGATTTCTAATCACCACTATATTTTTTAATTATTTTATCATTTTATAACTTTTAAAAATTATTAAATTATATTTTAAATAGTTGCAATTTTGAAGCACCTCTTATGCATTAATATTGTTGGACCAAAATGACAACATTTTACAATAATTTTGAAAAAAATAAAAGATTAAATTGAAACATTTAATAAAAGTGTGGACAAATAAAATAAAATAACTAGCAAAAAAGACAAAAATAGTTTAACTTAAATTAATTGAATTTTTCAAGTCCGACGAAATAAAAATTTAAAAAGAAATAACACTGATTGATGTACGTCAACCCATAGACAACTTAATATAAATCCAAAGACTGTCATTTGGTAGTGACATCCAAAATCGATTTAGATTTGTCTTTTATTTAAAAGAAATTGCATTCTAAGAAATCTTTTTATAATTATTTTTATCATCAATAGTAAAAGTAAAAAAAATATATGAAATTATTAATGTGATAAACCAATAAACTAAATTATAATTTTTAAACAGTTATTTTAGTTTTCATATTTTTAAAAATATGTATTTTTATTCAATTTTAAATTTACATACTTTGTTTTTTATATTTTAATTATTAATTAATTAAATTATCTTTTGACAATACTTTAAATAAATATGTAAAGCCTACAGTTTAATTAGAATACGATAACAAAAATAAAACATATGCAAAATTAAAACTTAAACAAAATTGTAAGTTCTATTAATGTAAAGACTAAAGTCACAGAAAAAAATAAGGAGAAAAGTTTCATACTGCAAAGGTTCTACGTCACTAAACTTACATGGAGACATGGTTGACGCGCTTAATTCATTTTGGTCTCTTGTTATTGATATTCTCAATACCATACACATTAAAAGGCAGCACCTTTTCCACATCAAGGAAATTGCGTGCAGCGTTTGCATTACGGTCATGACTTGCTTCATAATTTATTTTCGATCTAAGCCCAAATTGTACGCTTCATATATCAGCTATCCAATATATTGTTAATTTCTTGAAGTAAAATAGAAATACAATAAATAAGATGTATTATTTGGATGGATAAAAACGAGAGAAATGGGAAACGTTAATGGGTGGAAAAATAAACAAATTAAACAAAAAACTTTTTATACTAGTTAAAAAATTAAATTTTTAACAGAAATTTTAAATGTTTTACTACATCGATTGTTGTTCACAAAAAAATATTTAATATTTTTATTATTATAGAATTATTTATTTTTAAAATAATAAAAAAATAATACGCAACTTATATCTCTTCTCAAAATAAGCTTTCAAACTTTGATATTTTTATCCTACGTTGATTCTTTATTTCTTTTCTTCTCTATTTACACTCAAATAAATAAAGGGTGTTATTCATATGTTAGAGGGTGTTAGGGAGAGAGAACAAAATGTTCCTTTAGCTAGCTCACTTTCCATCAGCGCTTCCTCATTCCAACTCTATCTAACTATAAACTTGAGAAGAGTCATGGAACTTACCTCTATTTATACTTAATGTCATCAATAGTCCTTTATGTAACGCCCGGTCACTTGCAGGATCAACGACTGTCCCTACATACCAACACAAGATTTTTCAGTGTGCTTTGTCCTCACTCATACACTTCCTGAGAAATTTCTTAGGAGGTTACCCATCTCAAGATTACTCCAAGTCAAGCATGCTTAACTGTGGAGTTCTTATGTTATGGGCTACCGAAAAGTAGATGCACCTTGTTGGTATAGGTAATACCTATTAAATCCTTTTAAGTTATCCTCAACTGTACAGTCCCATACATGCACAGCCTCTGGATCCCTCTCGTTCGGGTGTGTATTCGATTCATTCATGTACCCCTCGCGCTGGAAGCCTGCCAGGAGCTGCTCCTTGTCCGTGCCTCACTGCACCGGCGATCACTCCCCGCCCTCGTCAGCGCCCGGGATGTTACACTTTACATATGTCTTCTTAACAATGAACTTTTCGTAGACTATGTTTGTTTACACATGATTTTATCAGCTTTGTACTAGGACGAAAGCATTGTGTCAGAGACGTGGTGTGTGCTTGACGTTGTCGCCATTCCCCAACGATTTTGGGGGGTATATACTTGATAGTATAAAGTTTGTTTAGGGCGAGTCACTCAACTATTAAAGTTGGTCAGTCATCGATGCATACTAATGATTGACACTTAGAATAAAGGGGATTAAGGGTAAGATGTGATCCTATGAGGGGTCGAGTCGATTAGAAGTCTACAATTCTATGAGGGACTTAAATGCTTAAGTTGATTATGTTTAAGTTAGTCCTTTGAGGGGTTGAATCAGTTAGACAATCCATTAGTACCCACCAAACATTAATATATTATGTGGTTTAAATACTTGAATTGAATCGGTTGGATAATTTAAGTAATTAAGAGACATGATTCCTTTGTTACGAGTATCTTTAATATTGATCATCATTAGATCATAAGAGTTGCTTAACTCTGTTTTTATGAGCTCTATATAGCATCTTTAATAAATTTAACTACTTTTCATTTCAATAATGTAACTCTTCAAATCTATCTTAAAATAGGTCTCACAAATTATTACACATAATATATTTTTTAATTTGACTAGTAAGAACTTATTTTAATATTGAAAACAGATTTGTGTAGAAGAAGTATATGTGTCTCTAGTCTCTATTCATCTAATTAACTCTGATAATAAAAGTGTATCATAATTAATTCTTAAGTTTAAAAATTTCTTAAGTAACTTTCATTAACGTGCCCTTATATGCATTAAATATCTATTCATTTTTGTGTCTATATCTATTTATTTTTCTCAAATATTACTTTTTATTTTTAATTAGTTCTAAATTAAAATTACAATTTTATTTTGAAACCTCACACATTAGATTATATTGAAAGATAAAAAATGTGCATTAATTTTCAGAGAAAAAGGGTTATATATTATCAATGTAAAAAGTTTTATACCGTCCTCTAATCACAAGCATATCATATATAAATTTAATTATTTTTAAAATAATTATCTTAAGTAATTTAAAAATGGTGATATGTGAGCATAAATATCAAACTTTAATTTAATTTTAAATAATATCTTTTATGAATAAATTAATCACTTTAATTCAAACATATAATTTCTAAGTTCCAAATTGCACGCCTATCCAATATTGTTCGCTATTATTATTTCTTTTGTTTTTAGTATGAATCAGTCACTTGCAACATGATTGTCAAATGGTGGAGCCATGGAACAGAGTTGAACAATAACACCTTCTATTTTGTTAAGTTCTTCTTAACAATTTCATCAAAAAGTTGTTCGTAATAGTTAACATGAATGGAAGATAGCCTATTCCATATATGATGTCTCCAACATCCTTAATAAAATCCGGATGGAAACTACGCACGTAAAAATTGTTACATTTTTTTCTCGCTAAAGGAGGTAAATCATTATATTCTTCTAAGAAAATATATTTGTTTTTATTTTAATTATTAAATATAATTAAAATAAAATAAATACTTTATTAATATAAATATATTATTATATTTATTGCATTATTGATTTTAATATTTAAAATGTTATATTCACTATATGTAAAATCATGAAATTAAAAACGAATATTATCATTTTTAAATATTAATTGTTATACTAGTCACAGTTTCTCACATCACTTAAGAGTTGAGGCTACAGGTCATATATAAATATTATTTTCTCTTAATCCACCAACTCACCGAGGCATCTTTTATTAAGAACAAATCGTGATGGTTTATCGAATACCTAATTGGACAAGACCTAGAATATGAGAATCCTAACGATGCGTGTGAATTTGAGATCGGAACATTGACGCTAAAAGAGTCTAGGCCACTCGTATCACTTAATCTCGACTGGAGGACTTGTTTTGGTAGTCACTAAGTCCTATATCGATTAAGAGTCGAGGTCATAAGTTATTTATAAATATCATCTTATCTCAACTCATCAACATATCTTTTACTATGAACAAAATCATGACGGACGACCACGACCAAGTACCCAAGCAGACAATACATTTGATTTGAGGTCGAGACAATAACTATAATATATTGAAAAATATTAGTATATAAGTAGTAATATATAATTTTTTTTATATATTTAATAATAAAATATTTTAGTATAATATAAAATGGAATATTTTTAATATAATTTTATATATTTTTAATTTTTTTATCAGTGGGTGATTTCTAATCACCACTATATTTTTTAGGTCTTTAATCATTTCATAACCTTTTAAAACTGATTAAATTGAATTTTAAATAGTAGCAATTTTGAAGTTGCGCTTACGCATTAAGATTGTTGGACGAAAAGAACAACATTTTACTTTAATTTTGAAAAAATATGAGATTAAATTGAAACATTTAATAAAAGTGTGAACTAATTGAATAAAATAAATAATAAAAAAGATTAAAAAAATAATTTAACTTATAGCATTTTAACACAAATATTGAGATAGGATCTTGAACTCAAGATCTGATTTTTAATAGATCTTCCACTAAAGGGAAAACCAAGATCTACAACATGGAGAATGATGTCATTTATAAGATTTCTAAAGATCTGCATATTTATGAAAATAAAATATTTTTTACTCTCTCTCTCTCTAATAGGTTAAGGTGGAAACCAACAGGAAGGGGAAGGAGAAACATAACATGAAGAGATCTAGGTCGTGGTGGCACTGAGGTAGGAGTGATGGCCCTTGCTGGCATTTAGATGATGTGCGACGATGCCGAGTTATGAGAAGAGAAAAGAAAAGGGGGAGGGGGGCTCGTGGTGGTTGGGGATGGAGGAATGGGAGGGGGTCATGGTGGTTGGGGGCATAGGAAGAGGAGGGGCATAGTGGGTGAGGGTGGAGAAGGGGAAGGAACACGGTGGTTGAGGGCTAATGAAACCTGAAGGGAGAAGAAGAAAAGAGGAAACATAAAGAGAGAGGAGGAGAAGAGGAAAGAGAAATGTGAAGGGGCAGGAAGAAACGTGAAGTGGGAGAGGAGAAAAGCGAAAAGAGAAAAGAGAAGGGAGAGGAGAAAACATGAGAGTGTGTGGTTGCGAGGGAAAGTGAAAAAAAAAAAGTGAGGAGAGGGTGAGGGTGAGGGTGAGTGTTAGCTGTTGAATTGAGAGAGAAAAAATTAAATTAAATAAACGTTACAAAAAAAAGTTCATTTAATGTGAGATCTACAAAAGGTGACTTATGATCTCAAAATGAGATTTATCACTAAAGCAAAAAATGGAGGAGATAGATCTTGAAATCACATGTTGCATTGTGAGACCCACGAAAAAGTGTCTCAAAATCTCAAGTTGAGATCACCACTAAAAATGTTCTTAAATTAATTGAACTTTTGAAGTCCCACCACATAGAAATAAAAGGAAACAACATGAATTGCAATAATCAACCCATAGACCAACTTCATTTCAACCCAAAAACCGTCATTTATAGCAGTGACAACAATGAAGAAAATTTAAACATGAAATCCATTTAGACTTGTCTTTTATTTCAAAGAAATTACATTCTTACAACTTTTTTTATAATTTTTTTTACCATCAATACTAAAGTAAAAGAAAAAATTACATTGAATTATTAATGTGATAAAATAATAAGTTAAATTATAATTTTAGTCTCCTTATAATTTTTAAACAGTCATTTTAGATTTCATATTTAAAAAAAATATGTAATTTTGATTCAATTCTCAATTTACATTCTTTTTTTTATATTTTAATTATTAATTAATTAAATTATCTCTTGACGATACTTTAAATAAATATGTTAAGTCTAGAGTTTAATTAAATTAGGATAACAAAAATAAAAATATATGCAAAACTAAAGATTAAACAAAATGGTAAATTTTCTTAATGTAAAGACTAAAGTCACAAAAAAAAAAAAAAAATAAGGAGAAAAATTTCATAGTGCAAAGGTTATGCATCACTAAACTTAGATGGAGACATCAAGCCATTGGATACCCAGGCACCGACAAGAAAATAACAGCAACAACTGGGTTATTATGGAATAGCTCATAATGTTCATATCAATCTATTATGCACCTTAGCATTTAGCATTGGGTAGACCCCATATAATAACTGTCATAGCACTACTCTATCTTTTATTTCAGTTCTTTGGCAATAATCACAAAAACTTTTTTGAACTATGGATACAAGAATCCAAATTCAATATGTAATTTTAGTATTCAAAGAATCTTATTTTTCATTTATTAAACTTTTTGGAGTGAAAGAGGTGGATGAGAATAACCTTATATATGTGAATTGTGAAACTAAAGGAATTTGGCTCTTGTCCATGAATGTTAAGACCTCTCTATGTGATGTTAAATGAAAATCCTTTTGATAATGATATGTGCACTACAGAAAATAATTATCTTGATCCATGAAAATGATATGTGCACTATGGAGAAGGAAGAGAGTTTGAGTCCTCATGTTGAGCACCAATACACCATTGGCCAAGGGGATTGAAGCTGACAACAACAACAACAACAAAATCTTGTCCCAAAACCTTGTCCCATTAGGTTGCACAATGCCAATAGGCATGATTGAAAATTAAAGTTTAAAAGTATTATTTAGCATGAGATTCCATTTGCTACATGGTTGAAAATACATTTAAGGCTTAATCATATATTTAGACCCTCAAATATGCCATTTTTATATTTTAGTCCTATTTAAACTTTATTTGTTTTCAATGTCTGCATTTAGCAAAAAAGTAACACATTTATTCTTTTGTTATGGTCTCAAATTACATGTTTGTTTGTAACTTTTAGGAACTAGAAATGGATAACATTTAAATATGATTTATTTAAGAAAAATGATCACAAGTCTAAGCCTATGTTTAATATTCATCTAAAACCAACCTTGATGCATTTGTACTTGATGCAAAAAGTTGAAGAAGAACTAACAACTTTCAAGAAAACACAAACATAGAAAACCTTGAGCAGAAGCTAGTACTTCTTTATTATTGTTGATGTCAAATAAGTTTGTGAATCGTTTCTTGTTCTCTTGCATTTATAAGTATATTGCTGGCAGGCATAAAATATGGCAAATAAGTTCATTTGGCTAAGCTCGCGAGGAATTGAACCTTGGATGTGGTTTGTAGACAAGTTTAGTACCTGCAAATGTTGATAAATTGAACTAATATTGTGGCCAGGAATCCGGCCAATTATGATATTATTAGACACATCAATTGTCCTTATGTTAGCAAGGCGACGCGATGGTAGCCGGAAAGTACCAGTAAAAGAGCAATTTCTAACAAGCAGTTCAGTCATGTTTGTGTTGTTTCACAACAACTAGTGAGAAAACTCTGCTTTCACCTACAACTAGTGATATCTAGGCTAGTCAAATTGTTTTGGTAGGGAAGAAAATTAAGGAGCAGAAGAGAATTAGTCTCCGTCGTTGAAGACAAATTAGGCACTTGTAATTGAAATTTTGGAATCCAAGTTTGCAAACTAGGTTATGAGTCTAGTGTGACTTTGTTGCCTTCACCATATGTGAATTTGAGGTTTGAATGATTGGCGAATGGTGTGAAAGAAATAAGCACCTCAAATTGGTTTCCTATGAAACCAAAATATTCAAGTGATGCAATACTTTCAAGGTTAGAATCAAATTGTCCAGTGAAGTGATTTTTAGAAAGTTCCAACATTTGAAGAGATATCATGTTTAACAAAAGATGAGAGAAGTGGTCCTTTAAATTCGTTATTGCTTAGATCTAACTCTTTCAGCTTCGTCAGCTTAAACCAATCTAAAAATTGAAAGTTTGGCAACAAAGAAAAAACTCCATCTTATAGAAGATATTAAGATATTTCAACAAAAAAATGTGTAGAAAAAATTTGTGATTAATAACATAAAAGAAAATTTGCAGACTAAGATGATAAACATAATTACCACCAGTACGAAGGGTGTCATTTATTTCACAAAGCAAAACAGACAAAACATTCAAAGATGTCAATTCCCTAATACTTTTGAAAAACTCATTTTTCATGTAATAATTGTTGTCCAATGCCAAGTAGGGGTGGACATGGATTGGATTTTTAAGAATCCAATTTATATCCAATCCATATCTATTTAAATGGATTGAATTTTAAATTTATATCCATATTTTTTTATAAAAATTAGATTCAAGATCCAATCCATTTAAATGGATATGGATTTTGTTATATCCAATTTATATCCACTTAAATTTTATAAAGATTTTTTTTCCAAATTTTAGTTATTAAATGCTAAAAGTGAAAACTTAATACATGTCCATTTAAGAGCTATTTTCAACCGACATTGGTCAAGACTATTTTCGATCAATCTTGGTTAGTATATTTTTTGCCTACTTCAACCAAGGCAATTTCGCTAGATATCGATCCAGACATTTTTAGACCGACATCAACGAGGACTATTTTTTGGCTGACATTAGTCAGTGCATTTTTGGTCGACATTGGTCAAGGATGTTTTTAGTCGATCTTAGGTAGGGTTACTTTTTGGTTGAGATTGGCTAGGGTTTTAGTCAATGTTGGGCGATGATATTTTTTGGCCAACATTGACAAATGATTTTTTTTATCAACATCGATCGTGACTAGTTTTTTAGTGACGTTGGTTAGGATTTTTGTGACTAACATCGATAAGATTTTTTTTTTGCCGATGCTAGTCATTGATATTTTTTTGCCAACATTAACCATGACTATTTCTTTTGACTGACATTAGCTAGGGTATTTTTTTTACATCAACTAGGATTTTTTTTAATCGGCGTCAATTTGGAGAATACTTTGGCCGATGTCAACTAGGTTTTTTTGGCCGATGTTGGTCGATGATGTTTTTCAGTCGGTGACAGCTAAAAAATAGTCTTGTTTGACATCGACCAAAAAAACCCTAGTCGACATTGAGTGAAAAACCTACTTGACGTTAATAAAAAAAAATAATCTCAATAGACATCGACAAAAAAACCTAACTGACGTCGATGAAAAAATAGTTTCAACTGATGTCGGTCAAAAAGACTTTGGATGTCATCGACCAAAAAATAGTCCCAATTAATGTTGGTTAAAAACCTCTTACCAACATTAGCCGAAAAATAGGTTCAACCAATGACGGCTTAAAATCATCATTAGTTGATGTCGACCAAAATAATTTTAGAGGGCATCAACCAAAAAATGGCTCCTAACAAAATTAGCCAAAAAAACCTAATTGTCATTGTCCAAAAATTTGTATTGAATTTAAAAATTCAAACAAATATTCAATCCATATCCAATTAATTGGATTTAATTTAAAATCCAAAAAATTGGATTTGGATATGAAACTAATCCATTTAAATGGATTTAAAATGGATTAGATTGGATTTGATATGAATTATTTTTTGGATATGAATTTTTTTGCACAACCCTAAATTGCCAAGTGTTCTAGGTTACTTAAATCACCAAAATCTGCACCATAGAAAAAATATGATATGAACCATGATATAAACATAAATGAAACTAATTTAGATAGAGACCTAGAGTAAATTAAAGAGTATTACTACCTCCAACATTAACTTTTCCTATAATTTCATGATATTGAAATCTAAAGCAAGGACATCCTATTTGCTTAAACTTTTTGAGCCTGAAAATAAACAATGAAATCAAATGTAAATTTGGCAGAATCTGACAAAGCATATACGATAACTTTACACAGAATAAGTATGTTTTGTTACAAATGTAAACACGGGATTAGACAAAATATCATGATTTTGCAAGTACACCAAATCTGTACCATGAAGACAACTTATTAAACTTTTATGATATGAATAAAAAAATGATTCAAACTTTTTTTTATCAATTCCTTAAATACCTTGATGGACAACAAAACTGTTGATTTGGTTATAGCTTAGATCTAGAATCTCCAAACTGGTTAAAGCCAAAAATCCTTTTAGAGAAAAATAGAGAATGGTTATTATACTGTCGTTCATAAAATAATTCTTTTTAGCTTAAATTACTCATTTGGTCTTCAAAGACCTTAATTTTAATATATCTAACAATATATATATATATTGATTATAGTTACACATATTTTCAACAAAAACAAAAAGATGAAAATTTCTAATTAATATTAAATATGTGATATACTATATAGAGGAGCATTCAAGAATGTAATATTTGAAACTACCACATGATTAGATGACATTAATTCAATCAGATGTGGATCTCTATAGTTCAGAGATATTCTTACATTATTACCCAGTATTTAAGCATTGTACATAAATTTGGGTAACATTCATTATACATGTTATTGGCATTCAAGTTGCAGAAAACTGATCTTTATAGATGTAGATCAAAGAAGATGATGCAAAAATATGGCTACCACGAGGGTTGATTCCTCAATGCAAAAATATGATTAAATATTGGTATTCAACTTGCAGAAAACCATAAATCAAAGAAGATGCGAAGGAAAAAAACCAAAATTGATATTAGTATTGAATCAGTATGTATCTAATAGTTACAAATTGTGGACTCAACTCAATTGTTGACAGGAAGCAAAATTTGTACTTACTTATAATATAGGAAGCAAAATTTTAAACACTTGTAAAGAATGATTAGCATAAAACAAAAAAAAAACAAAAAAATAAAAGAAAATAGGATCATTTATGTCATCAAACTAAAAAAACACTTGTAAATAATGATTTACAGAGCAAGGATTGTCCATGTTTGTCAAATACCAAACCACAAAATTAAAAAACAAAATGAAGCTTGTCATAAAGAAATACAAAGTTCATTCAAGCATTTGATCAAACACATCACTTGCAAAGACAAGTTTATATTTTAGACTATCCTCAATTCAGCAACACACAGTGTAAACACAACATTAAAACAACATAAATGGTTATAATATTGTTTACCATTTGCCTGATGAATCTCTGTGGAGGCTCACGCTTCCTCCAATGGATGCGGGATCGAACCCTCACAACATGATAGTGGATAGCACATAAAACACAGTAATGCATCGTCACATAGAGTTTTGGAAATGTATCTTCTGCACATAAACAATTAAAAAAAACAAATAAACAACATAAGCATATGTCAAATTTTACTGAAAATAAATAACCAAATCAATAAAAAAATTACGTTCATAGCCACGGGCTTCCTGCACATCTCTGACTGCAAATAATTAATTGAAATGTTTCTCACAAGAAAAAGTTGAAGGTGGAAGAAAGTGAAATAAAAAAAACCTTGCGGCAACATTTGTCGCAGTTGGAGCATCAGATGAATTTGACATGGTCATGGCCGTGTTTGTTGCGACCTCCATTCCTGCGCTTGAATGTCTGCAAACAACAATAGAAGATTCAACATTGAGATGAAAAAGAAGAAGACGATGAAGTTTATGGAGCAAAGAAAAGCAAGAATAAGAATAGATCTCAAACCATGGCGGGTGATTGCCGAAAGTTGGACGCTCTCTCATCGTGTGATGCTGCTATTGGGTTCTGATTTCTCTGACAGAACAAAGAAGAGAAGAAGAAACCAAGGAAGCGGAGAGAGGGAGAAGGAAGTGTAGAAGAAAGAGAGAGAAGGAAGGAAATTGTTTCTGAGAGAGAGAGACTGAAGGTGTGTACCGTCCAAATATGGTAAAATTACATGTGGCCATTATTGCAAGGTCACCTTACACGTGGACACCCTCCAAGTCAGCATTGCTTCATTAATAATGCTTATTCACTCTCCAAGTGTCAACCTGAATACATGTATCTGCCCTCTTCGTCAGCTCTGCTACAGGAGTGCGGACACGGACCTGCTACAGGAATATTAATGCCTATTGCGCATATCTTCATATTAACAGCATATCAACTATGCTTGGTTATTCAAACTGGTGCAACCACCTTATCTTATCATATTTTCACAAGTTATCTGCAAGCTGTTGCTTATCTACAAGTAACAGTATATCAATAAGGTACACATTATCTTATATCTTAATTCGATAACTACATGCTATTATATGTTATCATCTTATCTACAAATTACTAACAAACAAAGGCTCAAGGCCCATGCTCCACGCTATAAATACAGTCTTACAGGTTCTCTCTAAACACATCTGACTACACTCAATTCTCATTCCATACACAATACTTGAATGCATTACTCAAGTTACTCATTCTCTAGATCTCATTCTAAGTTCTCACACTCAGTTATTCTCCTATAATTGATGTACTTACTTGAGCATCGGAGTGTTTTTCCTTTGTTTTGCAGGTTCTTCCTCTAAACAAAGCCTACTCATTGTTCGACATGCAGAATTTGGAGTCCACATTGGTCAAGCCTACCTCACACGTGAAATTTCCAGATTTTGGTAAGAACAAGATGGAATTTGAATTTTGAATTGAAAAGATTGTAAAGGATGCTTTCATTTTGAATTTGAATTTCAAAAATTGAAACAGTTTTGTGAGTTGAGGGGGCATGGAGGTGAGGAAGAAAAAGTTGTTTCAAAGCTGAGGAAGAATGAGGGATTGACACCTAAGAAAAGCAAGCTGAGGATGTTTAAGGGTGTGCCACATGTCCTAGACAATGTTCTTTTATTATAAGCAATAGAATTATGGTTAACCACACTTCTAAGATTAGGGTATAATGCTAGACGTATGAAAGATTGCTCGTAGTTGAAATCAAACTTTTTTATTTGCTAATCTATTTTTTTAATTTGAATAAACGTGTGTATTAGTCCAATGCAATTAAGGTATTTTTTTACAAATAGCATGTATCCTCCACAGAAGATAATTCTATTTGAATCGAATAACATTATTATAATCGACAAAATTCTTCATCTAAGTATTTAACACAATTAAGATAATTTAACCACACATTTGTAATTTAAAGTTTTTGTATAATCATATTATTGACATGAAACATTTGGAAGTCTAACACGCTTTTTGTTGAAAATTAAACCTTATCATGAATTAGCTAAAAGGATAAATAAACTCCTTAGAACGTGTCTTGTGTTGTGTGCGGTCATCATCCTCTCAATTTTAGAGTGTCAAACATTCAGGCAATCTTACTCTTAATCCCTATCTGTCGACAGATGGGCATGCATAAGCAAATATAGGGAATTAGAATCATCCGATTCAAATATGAGTGTATACCTATCCATATCTCTGACTAAAATAAGTAAAAGAAATAAGAAAAGGATTAATGTCTTATCATACAAAATATGACCATGCTTAAAACATGGAAAGTGGGTCAAAGTACTAATAATAATAATAAAAGATAGGTATAATATGTGGGTTCAATCAAACTCATATAGGGGTAATAATGGATGTGTACATGTGTAAATGAGCACAGTTTTATTTACTTTTTTTACTGTAAGGGGAAGAGGGTTATAAGTTGTAAATTGAAAAATGCTTGCAACAACTAATGATGCTTCGGCCAACATTTGGAGATATACTCCTGCGTTCCTGTTAAGTGGTAGATCACTAAATCCTATAAATATATCTATATAGATTGCATAATGCATACTACCAAATGAATGGATTGGAAATCAATTTGTAATAATTAATTAAAAATTATTCTGACTTCCTATTTGTTTATATTGACTTCCTAAGTAGAACTTTAAAGTAATAATAGTAAAAAAAATTATCCAAATTACTATACATGATAATATTATGTGGTAAATTGCATTCTAAATTATTTATATATATTATTTAAATTTTATTACAGATTCACTTATTTAACAAAGAGTTAGTATATAAGAATTCCTCTTCCTTGTCTTGAGCTTCATTCACTGCCGTTACGCCAAACACCATTTTTTTCTCTTCCTCTTAAGCCATTTTTAGTTTTAACCTAAAGCTTGGGCTTTTTAGTCCAGCCCAATTTAATTGTATTTGTTTCGTTTTAAGGTTATTGATCAATTATCACTACAATTATAATATTCCTCTAAAAAACTATAATTATAATATAAGACATGATTTTATTTATTTCTAACTTGTAATAGAACATGACATGGTTGATATTAGACTAGTAGTTTAAAAATAGTTTTTGAATTAAATGTATTAAATTGTGTATTATTATAATCTATTTCTTATTTTTTATAAAAACATTTTTTTATTTTTATTATTTTAATAATAACTCTGATGATTACATTTTTAAATTAGATAAAATTCAATTCAATTTGTTACTATTTAAATCGGTTGAATCAGCTAAAACAATATTACAAATCTAATCCAAATCGGTCTGTGATAATCCCTATTAAAAACTATTTGTTGCTAACCATGATTAATTAGTATCTTGGACTGCAACCATTATTAGATTTAGAAGTAGGAAATGGAAAAAAAAAAAAGGTAATCTCTATAAGAGGATTTTGACAAAGTTATACTATGTGATTAAGTGATAATATGATCTATGATCTGCAGATGCTACAACGGTTGCATATCCAACTCGATCCGACAAACAAGATCACACAAACATTCCTTTTTAGTTTTTATTTTCTTTTTTGTCATGGAAACACAAGCCACTTAGAAAACTTCCAATTGTTACTTGAAAAAAAAAATGAAAATTATTACTAGGAGAGATTGTTACTCACGCCTTCTTGGACAGAACCAAAACAGAAAATTATTGGCAAAAGGAACAAAACCAAGGTGCTCGGAATATTATTTTGCATTCAGCACAACATAATACTTCCTCCGAATCTTAAATATTTCGAGAAAAAATATTATTCTTTTATCTCAAATATAAGAAAATTTTAACTAATTTTATTTTATTTAATATTATCATTTTTAAAATATCTTTTATTTAATTTAAGTATTAATTATAATGGCTTCTTGGTATTGTTAGTCCCAAGTTCCAATAAAAAATAAGTTAAGAAAAAAGTTAACTTTTAATTGAAGTTATTGCATTTAAATGTAATAATAATAATATTTGAGGGAACACAAATCCTAATAGAAACAAAAATTATAGGGAGGACTAAGGAGGAAAAGATAATGAAAGAAGAGAACTCAAGAAAAATAAATTAGATAAAATAATCGTGATAGATATATAAATTCGACATACATTCCTTATAAGTTAAATTAGTTGAACTAGACAGAAAACTGGAAAATAATTAATTAGTTTAAAATCAACTACCATTTTAACATTTATTATTATAAATGTTACGAAAAAAATACAACTCAAGTAAATTAATTAGTCACTTTTAGTGTTACAAATGTTACAAAAAATTATAACTCAAAAAAATTAGTAACAGTTATTGTTTTTTCCGAAAGTCAGTAACATTTATTGTTATATATAAATGTTAAAAAAACATATAAACATAGGCATGACAAATGTATCCATATCCCTAGTAATTCTTTATTATTGTTGATGTCATATAAATTTGTGAATTGTTTCTTTGTTCTCTTGCATTTATAAGTATATTGCTGACAGGCATAAAATATGGTCTACATAGTTCATATTCATACAAATAGACCAAAAGTTCAACTATATGGAACTTCTTGATTTACCTAATTTATGGATTCATCTTTAGTGATTATCACCATCTAGAATTTCAAACTCCTGGGCAGATTTTTAAAAATAATACAATTTAAATATTTAATTTGAAAAAGGGGGCAGTTTCAACAAAAATTGAAAATATGGGGTAGCCTAACACGCCTGGCTAGGGCGTGTTTAAACACGCCTACTTTGGGCGTGTTTAAACACGCCTAGCTTGGGCGTGTTTAGGTCCCCTGGCGCCTATAAATCCGTCTGAAAATGGCATTTGGTCCATTCCGCCTTCTCTCTAAAAATTGCTCTGCCTTCTCTCTAAAGCTTGGGTCTTGATATCTTCTGAAGCGAAGCCCTATTGATTTCGAAGCATTGCTGACAAGTAAGTCGATTTAACTGATTGTGCTTTATATTTAGTTTGTTGTATTATTAAATTAGAAAATTGTTAGGATCAAATGAACTTGTTAGCGACATATATACTAGGTTAGTGACTACGGATTTAGGTATTCCAGTTTATTTTAGGGTTTACATTCATAGTGTGTTGTGGTGACGTTTTAGGGTTTAGGTATAGTGTTTGTAAGGTGATTAGGTTTTATGGTTTAAGTGTTCCGTGTGAGGGTTACACACCTACGATTTATGGTTTAGGGTGTAGGGTTTAGTGTTTAGGGTTTAGGGTTTAGGATTTAGACACCCATGGTTTAGGGTTCGTGGCTTAAGTGGTTAGGGTTTATATGGTGATGAGGGGTTAGGTGAGGGGGAACACAACTAGGGTTTAGGGTATTTGTGCGAGGGTTTAAGGGGTATGTGGTGGTTAGGGTGTCTGGGGTGGCGTGACTGGACCTAGGGTTGAGGTTGTGTAAACAAGACCAGTTGTTTATAACTTTGTGTCTTTGACAATATTGACTTTCTTTCACCATTTGTTGTTTTATTGGGACTAACTACATCTGCAGAAGTGTTAGGTGAGGGGGAACACAAGTAGGGTTTAGGGTATCTGTGTGAGGGTTTAAGGCGTATGTGGTGGTTAGGGTGTCTGGGGTGGCGTGACTGGACCTAGGGTTGAGGTTGTGTAAACAAGACCAGTTGTTTATAACTTTGTGTCTTTGACAATATTGACTTTCTTTCACCATTTGGTGTTTTACTGGGACTAACTACATTTGTAGAGGTGTTAGTTTGGGTGTTTGTGTGATTCTGACGTTTATTTATGTCCATTGCACGAAATGAGTTCAAATGATGTTGTTCGTGTTATGTTTTTTTTCAATGGAAGGAAAATTCAAGGGGGAAGAGGTGTTGTTTTCGAAGGGGAGCAAAGGATGACACGAATCAACCGAAATTCAAGATTGAGTGATTTGCATCAGAAGATACTTCCAAAATTGGGTGTGGACGGAAATACTCGTATCACATTGCTGACGGCAAGAATATGGCAGCAGGATGAATACATGGGGTTTCCAATACAAGATGATGAAGAATTGGAAATGGTCATTGAAGAATTTTTTAATCAGTCACGGAAGAAACCTTTAGAATTGTATGTGGATTACACCGTAGTTCAGGAAGCTGTTTTACCCAGGAGGTCAGTTGGTTGTAATTCTGCACATATTGCACCATCATTTGAATATGATGTTGCACCATCATATGATGCTGTTGGTGCAAACATGTCTCAGGAAGATTCACATGACCCAACTTGGGTTATGGATGACGATGAAGATGATGATGATGATGAAAATATAGCTATTGAAGATCGTCTTCTTGAGGAGAATGCCAGTGCGTCCGATAATTATGAAGCTGTTGGGGTGGATGCAAATGCATTCCAGCAACAGAGTAATGTGAGGTCGTCTGAAATGCGGTACCGTGCGGGTGTTGGACCGAGACAATCAGAAGAACCAGTTGAAGGTAAGTTACATGACTTAAACCCTAAGTGATTTCGTTTAATTGTTGTATTTTGCAAACCAATGCTTATTAGTGTGTGTTGTGTTTAAAGGCAGGGCAATTATTCCTTTTTGGGAAGGGATTCCACATTACACATATATCGATTGGAATCATCCAAGCGAAAAAGATTCTTTTAGCGGTTCAGCTTCAGGATCGGGTTCAGTCCAAGGTCCCTGGCAAATAGGGGACGATTTGTATGTCGAACAGGAATTCCCATCGAAAAAAGAGGCACAACTTGCCGTTAAGCGGAACCTAATGAGGGAGCATCAACAAGCACTTGTGGTTGAGAGCAAGCGTGACAAGTTTGCAATGAAGTGTGTTGCTCACACGGATGGTTGCCCTTGGAGGGTTAGGGTGATGAAACCATTGTACGGTGAGAAGTGGGTGGTTTCGAGATGGGGTGGAAAGCACAATTGCCTCAACAATCGTATATCACAGGATCATAGACAACTTGATGTCGATGTCATTGCCTCACTTGTAGTCGGTAAGAACTGAGAATTTTTGCTTTATTAGACAGATGTTAATTTGTGTTAAGGTTTGTTGTTAATCTGTATCTTACGGTATCATTTTTAGGCATGATTAAGGAGGAACCGGGCGTGTCCATTGCGTTGGTTCAGGAGAGGATCACCAACAGCTTTGGATTTAAAGTTGGGTATTGTAAGGCATGGTATGCGAAGCAGAGAGCGATGGCAATGATTTATGGAGATTGGGAAGAATCTTACGCATATTTGCCGAGGTGGTGCAACTACATGCTTCGTTTTTCACCTGGTTCTTTTTTTGATATTTAAACCAACGATTATTTCGTGGCAAATCGACTGGTCCGAGGGAAGCGTGTGTTTCAGCGCATGTTTTGGACTTTCAGGCAGTGCTGCGAGGCTTTTAAATTTTGCAAACCGGTCATTCAAATTGATGGAACTCACTTATATGGCAAGTATAAAGGAAAATTACTGATCGCCACGTGTCAGGATGGGAATAATGAATGCCTGCCACTGGCATTTGCCATTGTCGAGGGGGAGACGTTGGAAGCTTGGGAATATTTCCTTGCTAACATTTGCTTCCACGTAACCCAAATGCAAAATATATGCCTCATTTCAGATAGACACCGGAGCATTATATCTGCAGTGCAGAATCATGGTGGTTGGCAACCGCCTTTTGCGCATCATGTTTTCTGCCTTCGTCATATTGCCAGTAATTTCAATCAACGATTCAAGAGTGTAAGATTGAAGAAGAGACTCATGACTTTGGGTATGTTCCAAATTATTTGTAATTTAGTCATGTTTAAAAATGTCTTAACCACCTAATGTTGATGCTCTTATAATTGTGCAGGTTATACTCCCGATGTGGCCGAATTTGACATAGCGTATGAACGATTCCGTAATACCAGTCCTGAGGTTGCAGAATGGATTGACAGCATTCCTAAGGAAAAGTGGACTCGTGCATATGACGCCGAGGGGAGAAGATACGGCCATATGACAACAAATTTGTCTGAATCAGTGAACAAGGTGTTCAAGGGAGCAAGGAACATGCCTATTACTGCTTTG